>JAQNBH010000018.1:31135059-31186645 GCA_028752905.1 Cladorhizidae sp. MBARI D1340-BT2
GGGAAGAAGGGAGGAGAGGAGGTGGTGGGGAAGAAGGGAGGAGAGGAGGTGGTGGGGAAGAAGGGAGGAGAGGAGGTGATGGGGAAGAAGGGAGGAGAGGAGGTGGTGGGGAAGAAGGGAGGAGAGGAGGTGTGGGAAGAAGGGAGGAGAGGAGGTGAGTGGGGAAGAAGGGAGGAGAGGAGGTGGTTGGGGAAGAAGGGAGGAGAGGAGGTGGTGGGGAAGAAGGGAGGAGAGGAGGTGGTGGGGAAGAAGGGAGGAGAGGAGGTGGTGGGGAAGAAGGGAGGAGAGGAGGTGGTGGGGAAGAAGGGAGGAGAGGAGGTGATGGGGAAGAAGGGAGGAGAGGAGGTGAGTGGGGAAGAAGGGAGGAGAGGAGGTGGTGGGGAAGAAGGGAGGAGAGGAGGGTGGTGGGGAAGAAGGGAGGAGAGGAGGTGGTGGGGAAGAAGGGAGGAGAGGAGGTGGTGGGGAAGAAGGGAGGAGAGGAGGTGATGGGGAAGAAGGGAGGAGAGGAGGTGGTGGGAAGAAGGGAGGAGAGGAGGTGGTGGGGAAGAAGGGAGGAGAGGAGGTGGTTGGGAAGAAGGGAGGAGAGGAGGTGGTGGGGAAGAAGGGAGGAGAGGAGGTTGTGGGGAAGAAGGGAGGAGAGGAGGTGGTGGGGAAGAAGGGAGGAGAGGAGGTGGTGGGGAAGAAGGGAGGGAGGAGGTGGTGGGGAAGAGGGAGGAGAGGAGGTGATGGGGAAGAAGGGAGAAGAGGAGGTGTGGGGAAGAAGGGAGGAGAGGAGGTGGTGGGGAAGAAGGGAGGAGAGGAGGTGGTGGGGAAGAAGGGAGGAAGAGGAGGAGTGTGGGGAAGAAGGGAGGAGAGGAGGTGGTGGGGAAGAAGGGAGGAGAGGAGGTGGTGGGGAAGAAGGGAGGAGAGGAGGTGGTGGGGAAGAAGGGAGGAGAGGAGGTGGTGGGGAAGAAGGGAGGAGAGGAGGTGGTGGGGAAGAAGGGAGGAGAGGAGGTGGTGGGGAAGAAGGGAGGAGAGGAGGTGGTGGGGAAGAAGGGAGGAGAGGAGGTGATGGGGAAGAAGGGAGGAGAGGAGGTGGTGGGGAAGAAGGGAGGAGAGGAGGTGGTGGGGAAGAAGGGAGGAGAGGAGGTGGTTGGGAAGAAGGGAGGAGAGGAGGTGGTGGGGAAGAAGGGAGGAGAGGAGGTTGTGGGGAAGAAGGGAGGAGAGGAGGTGGTGGGGAAGAAGGGAGGAGAGGAGGTGGTGGGGAAGAAGGGAGGGAGGAGGTGGTGGGGAAGAAGGGAGGAGAGGAGGTGATGGGGAAGAAGGGAGAAGAGGAGGTGTTGGGGAAGAAGGGAGGAGAGGAGGTGGTGGGGAAGAAGGGAGGGGAGGAGGTGGTGGGGAAGAAGGAGGAAGAGGAGGTGTGGGGAAGAAGGGAGGAGAGGAGGTGGTGGGGAAGAAGGGAGGAGAGGAGGTGGTGGGGAAGAAGGGAGGGGAGGAGGTGGTGGGGAAGAAGGGAGGAGAGGAGGTGATGGGGAAGAAGGGAGAAGAGGAGGTGTTGGGGAAGAAGGGAGGAGAGGAGGTGTTGGGGAAGAAGGGAGGAGAGGAGGTGGTGGGGAAGAAGGGAGGAGAGGAGGTGGTTGGGAAGAAGGGAGGAGAGGAGGTGGTGGGGAAGAAGGGAGGAGAGGAGGTTGTGGGGAAGAAGGAGGAGAGGAGGTGGTGGGGAAGAAGGGAGGAGAGGAGGTGGTGGGGAAGAAGGGAGGGGAGGAGGTGGTGGGGAAGAAGGGAGGAGAGGAGGTGATGGGGAAGAAGGGAGAAGATGAGGTGTTGGGGAAGAAGGGAGGAGAGGAGGTGTTGGGGAAGAAGGGAGGAGAGGAGGTGGTGGGGAAGAAGGGAGGAGAGGAGGTGATGGGGAAGAAGGGAGGACAGGAGGTGATGGGGAAGAAGGGAGGAGAGGAGGTGGTGGGGAAGAAGGGAGGAGAGGAGGTGGTGGGGAAGAAGGGAGGAGAGGAGGTGGTGGGGAAGAAGGGAGGAGAGGAGGTGGTGGGGAAGAAGGGAGGGGAGGAGGTGGTGGGGAAGAAGGGAGGAGAGGAGGTGGTGGGGAAGAAGGGAGGAGAGGAGGTGGTGGGGAAGAAGGGAGGGGAGGAGGTGGTGGGGAAGAAGGGAGGAGAGGAGGTGGTGGGGAAGAAGGGAGGAGAGGAGGTGGTGGGGAAGAAGGGAGGAGAGGAGGTGGTGGGGAAGAAGGGAGGAGAGGAGGTGATGGGGAAGAAGGGAGGAGAGGAGGTGTGGGGAAGAAGGGAGGAGAGGAGGTGATGGGGAAGAAGGGAGGAGAGGAGGTGTGGGGTAGAAGGGAGGAGAGGAGGTGTGGGGAAGAAGGGAGGAGAGGAGGTGTGGGGAAGAAGGGAGGAGAGGAGGAGAAGGGAGGGAGGATGTGGAGGGAGAAGAGAGAAAAGAAAGAGGAAAAAATGAAGGAGAGGAAGAGAATGTAACAAGAGCTTGGGGGGAGTATACCATTTCTATTATTATTTTCCCCCCCCTCTATCATTCTATGCCTTCACTATTAACACTAACTGCATTTCAAGTTTCAACACTTTATTGTCAACTATTCTTGAGTTATGATACTTTTTATCCTTCCATTTATCGTACTCCTCTGTACGATGAAGAAGAAACTTGAATAACGCAGCAAGTTGGATCGTTCATAATACAGTAACCGTTCATGCCCAAGACTTGAAACTTGGCTAAAATATTGCTCAGTGCTATTCCGTCATTTCCACGCAATCTGCGCAAAGGGGGGTATAAAAGTCTGCTCCTGCGGACGCCATCTTGTTCTTTCTCAGTTATCAACCTTGATCGCACCTCTGTATGATTCTAGTGCAATTCTAAAGCTACTATCATGCGCAGCATTCCAATTGTCGTCGGAAGAAGAGACCCATCACATGAAACCGTGTAACTCATTCAATTTTTGTCCGTAGTAAATTAAATTTTATATATTATGAAAGCTCTTGCATTGCTCTGTGTTTTTAATAGTCCCCACTCCCCAGTCATTTTCTGAGTCAAGTCTGGCAGCATAAAAATGAAATTGGGATATTGAGGGGAATAAAAATTTTAAAAATCCAGAAAACTATTCATCTGTGATACTCTAATATCACCATAAATAGCAAGTGTTGAAGACCTGTGGTGGGGTGCAGGGGTGTCTATAAACATTTTAAGGACCTTTGTGGTTTTGCCCATATTTCTTCCCTAGTTTATTGCAATACCATTACATGTATTCTAATGTCATTGGAAAGCACCTAGAATGAGCTACATTTTGAGACCATAATCTTTCAAATGGATTGAGCATTAAATAGTTACGATGTTTTTCACGAATTACTCTACTCCCGCTTAAAAATACTTGACTTGGTCTTGGGCAGTGCACGTGGAAAGATACTCTCACCTGGCAAGGGTCTCCTGCTCTCTTTGCATGTTTACTGTCCAGACATTTATTCTGGCTGTTCTCAGGGATTTCATCTCCCTCCTTGTTACTTTCTTCAGAGGCTTTCCTGCTCTCTATTTCTACTACGCAAGTTAGACAGTGCTGTTGTCTTGCTCCAGTCTTGGTTCCCTCTGGTCTGGCTCCCTTGGCGACTACTCAATCGACATTTATCTCAGTCATAGTTTGACAGTTTTGTACTGACATCCAGCTTCAAGCTTCAACTACTAGAATGTAAATGCTTCGTTCATGCAATCCTTCGTGCTAGACTGTGGGCACTGTACTGTACACAGACTTCTGCAACACTAGGCAAGCCTTCGTGCTGCTAGACTGTGGGCACTGTACTGTACACAGACTTCTGCAACATTAGGCAAGCCTTCGTGCTGCTAGACTGTGGGCACTGTACTGTACACAGACTTCTGCAACATTAGGCAAGCCTTCGTGCTGCTAGACTGTGGGCACTGTACTGTACACAGACTTCTGCAACACGAGGCCTAACCACTTGAGTGGCAACCATACCTCACACCTCAACCACTTACATCCCCACACCCCTAGGTATCACACATACCAATCTCTGACCCTAATCACAGACTTCTACAAACCTCCACAAAACCCAGTCTAGTGCCTCACCTCCATGGTGGCTTTGAAGTTCTCGTCAAAGAGTCTGTTGAAGATTTTGAGGCCAAGCTGGAGGTTTCCTGAACACTTGGAAGGTTTTGAGCGTATGACGAGAAAAAGGGCATGCATGATGTTATGCTGGGCCTCGGCCGTCTCAGAGCGGCTGCTGTAGATGTGCTCCTTCAGAGCTGGCATGGAGATCTGCGCAGACAGAGAAACACATGCAGTACGAGAAGATCAAAAGGAGAGAGAGGGGAGAGGGAGGGAGAGGGGGAGGGAGAGGGAGGGAGAGGGGGGAGGGAGGGTGGTGAGAGAAACAGGAAAGGGGAGGGGAGAGGAGGGGGGGAGGGGAGAATAGGAAGAGAGGAGAAGGGAAGAAGTACAAGACATTTGTTAATAAGTAGTAAAAGAATTCATCAACACAGAATACTGCTTAATAAATTCTATTAAGCACATGCACAACACACACACACACACACACGCACACACACACACACACACACACACAAAGATTATTACTGGCTCACCATGTCCCTGTATGCCTGGAACCAGACCTTGATCTCCTGTTCCTCATGTGTGCCCACGTGAGGGTTGATTGAGCTGGAGCAGCTCATTCCTATCCCCGAGATGGCGTTGAAGAGAGTGTTAATGATGAACACGCTCAAAGCCTGAGAAGACTCGAGCACATCTTCGCTCTCTGACTTGCTTATGAGAGCAGCATGAGTCGGCGAGGTGATCCGGACGGAGTGCAGAGACGGGAGGAAGGACACAGCCACCTCAATCTGGTCCAAGGGCCGGAGGATTGAGACGACCTTCGCCAGGTTGACCCTGTGCATGTGGACATACACGTGCAGCAGCGCAAGACGCTGAATGGCACTCTTCTTCTCCAGCCTGCCAAAGGCCGCACGGAGGATTTTGTGGCTGATTCCCGTGTTCCCGAACTCTAACCGCAGTTTCTGCCGGGTAAAATCTTCAAGGTACTTCTGCCAGAGGCTGTCGCTCTCCACGAGAGCCTGGATGGTGGTCGAGATGCACGTCTTCTCCTCCGCCTGTCAAGAGTGTGGATAGCGTCAGAGAAGGAAGAGAGAAAAGTAGTATAACATAGAACGCCAACAAACATTACAAAACAGCCCCACTCACCTTTGTCATGTCTTCTAGCTTGGACTGGATGTTCTTCAGCATGTCGGCCATGATCTGGACCCGGCTCTGTTCCGAGGTCTGGAACAAGGACGGACGAGGCTCGGAGTGGTCACCGAGTACATCCATGCTCTGGTTGACGTCCCTCCTGCTCTGGTCCACCATCTTCTCCATGGCCGATGCAATCAGGAAGAAGAACGGGAACTTGGGAGGAGCGAAAGTCTCCCTGTGGCTCTCGTGGCTCGTGCCCACGCTGGCAATACCCAACATCTTGATCTCGCTCAGCTTCGGGATGGGAATGGTTCTCAGAACTTCCAGGAAGAGGTGGAGCACGTCGCT
Organism: Cladorhizidae sp. MBARI D1340-BT2; assembly: GCA_028752905.1. Classification (NCBI taxonomy): domain Eukaryota; kingdom Metazoa; phylum Porifera; class Demospongiae; order Poecilosclerida; family Cladorhizidae; species Cladorhizidae sp. MBARI D1340-BT2. Next base: position 31,140,599 of record JAQNBH010000018.1, read on the forward strand.
GGAGGAGTCCTGGTTGAAGAGGACGTCTACGTTCATCCAGTCATTCATCTTGTGCATCATGTGGACAAGAAAGTCGAAGAAGAGGTTCTTGAAAATGTTCTGGAGGGAGTCGATGACACTCAGACTCGTCTCGTGCTGCCGAGAGAGCTGTGCTGCCTTCTCCAGGTAGTCCACCATCACGCTCGGCTGCCAGTACGAATGGAAACGCTCGCACAAAATCTCTCCGACTTTCTTCTCAAAGAATAGCTTCCTGATCATGCCATGTCTCTCGGTGACGTTCATAGGCTTGTTGAAGCTGGAAGATGGGTGCTTGCCAAATATGACCCGGGAGCAAATGACAGGAACTGCGTCATGCAGGAGTGCATGGAGCTGGGTGGCGATGGATCGCTGGGTGGTGTTGAAGGGTGTGGTGGTGTAGCACTGCTTGAACCACTCTCGGATGTCGACCAGTGCCCCTCCCTGCGTGCTGAAGCCAATCATGTCCAGATAGGAGAAGTCCCACCCTTGGAGGAAGAGGGAGGAGTAGTATGGAACGGACAGCTTGTTGGATGGAAAGTGGAGGACAAGGACGAATAACTTCCTCGATGAGTCGGGTTTTTTCCCCTCGGCTTCCTCGATCATCACCCGGAGATGGTTCACCACGTCTCGACTGGTTTCTTGCATGTTGACCGTCAGCAGAAGGACCTGCTTGGTCTTGGACACGACGAACGTTTTGAGGAGCTCGTTAATGCTGGTGAAGGAGGTGAAGGTGGAGAGCTTCTGGAAGACGAGTTTTTCGACGTCCGTGAGGATGAGTTCTTGGAGCGCAGAGGTGCTCTCGCTGGTGTTGAGATGGTATATGGAGCTGGGGTATTGGGACGGCATCTGGTGCAGAAGCTGCGATGATCTTGTGTAGCAGATCAACTTGTTTGCGTTCCTGGGCGAGATACGTGATTGGTAATGATAGTTCTTCTGATTATGTCAGCTTGGAATACATGCATGTATAAGTAGGTATGCCATCTACATGCCGGGGGTCATACCAGGGGTCACACAAGGAGAGGGGTTTCCCTTGCCCGATGTTTGGAGGGGGGATGATGATGATGATAATAGTAATAATAGTAATAGTAGTAAAAGTAATAGTAATAGTAGTAGTAGTAGTAGTAGTGGTAGTAGTAGTAGTAGTAGTAGTAGTAGTAGTAGCAGCAGTAGTAGTAGTAGTACTACTAATACTACTACTACTACTAATAATACTACTACTACTACTACTACTACTACTACTACTACTACTACTACTAATAATAATAATAATAATGGTGCATCTCAAAATCTATAAGAACATGAATTAGCTTCTTTTTTTATGATTGCCAATGATCTCTTCCTAGTTCACCTTGTGGCTACTGCAATCCTTTCCAAGCCATAGCCATTATTGTCGCATGGCCATTATTGTTGGCCAAGATCACTCATAAAATTAACAAAAAAATATGCAAAACAAAATGTATTTATAAAACAACAAATAAGTTTAAAAAATAAACAATTAAGTGCATTAATAAATAAACAAACAAATAAGAAATAAGTAAATAAATTTAAAAAAACAAATATGTAAACAAATACAAATAAAAACAAGTAAACAAACAAACATACCAAATAAATAAACAAACAAATACATGTAACTACAACAAGTAAATAAACAATTAAAAAAAAATTTTTTTAACAATTAAAAAAACAATTAAGTAAATACATTAATTAACAAACAAAATACACAAACAAACAAGTAAATTAATTAATTAACAAACAAACAAACAAACAAACAATTAAGCAAATAAACAAGTGATCATTAATAAGAACTCACGTGTGGGATGGCAGAAAGCCTTTGTGTGCCTCGATGAGCTTCTTGAGGGAGAAGTGATTGTGGTGGTTCAAATAGTTCTTCATGTAGGACACTGGAATGTTCTGATGGTGCAGACAGAGAGAGTCCGACGTCATCAGCTGCATCATCTTCTTGCACAGCAGGCGGACGAGAAGTTGCGATATGGCAGAGATGATCAACAGAGCATTGATGGACACGTCTTGGTGGATGGTCCTCTCCGGATAAGGGCTGTGCAGGGCGTCGAATGCCTCCATGACGGCACTGTAGATGTCCTCCGTGCTGTTGTAGTAAGACTCTGACGTCATGCGAAGCACGCGACCTGAGAACTCTGCGTCACACATGACTTGATTCAGCACTTCCCTCATGTCCAAGTGGAGCTCTTCTGCTGAGCACTGCACAGGAGAGAGAGAGAGCAAAGGGGAGAACAAGGCCAGGCTTAGTAAAATAAAAAAAGATTGAAATGTATGTTGTAGCTCAAGCTGGTTTTACACACACATTTGGTTGTTGGAGAGAATGTGAGTCCAGTGCCACACTACTGTGTGTGTGTGTGTGTGTGTGTGTGTGTGTGTGTGTGCGTGTGTGTGTGTGTGTAGTGTGTGTGCGTGACACATTACAGTTGTGTTTGGTCCCAGATCACACACAAAGGACCTAGGCTAAGAGTTCTATAAATATATATATATATAACATGCATATTTAACAAGGGGGGGAAGAGGTTTGGATTCAGTGGTCACCGGTCGACTGGCGATGATATTATACCCACGAGAGGAACATGCGTGTGTGCAGATGTGTGGCCGCCCTCACTAGAATGCAACACTCGACCTTAATTCGTTAAGAGTTTCGGACCCCAAAGTCACAGATGCCATCATCCTGAGACCTTAACTTTTCACTACACATAGTACGAAGAAGCAGCAGATACTTCCTCCTAGCTTAGTTGCCAGTCATGCATGGACATTAGCAGCACACACTTCCTCCAAGCTTAGCTGCCAGTCATGCATGGATGTTAGCAGCAGATACTTCCTCCAAGCTTAGCTGCCAGTCATGCATGGATGTTAGCAGCACACACTTCCTCCAAGCTTAGCTGCCAGTCATGCATGGATGTTAGCAGCAGATATTTCCTCCAAGCTTAGCTGCCAGTCATGCATGGATGTTAGCAGCAGATACTTCCTCCAAGCTTAGTTGCCAGTCATGCATGGATGTTAGCAGCAGATACTTCCTCCAAGCTTAGTTGCCAGTCATGCATGGATGTTAGCAGCAGATACTTCCTCCTAGCTTAGTTGCCAGTCATGCATGGATGTTAGCAGCAGATACTTCCTCCAAGCTTAGTTGCCAGTCATGCATGGATGTTAGCAGCAGAAACTTCCTCCAAGCTTAGTTGCCAGTCATGCATGGATGTTAGCAGCAGATACTTCCTCCTAGCTTAGTTGCCAGTCATGCATGGATGTTAGCAGCAGATAGTTCCTCCAAGCTTAGTTGCCAGTCATGCATGGATGTTAGCAGCACACACTTCCTCCAAGCTTAGTTGCCAGTCATGCATGGATGTTAGCAGCACACACTTCCTCCAAGCTTAGTTGCCAGTCATGCATGGATGTTAGCAGCACACACTTCCTCCAAGCTTAGTTGCCAGTCATGCATGGATGTTAGCAGCACACACTTCCTCCAAGCTTAGTTGCCAGTCATGCATGGATGTTAGCAGCAGAAACTTCCTCCAAGCTTAGTTGCCAGTCATGCATGGATGTTAGCAGCAGAAACTTCCTCCAAGCTTAGTTGCCAGTCATGCATGGATGTTAGCAGCAGATACTTCCTCCAAGCTTAGTTGCCAGTCATGCATGGATGTTAGCAGCACACACTTCCTCCAAGCTTAGTTGCCAGTCATGCATGGATGTTAGCAGCAGATACTTCCTCCAAGCTTAGTTGCCAGTCATGCATGGACATTAGCAGCAGATACTTCCTCCAAGCTTAGTTGCCAGTCATGCATGGATGTTAGCAGCAGATACTTCCTCCAAGCTTAGCTGCCAGTCATGCATGGATGTTAGCAGCAGATACTTCCTCCAAGCTTAGTTGCCAGTCATGCATGGATGTTAGCAGCACACACTTCCTCCAAGCTTAGTTGCCAGTCATGAATGGATGTTAGCAGCAGATACTTCCTCCAAGCTTAGTTGTCAGTCATGCATGGATGTTAGCAGCAGATACTTCCTCCAAGCTTAGTTGCCAGTCCAGTCATGGATGGATGTTAGCAGCACACACTTCCTCCAAGCTTAGTTGCCAGTCATGCATGGATGTTAGCAGCGGACACTTCCTCCAAGCTTAGTTGCCAGTCATGCATGGATGTTAGCAGCACACACTTCCTCCAAGCTTAGTTGCCAGTCATGCATGGATGTTAGCAGTGGATACTTCCTCCAAGCTTAGTTGCCAGTCATGCATGGATGTTAGCAGCACACACTTCCTCCAAGCTTAGTTGCCAGTCATGCATGGATGTTAGCAGCACACACTTCCTCCAAGCTTAGCTGCCAGTCATGCGCATGGATGTTAGCAGCACATACTTCCTCCAAGCTTAGTTGCCAGTCATGCATGGATGTTAGCAGCAGATACTTCCTCCAAGCTTAGTTGCCAGTCATGCATGGATGTTAGCAGCACACACTTCCTCCAAGCTTAGTTGCCAGTCATGCATGGATGTTAGCAGCACAAACTTCCTCCAAGCTTAGTTGCCAGTCATGCATGGATGTTAGCAGCAGATACTTCCTCCTAGCTTAGTTGCCAGTCATGCATGGACATTAGCAGCAGATACTTCCTCCAAGCTTAGTTGCCAGTCATGCATGATGTTAGCAGCAGATACTTCCTCCAAGCTTAGTTGCCAGTCATGCATGGATGTTAGCAGCACACACTTCCTCCAAGCTTAGTTGCCAGTCATGCATGGATGTTAGCAGCGGACACTTCCTCCAAGCTTAGTTGCCAGTCATGCATGGACATTAGCAGCAGATACTTCCTCCAAGCTTAGTTGCCAGTCATGCATGATGTTAGCAGCACACACTTCCTCCAAGCTTAGTTGCCAGTCATGCATGGATGTTAGCAGCACACACTTCCTCCAAGCTTAGTTGCCAGTCATGCATGGATGTTAGCAGCACACACTTCCTCCAAGCTTAGTTGCCAGTCATGCATGGATGTTAGCAGCAGATACTTCCTCCAAGCTTAGTTGCCAGTCATGCATGGATGTTAGCAGCACACACTTCCTCCAAGCTTAGTTGCCAGTCATGCATGGATGTTAGCAGCACAAACTTCCTCCAAGCTTAGTTGCCAGTCATGCATGGATGTTAGCAGCAGATACTTCCTCCTAGCTTAGTTGCCAGTCATGCATGGACATTAGCAGCAGATACTTCCTCCAAGCTTAGTTGCCAGTCATGCATGATGTTAGCAGCAGATACTTCCTCCAAGCTTAGTTGCCAGTCATGCATGGATGTTAGCAGCACACACTTCCTCCAAGCTTAGTTGCCAGTCATGCATGGATGTTAGCAGCGGACACTTCCTCCAAGCTTAGTTGCCAGTCATGCATGGACATTAGCAGCAGATACTTCCTCCAAGCTTAGTTGCCAGTCATGCATGATGTTAGCAGCACACACTTCCTCCAAGCTTAGTTGCCAGTCATGCATGGATGTTAGCAGCACACACTTCCTCCAAGCTTAGTTGCCAGTCATGCATGGATGTTAGCAGCACACACTTCCTCCAAGCTAGGTTGATATTGCAAACCGTCTATGCGCATGAAACTAGGTGTGGTTTTGTATATCCGTGAAGCAGCTAACTCTAATGCGCCCCCCCCCCCCCCCTTTCACAGCTAGTTGCTTTTCCTGGAAGTTCCCTCTCACATCTTCTCTGCCACTCTTGCTGGCTCCACATTGAGCTGACCTCTGACATAGAGGTCAGAGGGTAACTGCTTCACTCATTGCCGCCTATTCCAGATCTCTTCCGTCAGTTCCTAGCCAACGGGCTTGACCAATTCCAAACAAGGCAAGCCTCTTGCCTCCCACAACCCAGCAGTCCACAAACGCTGAATGGAATGAAACGACACAGGAGCAGCTTGCTGGATGGGCCGCAACACAGTCAGGGAACACAGAAAGACCATCCCCCAGGTGCCAATACACACTAAACCTGACGGGAATTGCTGTTGTAAGTACAGGTACAACTGACTCCAGAGAGCCAAGACCAGACTGGCCTCAACTCAGTCAGTGCTCAAAGGACCTAGTTTTGAAACTTTGGAGTTTGAAAAAGTCTTCTTTAAAAATCTTCCTTCCATGGCTGACAGTCACAACTGCTACCATCGACCAGCTCTTCCAGGCCTCTCTACTGCTGTTTCTGGAAGCTCTTCTCCTGCCAAAGGCCTCTCTGGCTCCTCTGCCTGCACTCGGAATGCCTTCACTCTGTGAAAATTTCTCTGCTGAGTTGTAGACACGGCCACAACTTCCACAACAGAGATTCAGTTTCTTTCTTCAATGGAGCCAATTCTTGTACCAAACTGCAGCCTCTTGCATTCTCAAAACAAAATTAATTATATAATTAGTCATTAAGACAGAAAGTTATTGAAATTCTAACAAATTCAGGAAGGTTTCCAGTGGCTATTGAAATTCAAAAAAACATAATAAAAAATATTTAAAAAAACACAAATTAAGTCGGTGGGCAAGTGGTCCCTCTAGTTGTGTTGCTCTGTTCATATTTCTCACAGAGTAATGCAAAATAACTCCGCCCCCTCCCCAAACAGCATATAACAGTCTGTTGGATATATGCACACATGTTGCTAAAGATTCACACTCTAGGAATACAATTAAGTGAAGGAAGAAAAATATTTTCTTGCATTTCTGTGTTACGTTCTTCCGTCCCATGCAATACTTTTTGCAATACTTTCTGTCTTGCAAAAGGACTCCACATATTATACAGTATCGTGATACTAGAACAGCGTGACATAACACATTCAATCGCACCGCATAACACTCGCTGAATTTTCTAGTGTTGTTCAATTGAGCCTCACCTCAGGGAGTAGGAAACCTGCGTTCGTCTTCAAGGCCTGCATGGTCATTTCCATGATGCGGTTACGGACTTCACAGGCAGGTGTGCTCTTACTGGGCATCTTGAAGTGCCGGCCGTAATTGTGAGCGAGAGGAGGGAGCATGGTGAGGAGAAGGGAACTGACGGTATCTTCGTGTAGGCCGTAGATACTGGAGTGTTTGCCAATGCTGTCCAAGAATTCATGTGTCTGCCATGTGTGTGTGTGTGTGTGTGTGGTGGGGGGGGGGGGGGGGGGGGGTGAGAGAAAGGGATAATAATTGTGCTCATTTTGCAATGCTGGCATATAAGCCCCATTATAAGCCCCATTATAAGCCCCATTATAAGCCCCATTAAAAGTGAGGTCACATTAATGATCATGAATATTTGCACCGGTCTATCTTGATAGGAAAACCCATGTCTGATCCCACAACACCTAATCAATAATGTTTGATGACCCTTTACCTTCTTCATGGCGGCTCTGAGCACCTGGGCCAGGGCCGGTGGCATGCTCTTCAGAGTGGCCTCCAGCACAATGCTGTGCGAGAGCCTGTACTTCTCAAAGCGGTTCAGGAATGGCTGAGGCACGTGCTGCAGCTCAGACTCCTTCACTACCACGATGCACTGGAAGTCCTTGTCGATGCGGCAAGGTTTGATGTGGGCGCCGATAGCAATGTTGGCAAAGAAGCGGGGACCCGTGTTGGCGTCGATGCGGTGGAAGCGACGGTTAAACAGGTCGTAGAAGCTCTCGTGGATGCTGTCCGTCTGGCACATGACCACCGTGTGACCCTCCGTGGCAGAGTGGCGAATGGCAGCAATGGTGTTCACCTGAAGCATGCATGTGCATGCATGTATGCATAATCAATAGTGCACGTGTGCAGAATCAATAGTGGCATGTGTGTATAATCAATAGTGGCACGTGTGTATAATCAATAGTGGCACGTGTCTATAATCAATAGTGGCACGTGTGTATAATCAATAGGCGTTCAAATGCCAATAGTGTGGCAATAAAATGTACATGCTGAGACAAACGTACATGACATATTTCTCTGAAAGTGGACAGGTCCAAAGTCAATGCTAGCCCATAGCCATAGCCCACTCCTAGCCCTGTATCCCTCCTCCTAGCCTGTAGCCCTACTCCTAGCCCTGTAGCCCTACTCCTAGCCCTGTATCCCTACTCCTAGCCCCTACCCTGCTCCTAGCCCTGCATCCCTACTCCTAGCCCTGTAGCCATACCCTGCTCCTAGCCCTGTAGCCCTACTCCTAGCCCTGTAGCCCTACTCCTAGCCCTGTATCCCTACTCCTAGCCCTGTATCCCTACTCCTAGCCCTGTAGCCATACCCTGCTCCTAGCCCTGTAGCCCTACTCCTAGCCCTGTAGCCCTACTCCTAGCCCTGTATCCCTACTCCTAGCCCTGTAGCCCTGTATCCCTACTCCTAGCCCTGTAGCCATACCCTGCTCCTAGCCCTGTAGCCCTACTCCTAGCCCTGTAGCCCTACTCCTAGCCCTGTATCCCTACTCCTAGCCCTGTATCCCTACTCCTAGCCCTGTATCCCTACTCATCTATAGCCCTACCCTGCTCCTAGCCCTGTATCCCTACTCCTAGCCCTATATCTCTACTCCTAGCCCTGTATCCCTGCTCCTAGCCCTGTATCCCTACTCCTATCCATCTATAGCCCTACCCTGCTCCTAGCCCTGTATCCCTACTCCTAGCCCTGTAGCCCTACCCTGCTCCTAGCCCTGTATCCCTACTCCTAGCCCTGTACTACCCTGCTCCTAGCCCTGTATCCCTACTCCTAGCCCTGTAGCCCTACCCTGCTCCTAGCCCTGTATCCCTACTCCTAGCCCTACCCTGCTCCTAGCCCTGTACATAGCCCTACCCTGCTCCTAGCCCTACCCTGCACCTAGCCCTGTATCCCTACTCCTAGCCCTGTAGCCCTACCCTGCTCCTAGCCCTATATCCCTTCGCCTAGCCCTGCATCCCTACTCCTAGCCCTGTAGTCCTACTCCTAGCCATGGGGCAATACCTTGCTCCTAGCTTACTCCTAGCCATATACCCCTAGCCCTACAGCCTTAGCCAGTATTAGGTGGGCAAGAACTTTGAAATTTGGATGCCCTTAGTTCTCCCCAGATTGTCCACAGCATCACCGGACCCAAGAAGTCGGAGGCTCGCTTGATAATAGAACCCACCCCCAAATGTGCTGCCTATTCTAGCCACGCAAGCACGTGCCCATTCGAAACATACGTGCTGAAGCTGCGCGTCACCGGGGAAGTCACTGCACATGAAGACCCGAGTCTTGTCCCTCATCAGCACTCCCGTGGAGAAGAGCAGCCGCACCAGCAACCCATCCTCGCTGGAGTCAATGATGAGCTTATACCTCATCTCGTTCTCAGAGCCGCCGTCCTCGGGATTGTCCAGCAAGCTCTTCAACAGGATGTCCAGGATATTGTTGGTCTGCACGTCCTTGATGTCAGCTTGGATCTGGAATGATGTGGACACACCCACCACACACACACACCACACACACACACAGTAAAATACTGAAATACCGCCATGTACCTGGTTATTTTCAAGGGGTTTAGTTGAATACTTGTGATTGTCACAAGTAGAATCCAATCCGAGAATACTAGTAGGACAACAGCAGCAGAACAGGGTGTGGTTTCAACTATACACACAAATATTTCACCCAAGAATTTTTTGTTAGGTCTGTGAATATTTAATCCTGCCCTCTCATGCAATACACATTTGTGTTAACAATTTGACCTTATTACACCACACCATAACCATACAAAGATGGAGTAATAAATTCTACCAGAGGTCATGTGACGATCACATGCCTTACATTATCACCCCTCCCACTTACATGGGTGAGGAAGATCTTGGTGATGTAATCAAACTTCTGCTTATCGACCCCATTAAAGTTCCTTTCGAGTGCCTCCATCACTAGCTGAGGCGATAACATCTCCTTCCTCTTCCTCTTCAAGTACGAGATGAAGTGGATGAAGTCGCGGAGCCCGAAAAACCGGTTGTACTTGCTCCTCCGCATCACCGTGTCATAGGCAGGAACCAACTTTGCTATAAATTGGAGATCCCTCTTCATCTCCACGGGCGGATTGTCCGGAGTCTGGCAGAGACAGCCCTGCGCGAGAGTGACCAGATCATCCTGCGTCACGTCCGGTCTGAAGAGGCTCACGGCTCTATTGGTTTTGGCCGCATCGAGGACGTGGTTACTGATCGCCACGAAGGACACTTCTGTCGTGTCCAGGTAGTAATGAAGCACTTTGAGAGACTCGTGCCGTTCCTCGGGGAGTCCGGCTTCGTCCATGAAGACGACGCAGTACACTGGCAGAGGGACTCGTTGGTGGCTGCGCTGCCGGGTGATGGCGCGCGAGAACACCGTCTGGATCTCCTTGGAAGTGGTGTGGCGGGAACACTGGTAAAAATGCGGGTCCAGGGACTTGAAAATGTCCGTCTGCCTGAAGATCCCGATCTTGGACTCCTGTCCCTTGAGGTTTGCGAGCGTGAGGTTGAACGACAGGGTCTTCGAGGAGCCAGGCTGACCCACGATGATGAGGGGAGTGTGTGTCATGGTGCAGACGATGGTGGCAAACAGGTTCTCCTTCAGCGCCTGGGTCTTGGCGATCCCGTCCGGGATGCTAACATGCCCAATGTACCAGTTCAGTTCCTCCTCAAAGGTTCTTGTGAAGCTCTCCTTAGCCGGTGCCACTTGGTGGTCCAGCACTTGAGCATACTTGTTGCGGTACTTGGTGTCCAGTCTGAGGTAGTAGACGATGCTGAGGGACACCAGCAGTGCCCTGAAGTTGTAGTCGCAACTGGAGACAACTGGTTTGAATTTCTTGTACATTTTGTAGAGCCACTCGTAGAAGGTAAAGGTCCGCTGAATGTCACGCTGGCTGACGCAGCTGCGAGAGCACTCCGCCGCGTCGCTGTCAGACAGGCCGCAGTCCTGCAGTTGCTCGTTGGCATACTGCCGCATCAAATTCTGACTCATAAGGATGAGATCGGTGAGGTTGGCCTGATCGGAGCTGGAGGCTTCTTCGTTGGACATTTTCATCTTGGCCGCGATGTACTCTCGCTCCTGCTTCTCCCCGAGAGCGCCGTAGTCCCACATGAGGCACTGGAGGGTTGGATGGAGCTGGCGGACGTAGTAGGTCCCCCTGATCCACGTCTCCTTCTTGAGGACCGTGGCCAGACTGTGTCCTCTGTGGGGGTTGCAGGCACCGATCACGAAGATGTTGCTGGGGATTCGCTGAACAGGAAAATAGGGACATGCCAAACATGGTCACTAGGGAAATGTGATGGGTGAAGAACGTCATTGCACATTGCTAAATGTTGTCATGTGACTGACAATTAAGGCACATGACCATCACATGCATTATTACTCTTCTTCCTCACCATGCCATCGATGGTGTGGTCTACGATGATCTCCTTGAAAAGACCCAAGCAAGATGATGTGTTCACTTCATCCAAGAAGACCTGTGACAATGGCGAGCAAGATTAGAGAGGGGGGGGGAAGGGATGGAAAGGGAGGAAAAGGACAATGTACGGAAGAAAAGAACAGACAAGTGAGAGAAAAAATAAATATTGACGGATAAAGGTAAATTAAATTTCTTAATTAGATTTTTTAATAAGTAATAATTTAACAACAACAACAACAAAAAATAATAATAATAATAATAATAAATAATAATAATTGAAGACTCACGGTGATGAAAGGAGCTTTGGTCTGCAGGTTGAATCTGTCATAGGCTCGATCGAGCTCCTTTGCACTCTTGAATACCGGCTCGAAGAACTTCACGATCTCCGACGGCTCGAGAGCTGAATGGGGGGGAAACAATGTTGGGCGTGGCAAGTGCACAATGTGCTCCTTCAAGCAAGTTCGTTATAATTATGTGCAACGCTGCACCGTATACGTGCATGGGCATGCCTCTAGATCTAGGTGCACATATAAGGACACGTACATGCGATCTTACCTGCATGGACGTTCAGCTTGTAAAAGAAGTCCTTCACTTCACAATTGAGTAATCTGTACAGGAGTCGAGCAATCTCCTGGAAAATGAAACCAAACCTCTCTCACACACAAGCGCATGTAGTTACACTGTCACCAGTTGCATGTGGCATGCTCATATCTACATAGGTACATGTGTGACCACTCCCCTTGATGTAATAGCTGTACACACCTTGGGGTTGCTCTTGAACTTGGCGGAGGCCACTAGCATGGCGAGCGTGGACACTCCTGATGGATCCACGTCCTCTTGCCTCATCTCCAGCATGGAGAGCATGGGGTCACCCACGATACTCAACAGCTCCTCTCTGAGCACGCAGGAAAACTGTTCCCCTCCGTCGCACTTGATCTCGCCGAGCATCATGAGATCTTCCTCTCTCATGGCCCTGCCCGAGTTGATGGCAGAGATGGCGTCCATGGAATTTGGGGAAGCTTTGATGCATTCTGGAGACAGTTCTGGGTGGCGTGGGGCGGAGGTGCATGCATGGGGATAAGGGATCAAGTGCTGAACTAGTTGTTAGGGGGGGGAAGGAAGCCGGCATTGCCTGAGGCAGCCATGGTGCATGTTACCCCCACACACTGGTGTAGGCACTGCAGGTGGACTGAGGCAGCCATGGTGCATGCTATCCACACACTGGTGTAGGCACTGCAGGTGGACTGAGGCAGCCATGGTGCATGTTACCCACACACTGGTGTAGGCACTGCAGGTGGACTGAGGCAGCCATGGTGCATGCTATCCACACACTGGTGTAGGCACTGCAGGTGGACTGAGGCAGCCATGGTGCATGTTACCCACACACTGGTGTAGGCACTGCAGGTGGACTGAGGCAGCCATGCAGGTGGCCTGAGGCAGCCATGCAGGTGGACTGAGGCAGCCATGCAGGTGGCCTGAGGCAGCCATGGTGCATGCTACCCACACACTGGTGTAGGCACTGCAGGTGGACTGAGGCAGCCATGCAGGTGGACTGAGGCAGCCATGGTGCATGCTACCCACACACTGGTGTAGGCACTGCAGGTGGACTGAGGCAGCCATGGTGCATGTTACCCACACACTGGTGTAGGCACTGCAGGTGGACTGAGGCAGCCATGGTGCACCCACACACTGGTGTAGGCACTGCAGGTGGACTGAGGCAGCCATGGTACCCACACACTGGTGTAGGCACTGCAGGTGGACTGAGGCAGCCATGGTGTAGGCACTGCAGGTGGACTGAGGCAGCCATGGTGCATGTTACCCACACACTGGTGTAGGCACTGCAGGTGGACTGAGGCAGCCATGGTGCACCCACACACTGGTGTAGGCACTGCAGGTGGACTGAGGCAGCCATGGTGCACCCACACACTGGTGTAGGCACTGCAGGTGGACTGAGGCAGCCACCCACACACTGGTGTAGGCACTGCAGGTGGACTGAGGCAGCCATGCAGGTGGCCTGAGGCAGCCATGGTGCATGCTACCCATACACTGGTGTAGGCACTGCAGGTGGACTGAGGCAGCCATGCAGGTGGACTGAGGCAGCCATGGTGCATGCTATCCACACACTGGTGTAGGCACTGCAGGTGGACTGAGGCAGCCATGGTGCATGCTACCCACACACTGGTGTAGGCACTGCAGGTGGACTGAGGCAGCCATGCAGGTGGCCTGAGGCAGCCATGCAGGTGGACTGAGGCAGCCATGCAGGTGGCCTGAGGCAGCCATGGTGCATGCTACCCACACACTGGTGTAGGCACTGCAGGTGGACTGAGGCAGCCATGCAGGTGGACTGAGGCAGCCATGGCCTGAGGCAGCCATGGTGCATGCTACCCACCCACTGGTGACATGTCATTAAGATGTCTGCACTGTCACAATTTTCCCTGCAACATTTTAAAGTCACCTGTCCAAGATGTCCTCAGTGAGGATGACTGACTACATCAAGGTTGGCGGAATCAGGGGGCTAGGGCTAAGGATAGGAACTGAGGCTAGGGGCTGAGGCTAGGGACTGAGGCTAGGGGCTGAGGCTAGGGGCTGAGGCTAGGGGCCGAGGCTAGGGGATGAGGCTAGGAACTGAGGCTAAGACTAAGGATAGGGGTGACTAAAGCTAAGACTGAGGCCAAGACTGAGGCCAAGACTGAGGCTAAGACTGAGGCTAAGACTGAGGAGGCTAAGACTGAGGCTAAGACTGAGGCTAAGACTGAGGCTAAGACTGAGGCTAAGACTGAGGCTGAGGCTAAGACTGAGGCTAAGACTGAGGCTGAGGCTAAGACTGAGGCTAAGACTGAGGCTGAGGCTAAGACTGAGGCTAAGACTGAGGCTAAGACTGAGGCTAAGACTGAGGCTAAGACTGAGGCTAAGACTGAGGCTAAGACTGAGGCTAAGACTGAGGCTAAGACTGAGGCTAAGACTGAGGCTAAGACTGAGGCTAAGGCTAGGGGCTGAGGCTAAGGCTGAGGCTAAGACTGAGGCTAAGGCTAGGGGCTGAGGCTAAGACTGAGGCTAAGGCTAGGGGCTGAGGCTAAGGCTAAGGCTAGGAGGCTAAGACTGAGGCTAGGGGCTAAGGCTAGGGTAGTGTTAGGGGTATTGTACAGGGACACCTGCAACATCCTGGTCTAGAGGTATCCCAGGAAAGGGCAGCAGTACTGGACGTTCCTCTGCATGTGAGGTGAAGGGTTATCTAATTGAGGTGAAAGGTCACATGAAGTTGGACAATGACAAAGAAGCCGAGTGTTTTCAATTTCCTGTGTTCAACACAACCCTCGACACACGTCAACAAGAAGAGCCGTGCCTGCTCTCCTGCCAGCTTCTCTTCCACCGCTCACCTTGCAGGAGTTTCCTGATCTTAATGAGCAGCCTGTCTTTGTAGAGGGAACAGTTCTTGATGAGCGAATAGTTCCACAGCTTCGACAGCATCTCGATAAGGGCAGTTTTCCCCACTCCCGTCTCCCCCTCGATGATGACGGGAACGCCGCACTGCGCTCGCTCATGGATGTTGAGCATCTTGATGGCAAAGTCCAGAGTGAGCACGTAGTTGTGCTCGTCTATGGGAGCTAGTCTGCCGTTCTCGAGGGGCACGTCCAGCGCACGGGAGAGGTACGAGTCCAGCCACTCACGGGAGTAAAGGTCACTTTTAGGATGACGGAGGAGGGGGGGGGGGGGGAGGATTGTGTGAGAGGATGAAGGGGTGGGGGAGGGGAGGTGAAAAGAACAGTGAAAATAAAGAAAGATTTCCACATACAAAGAGTAAAGCAGTAATTTTCTTTTTTAAAGCAGATCTACACAATACCATATAAGGTAATGAGACCAAGATGGCCGGCATGCAAGGTGATTAAGCATTGTCAGCACTCATGCAATAGTGACAAGCAACATAACATTCAAGCACAGCCAATCTAAAAAAAAAGACTGGACCCAATATCACCCACGCCCAGCAGACCACCCCACCATGTCCCGGCAGGCTCACAGCATGGAGGGGATGTCCACTCCTATCTTATTGAACTTCTCCTTGTCCTCGAACACTATGGTATCCGGGTGCAGAGAGAGCAGACCAAAGGTACCGCCACCATCCTTGAAGTCGTAGATGAGCTAAAAGGGATGCGAGAAAGGGTAATTCCCTGTAATTATGGTTCAGGATGGGGGAGAGGGGAGAAGAGGGGCTAGGGTAGGAGGGATGGGGGGAGGGGGAGGCAAGGAGAAGGGGAAGACGAGAAGATACAAGGATAAGGGGCGAGGGGAGGAGGAGAACGAAGGAAGTGGACGAGGAGGAATTGTTCTGCAGTTCTACATAATAATGCACCTGATGATGAGGCTTGAGGGACCAATTCTCCCGTATGAAGGGGTCGCAAAAGTCGCTGACCTCTCTGAGCATGGTCTCCATCAGCGTGGAGCCCAACTGCGAAGTGTCGTTCCTCTTCTTCCCCTTCCCGTCAGTCTTAATGTACTCGGAGGATCCTGGGTTGTAGTTGAAGGCTGGACAGTTGTCCAGGAAAGCACAGCGCCGTCTCATGTACCTGCACCAGGGAAGATGGGGGGGGCGAGGCACACCTTCTCTGACTCCACGCCCACCAGCACCTTGTACACGCACTTACCTGATGAAGAGTTTCAGCGAGGCTTTATTTCTCTTCATGTGCTGAGGAGTGTAGAGCTTCAAGAGCTTGTCACAGTCCGACTCACTCAAGTCCGACTCCAAGCTGAACTTGATGGGAAGTCGGCTCTTGCTGGACAACACGCCTGCAGCGAGGACAGAGACAGAACAAGATCATAGCTTGACAAACTAGTATTTTAATAACTTGATGAGAGCATGTGATGGAGCGTTCCTTGTTTGAAAGGGTGAGCAAACCCGATTATTTTATACTGGCTCACGACCGCAACTGCCATCATGGACCGCCTTTTCCATCCAGGCCTCTTGCTGCTCAACCTGGAAATGTTTAGACGGAGGACTAGGGATAGGGCTAGGCTGCACGTGTACCTGAGCTTACTGGGAATCACCAAGAATCCCGGCCCTCTTGAGAAAAGGGGGCACTCCTGGATAACTTCTTTGCTTGATGTAATGCGATGTAATGCTGCATAGCTTTTGTTTGCTTCACTCAATGGAGGTGATTCTTATACCAAATTAGAGCCTATTGTATCTAATCATACGAACAGAAACATAATTCCTGAGGCAAAAGTTGTAGGATTTTGATCATTTGAAAAACGCAAATAAGTCTAGGGTCAATCCACACGCGTGCAATTGGGAATTGTGCATTTATACTGTCCACATACCTCCCTCCTTGTAGAGCCTGTTTATTCCCTTATAGCCGCCGATCTTGAAGGCCTTGAGGTATTTACAGACAAGCTGCACTTCCTCGTCCACCACGTACGGGACATCAGAATGAATCTTGTGAGAGGTTCCCAATAGACCGAGTGCAGGAACATCCTCAAAGAACTCCTTCAAGCACATCTCACTGTCCATCTTGATACGAGACGGGACCTAGAGTTCGTCCAAGATTAAGCGCATTAACAACTGCACCAAAAGGTCATGATATCCACGCCTGGTGTGAACTCTAGTGGCATGATAGCACCGACTGCCACCCTAGAAGTCATGCACATTTTTAGCCTACTTCAGCACCAGGCAGCTCCATCAATTCCTGCCATAACCAGTGTAGTGTTTGTCCATAGAGCTGTTGACAACCTACTTCAACCAACCTCAACCCAGTGTGGTGTTGGTCCAATGTGTGTCCCCATAGAGCTGTTGTCAACCTACTTCAACCTGCCTCAACCCAGTGTGGTGTTGGTCCAATGTGTGTCCTCATAGAGCTGTTGTCAACCTACTTCAACCTGCTCAACCCAGTGTGGTGTTGGTCCAATGTGTGTCCTCATAGAGCTGTTGTCAACCTACTTCAACCTGCCTCAACCCAGTGTGGTGTTGGTCCAATGTGTGTCCCCATAGAGCTGTTGTCAACCTACTCAACCTGCCTGAACCCAGTGTGGTGTTGAGGGTGGTCCAATGTGTGTCCCCATAGAGCTGTTGTCAACCTACTTCAACCTGCAGTGTAGTGTTGGTCATGTGCGTGCCATGATAGAGCTGTTGTCAACCCAGTGTGATGTTGGCCCAGTGTGTGTTCATAGAGCTATTGTCAACCTACTTCAACCTGCCACAACCCAGTGTAATGTTGGTCCAGTGTGTGCCCCTGTAGAGCTGTTGTCAACCTACTTACACCTGCCTCAGTTGATCCAGTGTGTCCCCACACACTGGATTGTCAACCTACTTCAACCTGCCTCCACCCAGTGTGATATTGATCCAGTGTGTCCCTATAGAGCTATTGTCAACCTACTCCAACCTGCCTCCACCCAGTGTGATCTTGATCCAGTGTGTACCCATAGAGCTGTTGTCAACCTGCCTCCACCTAGTGTGCCAGTATGTGTCTCCATAGAGCTATTGTTAACTTACTCCAACCTGCCACAACCCAGTGTGAAGTTGATCCAGTGTATATTCTAGAAATAATCACAGAAAGACAAACACCACCTTCCCCCCATCCCCCCTCACACACACACACACACACACACACAGACCTCACCTCCACATAAATGGCCCACTCCATGCCCCCAGGACACCTAAAGGAGTGTCCGGTGACGGGGTCCTCCACATAGCCCAGGATGAAGAGGTCGAAGAAGAACCAGCCTATGGTCTCGATGAGCTGGTTGTAGCGCTGCCTCTCCTGATCATCCACCGATTCCTGTGCACAGACATGTGAATCATCTACTTGGACAGCATACACACAATAAGACTGGTCCTACTGGTGGTGGGTTCCAGCCGTCTTCCAATAAGACTGGTCCTATTGGTGGTGCTAGTTCTAGCCGTCTTCCAATAAGACTGGTCCTACTGGTGGTGGGTTCCAGCCGTCTTCCAATAAGACTGGTCCTATTGGTGGTGCTAGTTCTAGCCGTCTTCCAATAAGACTGGTCCTACTGGTGGTGGGTTCTAGCCGTCTTCCAATAAGACTGGTCCTATTGGTGGTGCTAGTTCTAGCCGTCTTCCAATAAGACTGGTCCTATTGGTGGTGCTAGTTCTAGCCGTCTTCCAATAAGACTGGTCCTGTTGGTGGTGCTAGTTCTAGCCGTCTTCCAATAAGACTGGTCCTATTGGTGGTGCTAGTTCTAGCCGTCTTCCAATAAGACTGGTCCTATTGGTGGTGCTAGTTCTAGCCGTCTTCCAATAAGACTGGTCCTGTTGGTGGTGGGTTCTAGCCGTCTTCCAATAAGACTGGTCCTATTGGTGGACTCAGGGTTGTATACAGAAATTTTGCCAAGGGGGGGCGAACTTCAGATATGGAAAAATAAGGGGGGGCGAGAATGATACAATGATGGTGTATGTAATGTATAAGGGTGGTGTCTAATTTCAAGGGGGGGGGGCGAGAATGATACAAGGGGGGGCGAATGCCCCCCCCCGCCCCCCCCTAAATACACCCCTGGGTGGTGGGTTCTAGCCGTTTTTGGACTCATGAAATCTGCTGGGCACAAATTAACAAAACTAGAGCTGCATATTGTCACAGGCACGCATGCATCCAGGTATGCGTGCCAGGTCAACAGGAGAACTGAAGCCACTCCCAGCTATTCCAAAGGGTATCAATGATATGTAGTTCAAAGGGCGACTCAGCTTTTCTCTAGTCACTGCCATCCCTGACTGATGAAGCTGTTATGTATTCTGGCATGAAATTGTATAATGTGAGCACCCATCCCATCTGGCACCCATCCCATCTGATGAGTATATCAATAATAATAATAATAATAATAATAATAATAATAATAATAATAATAATAATAATAATAATAATAATAATAATAATTATTATTATTATTATTATTACTCCTGTGCAGTTACTGTGTACACAGTATGGCTTAACTCAGCTGTCGTCTATAATAATAATAATAATTATAATTATAATTATATAATAATTATAATAATAATAATAATAATAATAATAATAATAATAATAATAATAATAATAATAATAATAATAATAATAAAAAATAAAAAATAATAACCATTGTAAAAAAAAGGGTGGGGGTGGGGGATGTGTGCAAACAATACTCTACCTGTCTATCACGTCATGACCCTTTACCATTTAAACATTGATGATTATAAATGGTAAAGGGTCATCTACCTGGTTGTGGTTAACACGGGTACAGTCTTGTTTTCTCGCTTTTCTTTCCTTTTTAACAGGTCAATCCAGTATGTTGTTGTTGTTACATGTGGTCAATCCAGCATGTTGTTGTTGTTACATGTGGTCAATCCAGTGTGTCGTTGTTGTTACATGTGGTCAATCCAGTGTGTTGTTCTTACATGTGGTCAATCCAGTGTTGTTGTTGTTACATGTGGTCAATCCAGTGTGTTGTTATTACATGTGGTCAATCCAGTGTGTTGTTATTACATGGTCAATCCAGTGTGTTGTTGTTGTTGTTACATGTGGTCAATCCAGTGTTGTTGTTGTTACATGTGGTCAATCCAGTGTGTTGTTCTTACATGTGGTCAATCCAGTGTTGTTGTTCTTACATGTGGTCAATCCAGTGTGTTGTTGTTACATGTGGTCAATCCAGTGTTGTTGTTGTTACATGTGGTCAATCCAGTGTGTTGTCATAGTTACATGTGGTCAATCCAGTGTGTTGTTGTTACATGTGGTCAATCCAGTGTGTTGTTGTTGTTACATGTGGTCAATCCAGTATGTTGTTGTTGTTACATGTGGTCAATCCAGTGTGTTGTTGTTGTTACATGTGGTCAATCCAGTGTGTTGTTGTTGTTACATGTGGTCAATCCAGTATGTTGTTGTTGTTACATGTGGTCAATCCAGTGTGTCGTTGTTGTTACATGTGGTCAATCCAGTGTGTCGTTGTTGTTACATGTGGTCAATCCAGTGTGTTGTTCTTACATGTGGTCAATCCAGTGTTGTTGTTGTTACATGTGGTCAATCCAGTGTGTTGTTATTACATGTGGTCAATCCAGTGTGTTGTTGTTGTTACATGTGGTCAATCCAGTGTTGTTGTTGTTACATGTGGTCAATCCAGTGTGTTGTTCTTACATGTGGTCAATCCAGTGTTGTTGTTCTTACATGTGGTCAATCCAGTGTGTTGTTATTACATGTGGTCAATCCAGTGTGTTGTTGTTGCTGTTACATGTGGTCAATCCAGTGTGTTGTTGTTACATGTGGTCAATCCAGTGTTGTTGTTGTTACATGTGGTCAATCCAGTGTGTTGTCGTAGTTACATGTGGTCAATCCAGTGTGTTGTTGTTACATGTGGTCAATCCAGTGTGTTGTTGTTGTTACATGTGGTCAATCCAGTATGTTGTTGTTGTTACATGTGGTCAATCCAGTGTGTTGTTGTTGTTACATGTGGTCAATCCAGTATGTTGTTGTTGTTACATGTGGTCAATCCAGTGTGTTGTTGTTGTTACATGTGGTCAATCCAGTGTGTTGTTGTTGCTGTTACATGTGGTCAATCCAGTGTGTGTTGTTGTTACATGCGGTCAGTCCAGTGTTGTTACATGTGGTCAGTCCAGTGTGTTGTTGTTGTTACATGTGGTCAATCCAGTATGTTGTTGTTGTTACATGTGGTCAATCCAGTATGTTGTTGTTACATGTTTCGTTATTTTTCCCGTTTTTTCCCCTTCCTGTTAGTTGTGTTTGTTTGTTTTATTGTTTCTGTTTGAGTGGTAAGAGACGACGTGAGCTTCAGTGTGTCCAAACACTTCTTCTAACCTGTTTATTGTTGTTGTACACACTGCACATACAAGTACATGCCATGACTTGTTGCTGTTGTTGACTGGACCCATGCAAAGTCAGCTACAGCCTCCCTCAAGGACTTGGTAACAGTCGATTGAGGTAAGTGAACTAAAGCTAAGCATTGCTCGGCAGCGCTTACTGCAACGAAATCCACCCACAGGAATGCCAGACTTTCTGAAAGCAAAGAGATACAGAGAGGTTCCTGATAAACATAAGTTTCTGTGTTGCTTTTCTCAGCAAACAGACTTCCAGAAACAGAAGTAGAGCCCTGGAAGAGACTGTGCATGATGCAGTCGAGATCCTCAACTACCTTTTGGCCTCGCTTATAGCATAGCTTGAGGCACAAGCTTGGAGAATGACGATCTTGACCCCATTCTTAGTTATAAAACCGTGGGCACGTTTACATTGGTACTCATGTTTTATGAACGTACCTATTTGTATGCAAGTTATGCGAACGTAAAAACAGAGATAGGAACATGCATCCTTGAAGACGAGTTGTTCACACTTTCTACAGCTTTTTGGTCTGCCAGTTCACAGCCTCATTGAAGGATCCAAGGCACGCGGTGGAGGCTCTTTAGAGCTAAGCGGCCCTTCAGGCAGCTGATGGGAGTTTTAGCCGGGACACAAGCTTTCGTTAAGTTTGCCATTTGCCATTTTCTTTAAATGGATCATATATAGGGAGTACCAGTGTATTCCCTGATGAAATTATTTTGCGGGTTGAAAAATAAGCGAAAATTAGGACCCATCTATAATGGCAGCCTTAAGGTATAGAACCTCATCTGCACAAAACAGTCACCTGGTCGACTTTCAACCCCCCCCCCCCCCCCCCCCCCCCCCCCCCCCTTCCACCTAGTCACGCATAGTTGACCCTTTACCTCTTTTCATTAGAGGAGAAGAGTCTGGCACACTGACACAGAACATTTTGTTCCGATGTGCGCATGTGTTAATGATGTCACAAACACATCAAGATTGGGGTCGACTCGGAACAAGACACTCTACAACAGCGTGACACCCATCCCAAATATAAATGAGGTTTTAAAAGGTTGGCTATGCACGCCCTCCCCACAAGTCCATCCTCTAACTAGCATTAATTACCCCAGGGGGGAGCATGGTGAAGTTGAAGTAGACGGCACACTTTGGTATGTCTGAAGGGAGTTCCGTGGCAAGCTTCTTGATGGCAGAGAAAGGGGTGAAGGCCTCGTTGACAGCGATCCTCAGATGGTGTGGTGCCTTCCTCAGCTCCTTCTCGATGTAATGGGTCTTGCCATCACCTACACACACACACACACACACACACACAGAGGATTATGACACGCACAGGAGTTGGACTGTAATGTAGGTCGGAGCTATTTAACCCTCGCACATCAGATTGCCGGGAGTGTTCAAAAAAAATAATAGTTTAACCAGCTTCAGTTAAAAATCTATACCAAGTCAGAAATTCACTCAAAGTCCCTAGCAACCATATATTATGGGATAGCTCTATTGTTGATAAATATTGGGCTCAGGTGTTTGTGGGGCTGTGGACCAAATACTGACCACAAAATATGAATATAATTATCTAGATTAAATTTTGTGTTTTGGGGGTATTTAACACGCGAGGCTGTTTATTGGAATCACCCAGTTTTTGAAATCACCTGATTTTTAATTGATTTTTTAAATTTTTTATAGGCTTGTTGAGGTGAGCGTACGAGATATTCAGACTATCACCTAACTTTCTACCCAACACGAGGCTAGAAGAATCTTTTGAGATGGCAAGACAAGTGAAGCAAGACTCCAAGTAAGTATTATTATGTGGATGAGCTAACCAGTTTGTTACATAGGTGCTCGAAGTTGATAGTTTTAGCTAGGTCATTTTTATAGCTAGCTAGTTGTATATAGGTGTATATAGGTCATCTTTTTAGGTAGCGCTCGAGGTAGCTAGCTGTAGGTCATCTTATAGCTAGCACTCGAAGTAGGCAGTTGTAGATCATATTTATATAGTTTAGTTATTATTAGTAGTAATTGTAGGTCATCTTTGGGTATCTAGCTCTCGAGGTTTAATAGTTTAGACCATCTTTATAGATAGCCAAGTAGCTAGCGCTTCAAGTGTATAGGCAGTTTTAGCATAGCTAGCAAATTAGCTAGCACTTGAAGTTGGCAGTTTTAGATGATCATTTTAGCTAGCAAATTAGCTAGCGCTTGAAGAAGGCAGTTGTAGCTGATATATAGCCAGCAATAGCTAGCGCTCGAGGTAGCTAGTAGACTGCCAAGCAAACCAAGGTATTCTAGCCAGTGCTAGTATATATTTCAGCTCAGCTAGCTTTGGATGATCTACCAACTATGCATTTATATTACATATCCATACATATCCACTTATAAATATTATTCATAGTCATAGTTGTTTGCATACATAGGACTGGTAAAAGTTCTACTGGAAGAAAAACCATCAAGAAAAAGTGAAGAAAGAAAATGATGACAATTTTTAAAAAAGTTGTGATATGGATGGTAAGTGACACATGGGACTAAGTGGTATAGTTCAAAGCAAGGTGTAATACATAAAGCTACTTCACAAATCTTACATCTAAATGAAGTTCTGACTTTATATCTTCCTTTTTTGATGCTGCACAGGTAGCAAGCACACAGGGACCTTTTGTCAATGCTATTTGGGGGGAGGTCTATGAAGTGCCTTCCTCTAAGTCTGGCTGGTTCAGCCATGGGTGATTGTGAAGGATGGACACTTCATCAAGCTGAGCTTCTGTCAGGCCTGCCTCCAGAAGAAATCCAACAGCAACCTTCACTAAGAAGGACTGGTGTGTTACTTTTCGGCCAGTCGAAGGTGTCCCTTTATATATTATGTGAGGAGATGAAAAGCTGCCCGTTTCCACAATTTCTGTGTCCTATGTTGGACGGTATATAGTAACTCATCAGCTGATTGGATTTGTCACCCCCACCCATGTGACTATTGTGGCTGTTGGCTTTATGACCTCCTCCATGCCATTTGCTGACAGCCTTGTTCTCCTCCTCTTTGTTATAGTGCTATCATCGTGGGATAGTACTCAGAATGGTCACAGCCATCCATTTCGGCAAGGACACCATTTGTACTTACAGACTTGATCTCACCCTTTTTCATTTTGTCTTTGGCCTTGATACATGCAGCCTGCCACCTGTTCACCTGAATTGTACCACATGCACCAAAGCCACTACTTTTTAGAGTGAGTACAAGTGTATATATCATATGGTGTACTAAAGTCTCTTCACCTACATAGTGACCGACTCAGGGACGGAGGACATGGTAGGGCCGATTTTATTTTTTATTGTTATAATTTTTAGTCTAGTTGCTAGACCAGACCAACATGATGGGTTTTCCCTAACTAAAAATGTGTAGACTATATAGCAGATAACAATGTGACAAATCTAATTGGTCTGTCACTTAAGTGAAAAGTACATGGAATGTGACCACATGCTCACTCAGGCAAATAAAGTCACATGCTAACCATAATGCTAGATCAGGCCACATGCTTAGATTGCACCCAGCTGCTTTCTGAATACAGTAGTCAGTCTCAATACAGTCATTAGCAAGCCACACCCTAATGTGGATTATTCCTACAATGGCTAGTAGCTCCCTGTAGAAGCAATTTAAAATTGTAATCTTTTTTTACAGGATGTTATCCAAACATAAAAGAACAGGGGGGGGGGGGGGGGGGGGGGGAAGGGGGATGTACTGCAGTTGCCCTTTAATTAAGTAAGAAAAATTGTTGGGAGTGGGAACAGTCTCTGATTGCTCTTGTCCTAATTTTTATTGTGCTCTAGCAACTTAGAGAAATTGATCAACTTGGGACTGAAGGGGAAGAAGTCCAATAATAGTAGTGGCCCCTTGAGCCATCAAGGCAAGGCTTACCACTTGCTCAGTCCACTTGAGCCATCAAGGCAAGGCTTACCA
This sequence comes from Cladorhizidae sp. MBARI D1340-BT2, assembly GCA_028752905.1. NCBI lineage: Eukaryota > Metazoa > Porifera > Demospongiae > Poecilosclerida > Cladorhizidae > Cladorhizidae sp. MBARI D1340-BT2. The sequence goes on from JAQNBH010000018.1 coordinate 31,165,641, forward strand.
CTTGCTCAGTCCACTTGAGCCATCAAGGCAAGGCTTACCACTTGCTCAGTCCACTTGAGCCATCAAGGCAAGGCCTACCACTTGCTCAGTCCACTTGAGCCATCAAGGCAAGGCTTACCACTTGCTCAGTCCACTTGAGCCATCAAGGCAAGGCTTACCACTTGCTCAGTCCACTTGAGCCATCAAGGCAAGGCCTACCACTTGCTCAGTCCACTTGAGCCATCAAGGCAAGGCTTACCACTTGCTCAGTCCACTTGAGCCATCAAGGCAAGGCTTACCACTTGCTCAGTCCACTTGAGCCATCAAGGCAAGGCTTACCACTTGCTCAGTCCACTTGAGCCATCAAGGCAAGGCTAATAACCACTTGCTCAGTCCACTTGAGTAGGCTTATCACGTCCACTTGAGCCATCAAGAGGCTTACCACTTGCTCAGTCCACTTGAGCCATCAAGGCAAGGCCTACCACTTGCTCAGTCCACTTGAGCCATCAAGGCAAGGCCTACCACTTGCTCAGTCCACTTGAGCCATCAAGGCAAGGCCTACCACTTGCTCAGTCCACTTGAGCCATCAAGGCAAGGCTTACCACTTGCTCAGTCCACTTGAGCCATCAAGGCAAGGCTTACCACTTGCTCAGTCCACTTGAGCCATCAAGGCAAGGCTAATAACCACTTGCTCAGTCCACTTGAGTAGGCTTATCACGTCCACTTGAGCCATCAAGAGGCTTACCACTTGCTCAGTCCACTTGAGCCATCAAGGCAAGGCCTACCACTTGCTCAGTCCACTTGAGCCATCAAGGCAAGGCTTACCACTTGCTCAGTTCACTTGAGCCATCAAGGCAAGGCTTACCACTTGCTCAGTCCACTTGAGCCATCAAGGCAAGGCTTACCACTTACCACTTGCTCAGTCCACTTGAGCCATCAAGGCAAGGCTAATAACCACTTGCTCAGTCCACTTGAGTAGGCTTATCACGTCCACTTGAGCCATCAAGAGGCTTACCACTTGCTCAGTCCACTTGAGCCATTTAAGGCAAACCTTACCACTTGCTGGTCCACGCTAATAACTAATTGCTCAGTCCACTTGAGTAGGCTTATCACTTATCACTTGCTGGTTCACAGCCATCAAGGCAAGGCTAATAACTACTTGCTCAGTCCACTTGAGTAGGCTTATCACTTGCTCAGTCCACTTGAGCCATCAAGGCAAGGCTAATAACTACTTGCTCAAGTAGGCTTAGGTCCACTTGAGCCATCAAGGCAAGGCTAATAACTACTTGCTCAAGTAGGCTTACCACTTGCTGGTCCACTTGAGCCATCAAGGCAAGGTTTACCACTAGCCCATCCCACATCAAAGATTTATGGCCTAAATTGAAGAACGGAAGAACCACCCATCACACTTGGCTGGGGTACCTCAATCATTAAGTTACTCAAGCTCGACCTCTTGAATCCTGGTTAATCATCCTATTAGTTAGAGAAATCTGCCCCCCCCCCCCCTCATCCATTCCCCTCAACTGCCTCTCCCTCAACTCTGAAAAGCCTTCCCCTCGACCCCCTCACCCCTGAAGTGAGTAACATTCCCCGACTAATCTCTGACTGATCTACAGCGAGATGTCCACAGCACACTTCACACCAGGCCACACTTCACACCAGGCATACACATACAAGCATGCACGCACGCACCTGCCTCTCCATAAACCAGCTGTACGAACTGGAAGTCTTCCGGGTAGAGAGCAGCTTTCTTGCAAATGCCACTGGCTGCCGCGAAGTCCAGGTCTGGTTCCAATCCCTGCCCACAAGTGGAACACATCATCACTCATTAGCAATTATGCAATGACCCCATCACAGAAGGAGGGCATGTTCCACACTAGGAATGTCTACGTTAAATTATGCCACCCCAGATCCCATGCATAAGGTAAAGGGACACACTTGAAAGACGACATTGGAACCAAGAACCCAGAGTTGGATCGGCACTCATGTACAGTGGTGGAGAAATTTGATTATTTTCCCCTCCATCCCACTCTGCTGCCGAGAAATTTTTCATGGCGGACATTTCCACTTATAGCTATACATTTGATTTCATATTTGTTCACACACACACACACGCATGCATACACACAAACACGCATGCACACGCACACACACACATACACACACACACACACACATACACACACACACACACATTAAAAATATTTGCAAGTCCAGCAATCTCTGTCGAGCTTTATAGTCCTCAGTTGAATGGTGGGTCAGCTGTGCCAACCATGAGAGCTATGTTGAGGGCTACTCCAGCTGAGATGTAGTGTGCCAACCATGAGAGCTATGTTGAGGGCTACTCCAGCTGAGAGGTGAGTCAGCTGTGCCAACCATGAGAGCTATGTTGAGGGCTACTCCAGCTGAGAGGTTGTGTGCCAACCATGAGAGCTATGTTGAGTGCTACTCCAGCTGAGAGGTGGGTCAGCTGTGCCAACCATGAGAGCTATGTTGAGGGCTACTCCAGCTGAGAGGTGAGTCAGCTGTGCCAACCATGAGAGCTATGTTGAGGGCTACTGGCTACTCCAGCTGAGAGGTGCTGTAACCATGAGAGCTATGTTGAGGGCTACTGGCTACTCCAGCTGAGAGGTGGGTCAGCTGTGCCAACCATGAGAGCTATGTTGAGGGCTACTCCAGCTGAGAGGTATGTAGTGTGCCAACCATGAGAGCTATGTTGAGTGCTACTCCAGCTGAGAGGTAGTGTGCCAACCATGAGAGCTATGTTGAGGGCTACTCCAGCTGAGAGGTGAGTCAGCTGTGCCAACCATGAGAGCTATGTTGAGGGCTACTCCAGCTGAGAGGTGAGTCAGCTGTGCCAACCATGAGAGCTATGTTGAGGGCTACTCCAGCTGAGAGGTGCGTAACCATGAGAGCTATGTTGAGTGCTACTCCAGCTGAGAGGTAGTGTGCCAACCATGAGAGCTATGTTGAGGGCCACTCCAGTCCAGCTGAGAGGTAGTGTGCCAACCATGAGAGCTATGTTGAGGGCCACTCCAGTCCAGCTGAGAGGTGCTGTGCCAACCATGAGAGCTATGTTGAGGGCCACTCCAGTCCAGCTGAGAGGTGCTGTGCCAACCATGAGAGCTATGTTGAGGGCTACTCCAGCTGAGAGGTGAGTCAGCTGTGCCAACCATGAGAGCTATGTTGAGGGCTACTGGCTACTCCAGCTGAGAGGTGCTGTGCCAACCATGAGAGCTATGTTTAGGGCCACTCCAGTCCAGCTGAGAGGTGCTGTGCCAACCATGAGAGCTATGTTGAGGGCTACTCCAGCTGAGAGGTGAGTCAGCTGTGCCAACCATGAGAGCTATGTTGAGGGCTACTGGCTACTCCAGCTGAGAGGTGCTGTGCCAACCATGAGAGCTATGTTGAAGGCTACTCCAGCTGAGCGCCAGCATCCAAGTCTAAGGATCAGTTTTTTTTATGGAGGGGGGGGGGGGGGGGGAAGTAATAAAAAAAATTATTTTTTATTTTTATTGTTCTCTTGTTCTTGTCATGCTTTGTGTGCGCACATGCCATATAATGGAATGGAGAATTTGACTTGATCACAACTACTACACAGTGCATCTTGGATCTGCTGCCATTCTGAGCTTGGGTCTGCTGCCATTCTGAGCCAACGCACTCACGCAGCTGCTCACCTTGTAGTCTTTGTGCAAGACCCACGGCATCTCTTGGAGCAGTGAAGAGCCCGATTCCACGAAGTGCGTGCACGGGACGTCCATCTCTCCCTGTGCCTGCTGCTGCTTCAGGTCGTAGTGAATACGAAGCAAGGCCTGGAGAAATGCATGGCAGCAATGCAAAAGGGTTTGCAACATAGGGTTTGAGAGAAAGAGAGTTAGAGGGTTTTAAAAAGAGGGTCAGGAAGAGATGGTTAGAAAGAAAGGGCTTGACTTGAGAGAAGGTTTGACAGTGGGTTTGAAAGAGATCAGAAAGTGAGGTGAGGTGCTGAAAGTGAGCAACTAGGAGTAGAAAATATGGTATTTACAACAAAAGGCTGCAATGGAGATGGGGAGAGAGGAAACTTGAAGAATAACATTAGCTCAGAGAATAGAGAAAATGCACAGCAGAATTACTATTGGGGAAATAAGTCGGCCATCATGTAATGATACTGACAGAAGCAAGTGCCGTGCCATGGATGGGCAACACAAGAGGAGAGCACAGACATTATTACTTGTGCAATTTGGACAATGAGAGAAGGAAAATTCGCATGTATAGGAGACAGACACACAGAGACAGAAGACAAGATATCACAAATCTCTCCCACTCATGTGTACGCAGTGTGCCACGCCTCTTCACACAGAGCATACCTCCTGGAGGTGATAAGGAAGCCTGTTCACTTCCAGTACCAAGAACTGGAAGGGTTGCTTGGTGGCTCGCATCGGATTCAGGAAAAGGCGAAGCTCCTCCTCAGTGACGGTCGGACGGCAATGGAACACCTCAAATGGTTCCGGGACCCCCCCAAAGATGCCGACGATCGTCCTCACCAGCTGGCTGGCAGTGAAGTTATGGCAGGCGTGCAGGATGTGAGTGGACTGTTGCGACATGGTGCGATGGACCACCGAGGTCGTGCGACGACGTTTCAAGGAGCTGGTTGACAGGTCAGAGTTCTGAAAGAGCGCTGAAAGGAAGGCCCCGACGAGGTGCATGGGGGTGGAGCTGGAATCCTGCACCCTGAAGAGGTGTGGCTTAGTTCGTATCAGCTCCTGCAATTATGTGGTCAATAATTATACGTGATTAACAACTAGGATTAACTACTAGTGGTGGAGCCTGACAGCCACTTATGGGCCACCTTGGAGTTCTATGTAAGTGCAAGAGTAGTTTACTGGCTTAGATTACAAGCTTAGTGTCATGGTGTGGAGTGCTTGCACTATGGGAGCTGCAGGATCAGGTCAACCACACACACCATGATGGTAGATTCTAGATCCACCGTCCACTCAGTCATGGACGACTACTCCCACTCTCCACACTCACCCTGATGGTGCGCCTAAGCTTCTTCTTGACGTCATGTTTGTTCTGAAAAAGGATCCCTACGTCAGTCACAATGTTGCCCACACTGGGACGATCCACAATGAGGTTCTGATAGAGATGGAGGAGCTTGGGAATGGAGAAGTAGAGCAGCTGCTCGTACTCGCTGCGAAGACTGGCCACCATCTCCTGCCAATCTGTCAGTGACACCGAGGCGTTGTACACCTGAAACAATTTCAAACACAAACCCAGTAACAGAAATGCCCCAAGCAAGGTTAGAACTTCAACATCAGCTAGACGTCCACTGCAGCCACTACTACACTGTCCCCAAGTAACCATCAGCTAGGCTTCTATTGCAGCCATTACTACACCCACTAACAGAACTGTCTCCAAGTAACCATCAGCTAGGCTTCTATTGCAGCCACTACTACACCCACTAACAGAACTGTCTCCAAGTAATCATCAGCTAGGCTTCTATTGCAGCCATTACTACATGCACTAACAGAACTGTCTCCAAGTAATCATCAGCTAGGCTTCTATTGCAGCCATTACTACATCCACTAACAGAACTGTCCCCAAGTAATCATCAGCTAGGCTTCTATTGCAGCCACTACTGCACCCACTAACAGAACTGTCTCCAAGTAATCATCAGCTAGGCTTCTATTGCAGCCATTACTACATCCACTAACAGAACTGTCTCCAAGTAATCATCAGCTAGGCTTCTATTGCAGCCACTACTACACCCACTAACAGAACTGTCTCCAAGTAATCATCAGCTAGGCTTCTATTGCAGCCATTACTACATCCACTAACAGAACTGTCCACAAGTAATCATCAGCTAGGCTTCTATTGCAGCCATTACTACACCCACTAACAGAACTGTCCCCAAGTAACCATCAGCTAGGCTTCTATTGCAGCCATTACTACACCCACTAACAGAACTGTACCCAAGTAATCATCAGCTAGGCTTCTATTGCAGCCATTACTACATCCACTAACAGAACTGTACCCAAGTAACCATCAGCTAGGCTTCTATTGCAGCCATTACTACATCCACTAACAGAACTGTACCCAAGTAATCATCAGCTAGGCTTCTATTGCAGCCACTACTACATCCACTAACAGAACTGTCTCCAAGTAATCATCAGCTAGGCTTCTATTGCAGCCATTACTACATGCACTAACAGAACTGTCCCCAAGTAATCATCAGCTAGGCTTCTATTGCAGCCATTACTACATCCACTAACAGAACTGTCCCCAAGTAATCATCAGCTAGGCTTCTATTGCAGCCACTACTGCACCCACTAACAGAACTGTCTCCAAGTAATCATCAGCTAGGCTTCTATTGCAGCCATTACTACATCCACTAACAGAACTGTCCCCAAGTAATCATCAGCTAGGCTTCTATTGCAGCCACTACTACACCCACTAACAGAACTGTCTCCAAGTAATCATCAGCTAGGCTTCTATTGCAGCCATTACTACATCCACTAACAGAACTGTCCCCAAGTAATCATCAGCTAGGCTTCTATTGCAGCCACTACTACATCCACTAACAGAACTGTCCACAAGTAACCATCAGCTAGGATTCTACTGCAGCCACTAGCATGTACGAGAAGAGAGAACACTATATGTATAACATACAACATTGCATATGGATATCTTAGATTATGAACGCATACACAGACAGTTCATGCATGAGATGAAGTATGTAGTTCCCCCCAATGCAACCACCACCATCCATTACCACTAGTTAGGTCTATGCTTAGCCTTCTCACTGTCGCAGGAGCCCTATGGCGCCATGGCTTTGTAAAAAAATAAAAAAATATGCATGATCATCCCTGGGCCATAATTTATATATCAATGAATAGCTGAATCCATGCTCTATTTACACACCAAATCTTACAGCAAATAGTGGGAGGGAACTTGGGGAAAGTAATGTCGAAACGCAAATAAATCACACACTCAAAATGGCCAAGACAGTTAGCATGGTAGAGGTAATTTCAGAGGTCACAGGCGAAGTGAGAGATCACTCTGATCATGAATCAGGTGAGGATGAAGAAGGCATTCATATTTACTTGCAAGCAGAGTCTTTTAACCGTGCAGCAAAACAATGTTTGGTAGTTGTGGCTGTTCGACCACCACACGCTAGCGCTCTAGCTGACAGTGATGGCATCCTATGTGTGGTTAAACAATAGAAACAATGCTCTTGTGTAGAGAAATTGAAGATATTCATCGTTTGTGGTCAGTATGAGAACTGACTTGGACTGCACCTAACATTGGTATGCTTATACCTACATTATTAGTGCTAAAACAGAGCACATACATAGATAGAGAAATCATCTGAGCCGGATATAGAGTCCATGAAGTATTTGGCTGCCATGGAGTTAAAAACTAAGAACATTTGTATATAATTGCATTCATATTTGCGGTAAGCTTGTGGTCAGCAAAATTTACCATGACGACTGTCAACAATGGTGCTAACAGTTAACCTAATTGCAAGAGGTACGAGAAAAATCCCTGATTTTAAATTAATTTTTAACTGGAACTAATTTCAATTTGGATTTGGAATAGTGCTCCATAAACCCGACGGTGAGAGGGTTGGATGTTTTTAACGGCACTTCACAGCCACCATCACATTGAGCCACGAGGATTAAGTGGCAATACCACAGTGAAATATTGCACGGAATCAATACAAGGTACACACTCCCAGTGTGGGAAACAACAGGAACAGAAACATCTTTTGAGTTTAGACATGACGTTGCATGCATGCTGAGAACATGATTCACATGTGGTACTAGTGTGTGAACACAATACCTTGAGAGGGAGAGAGAGTTGGCTCACCATTTGTTCAGCCTCATCCTGAGAGAAGGTGCAGTGCAAGTTGTACTTGATGTAGTCCTGGAGGTAGTCCGGGTGGCCAAGCTCTCGCAGCTTTGTGAACAATTCCAGCAACTTGTTGGCAGTCTGCAGAGAGAAGGAAAGTAGGATAATGGATGGGAGGATTGGTAAGGGGGAAGGGGGTACGCAGGTCACACAACCTGGGGGGAAGATGTTAGTCCATTTTCGCTATGAACTATTCACACTTCAGTGGCGTCAGTGGGGGTTAATGAATGTAAATTACTCGGGAAGGGGAAGAGCAATGGGGATTAGGATTGACTTGGAGCAAGAGCTGTCTGCTTTTGGGTGGTGCTTTTGGAATAAGAAGGTTGGACTCAAAACTGCAGAGTGTGTGTAGTAGTAGGCTAGAGACAGGCTCCAGGACCGGCTAGAAATGGGCTCAGGACCGGTTAGAAAACGGCTCCAGGAGGACCGTCTGTCCAGAACTGGCTAACCGACTGGCTATTATGGTTCTAGTCACTTAAGCAACCAAATGAACTTCAAATCAGTGGGTGCTTAGCGGGTGTGTAACATCGTAGATGACAGTTCAGTTGATTTCATGCTCTGAGACGAGTAGGACAACTATCACACATTGTGTGTAGATCACATGATGTAATCAAGCCTCACACCTACCCCACCCACATCAAACATTAATCTAGATCGTAACAACATACTCCCTCACCTGCTTCAGACAAAGGAAGCATCTGATTTGACTGGCAGTGTCCCCTTCTGCATCCAGGAAGCCCAGCTTCCTCACAAAATCCTCGATCTGGTCCTCATTCCAAAGTACCCTGCTGTTCATAGGCGAGGTCTCTCTGATCTCATCTACGTTCTGGTAAATATGGGGGAAATAGATAAGCTCCAAAGACCCGGACACACAGTCAACAGACAACTTGAAGTGGAAGCAGAAGGAGCCCGAGTCCAGCACGCAGCGCAACTCCGATGCCACGCCCTGAACGGTGTCGCCCTATAAAAGACGTCAACGTACACTCACATCGTTAATGGGCACATTCCCATCACACATCTAGCAGCAAATATATACACAAACTACATCCACGAAAATGATCTGAATCGGGCACAAATAACGTTCAGCTCCATTGTTAACCAGCCCCACCTTTCTCGCCCCACCTCCATCCGTACCCACGTACGTATGTACCTCTGCTCTGGAGAACCACAGCCGGATGAGGTTAATGTTCCTGTTCACGGTGTCCAGCTGCCTTCTGCCATCGTACGCATTCAGCTCAGAAACCTTGGCCATGAGCGCTCTGAACGAGAGCCCTTTCTGGGTGAATGGCATGATCATCTTGAAGGCGGCGAAGAGATGGTTGAGGACGACTTCGTTGTACTCTTCGTGCTGCAGCTGGGTGGTAATGAGCTGGTACTGCTGCACAAACAGCTCCCTGCCGTTCTCCCCCACAAACTGCTTCTCTTGGACGATAAACTGGTGGAAGTCTGCGCTATCCGCCACGGCAGCGAAAAGGTCCAAGAAGCGATGGTTCTGCCTGATGTCCAGGAAGAGGAGCTCGGCCACTCTCTTCATCTTCTCAATGGCATCCTTGGCAGTGAGTATGTTTTCTGTCTCCACTTCGTCGAGCATGTTCGCAAGCTCCATCAGTTCCTTCAGGTCTTCGTCTTCCAGACACGCCTCCAGGCCAAACTGTCCACAGACGCTGTGGATGACGTTGATGTGCCGTGCGTACTGGAAAAGCTGGAGCATGGCCTGCAAGCCCTGAAGTCCCTCTGCATCCTGCATGTCTATCTTGGCGTACTCGGCGTAGCTGTTGACGATCCCGAACTCACAGTCAATGTCCATACAGCGAAGGTTCAGGGACCCACTGGAGATGATCTCCGTGTACATGGCATTGCCCTGGATCAATCTCAGCACAAAGTCCTTGGTATTCTCCAGAGCTTCTCCGAGGAGAGTGACAGCCACCACCGACGCATCTTGCTGTTTCTCCACCTCTACCTCGGGCAAGGCGACCACCTTGGGCGAGGAAACTTCCTCCGTCTTGGTGGACTTCTCTTCTTCCAAAATCTTGAGCTGATGCTTGAGATACTTGTCAAATATCTCGCTGTTGTTCTGGTAGAAGAAAGTAAGGAGGTCCAAATTGTCGTCCACGGGGGAGAGAAAGCTGGTGAGTTGTCGTACCAAGCTCCTAAGCTGGAGGAAGTCTATGTCCCTCGTGAGTTCGAGCTTGATGTCAGAACCGCCCGGATTAAACCTGCTGCCGATGGACGACGGGATACTGTTTTCAACACTCAGAGCCTTCTTATCGCTGCTCTTGTTCTCCCCGGGGAACGAGATGTGCTTTTTGATGGTGATGAGAATAGTGTTAGGGAGGCCCACTCCATACTTGGTCAAGATCTCGCACAGGGAGCAGTAGCCGGCATCGGGCTGGCCGTAAATGTATCTGAGCAGCATCATGTTCAGTTGCTCAAAAGCATGAAGGAAATCGGTTTTTACTGCGTGGACATAGTGGGAATCTACGACCAGAGAGTTGGCGCTGAGGTAGGTGGCTGCTCGATTCAGAAGTCCATAGACCTCAACGTAGAGCTGAATGTTATCGTAATTCACTCGCTTGGACGTGAACTTCTCCCTCCAGGCAGCCAGAACCTGCTGGGCCCTCGCCAGCCAGTCGAAGAACATCTTCACTCCATTGCAAGTGGAATTGGCGACATCCTGGGGCATGGCTTCCTCATCGAGCACGCTCTTCGTGTCCATCCCAATTTGCCTCTGCGAGTAGACACTATAGATTTTTCCAAGCTGGTCAATCACATGGTAGTAAGACTTGGCCCACTCCAGGGACTCGGTGACGGGCATCTTGTCGCAGCATGATCCCACCATGCCCCAGCAGAAGTCGAGACGTGAGGAGAGCTCCGTGAGGGAGTTGAGGTTCAGGCAAATGGTTTTGACGCACTTGTCCAGGAGTTGGCGGAGGGGTTGGGACATCTTCTGAGCCAGGGACTCTGGAACCAGTTCCTAGAGAGGAACAATTCCCCATCATTTCAACATTGACAATGCATGCACTTATAGGTGCCAACGCTCTTCTAATTTACAGCTATTAGTACCTGTTGGAGGACCAGAAGAACTAACTGCTGGAAGTTGCTGTTGTCTGCAATGAGGACCTGCAAACAACAAACACAACACACACACATGCATAAACAAGGAACTGTGCAACCTCAAACAGCCTTCATGCATGCACGTTGCCAGCACTTACCCAGATTCTCTCTGTTTCTTCTAACAGTTTCTCCTGCAATTGGTTCCTCTGAATATATTCTGTCAGGAAGTGCGTGAACTCATCGGGAACGCTGCTCGAGAGGATGTCGCTGTGAATGCTCGACGAGCTTCCTTCCTCATACTCCATTAGGAACAGATCCGGGACATCCAGGGCCAACAGATCCAGAACAAAATCACTGGTGCGTCCCTGTTCCAGGTAGCACGCGGCGACCGATTTTAGGAATTCCAAGAGGAAGTTGTGGTGATGAGCGTCCTTGAACCTGAGGAAGAGACGAAGAAAGAGAGAGGTAAGACATGGAATCTGTTTTGCTTTGGTTTAAATGGGAGAGGGTGTTCAAGGGGGCCTGCCATTTTTGCCTGCAACTTTGATTTCGGTGATTTACCTGTCTACGAATTCAGAGAAGAACTCATTCCATGTAGTGCTGCAGATTTTGACTTCAGGGGGGATTTTGTACTGCCTCAAATATTTCTCCACCACCTACAAAAAAAGAAAAGGCAAAGTTAGAAGGAAGACACGAGCAGAAAAAAGTTCCGAGTTAATAGGATATGGTAAATTTGAAAATGGAATTTTGAAAATAAAAGTTCTTGTGTAGCGATCATAAATAGGAAGTGTAAGAAAGAAAAAAACAGAATGGAAGACAGAGAGTCGTGCAGTCTACTCTATGAAGCACTTACCCAAGTGAGCTGACCAGTGCTCTATGAAGCAATCACCCAAGTGAGCTGACCAGTACAGCCTACTCTATGAAGCACTCACCCAAGTGAGCTGACCAGTGCAGTCTACTCTATGAAGCACTCACCCAAGTGAGCTGACCAGTGCAGCCTACTCTATGAAGAACTCACCCAAGTGAGCTGACCAGTGCAGCCTACTCTATGAAGCACTCACCCAAGTGAGCTGAGAAGTGGAGCCTACTCTATGAAGCACTCACCCAAGTGAGCTGACCAGTGCAGCCTACTCTATGAAGCACTCACCCAAGTGAGCTGACCAGTGCAGTCCACTCTATGAAGCATTCACTCAAGTGAGCTGACCAGTGCAGCCTACTCTATGAAGCACTCACCCAAGTGAGCTGACCAGTGCAGTCCACTCTATGAAGCATTCACTCAAGTGAGCTGACCAGTGCAGCCTACTCTATGAAGCATTCACTCAAGTGAGCTGACCAGTGCAGCCTACTCTATGAAGCACTCACCCGAGTGAGCTGACCAGTGCAGCCTACTCTATGAAGCACTCACCCAAGTGAGCTGACCAGTGCAGCCTACTCTATGAAGCACTCACCCAAGTGAGCTGACCAGTGCAGCCTACTCTATGAAGCACTCACCCAAGTGAGCTGACCAGTGCAGTCTACTCTATGAAGCACTCACCCAAGTGAGCTGACCAGTGCAGCCTACTCTATGAAGAACTCACCCAAGTGAGCTGACCAGTGCAGCCTACTCTATGAAGCACTCACCCAAGTGAGCTGAGAAGTGGAGCCTACTCTATGAAGCACTCACCCAAGTGAGCTGACCAGTGCAGCCTACTCTATGAAGCACTCACCCAAGTGAGCTGACCAGTGCAGTCCACTCTATGAAGCATTCACTCAAGTGAGCTGACCAGTGCAGCCTACTCTATGAAGCATTCACTCAAGTGAGCTGACCAGTGCAGCCTACTCTATGAAGCACTCACCCGAGTGAGCTGACCAGTGCAGCCTACTCTATGAAGCACTCACCCAAGTGAGCTGACCAGTGCAGTCTACTCTATGAAGCACTCACTCAAGTGAGCTGACCAGTGCAGCCTACTCTATGAAGCACTCACCCAAGTGAGCTGACCAGTGCAGTCTACTCTATGAAGCATTCACCCAAGTGAGCTGACCAGTACAGCCTACTCTATGAAGCACTCACCCAAGTGAGCTGACCAGTGCAGTCCACTCTATGAAGCACTCACTCAAGTGAGCTGACCAGTGCAGCCTACTCTATGAAGCACTCACCCAAGTGAGCTGACCAGTACAGCCTACTCTATGAAGCACTCACCCAAGTGAGCTGACCAGTGCAGCCTACTCTATGAAGCACTCACCCAAGTGAGCTGACCAGTGCAGCCTACTCTATGAAGCACTCACCCAAGTTGGCCAGATGAGGAAAGCCTTGTATAGTTGGAGGAAGTGTTCCACCTTCAGCCTGCCAAAGTTCTCCTCCATCCTCAATATCACCTACAAATAAAATACACACACACACACACACATGATTACACAAGAACAATAGAAAATCCACTTTGCATGTGCAAAGAATATATTGCGATTGTCTAGCTTACTAGGAAGCTAACTGCGAGTGCCCATATATGCACATTATTTGTGTGTTGATGTCACAAGTCATAGCAAGGATGTTACTGCTAGTGCCATATAGAGACGCCTGCAGCATATACAAGCCAACATTCGTCTAAAACCCATTAAAACTTTAACCCATTCAATAGCAAGGCGCTATTCCCTACTAGTTTCGGGCTAGGGAGGGGGAAACAGCTACCAGGAAGGGTAGTCTGATTTTGGCTCTAGTAGTAATTGTGACAGTAAGTTCATAGTTATATTAGGGCGTCGCAGTTGTTCCCACTACTCAAAGCTAAAGCAGTTGAGTAGAGAGTGGAAAGCTGACATTTACTCCGCTAAAGCGACAGCACCGGGGTGACAAGTGACTCGTCCTCTCGTTCTGAAGTGCCCTGGGCAAGAGAACCGGAAGGGGGTCTCGGATGTATCATGTGTGTGGCACGTGCCTCTACAAGATATCAACTCATAGTGCACACACTATTGGGTCCTGGCCCAGGGCCACTCTATGACCACCAGCAAGACAGAATTGGTTTGACCGATACCATAGGCCGGCACGTGCCTTCGATTAACAACTGCTGTTACTAACCTTAAACTCTAACAAATGGCATAGCACTTATTAAAGCTGACGCTGATTCACACTAGCCATGTAACACAATGTAACAGAACATAACAAAACTTCTCCACACATTGCAATGCATGAGCATTCAAACTACCCACACGAGTGATGGAGGATAATTAGGATGTACAATTGAGGATTTCATGACCGCCTCAGAAGGAGTGTCCTCATGAGCTTGTGAGATCCCCTGACTTTGGGGGCAAGTCATTTTGCTATGGCCACACCCACAATTTTAGTGCCATAAGAGAGCACACAGATAGAGCTATTCGCAGGCATTAAGATAAATGCTCAACAATGAGCCGAGTGGAAGGCATGGAGAAGTCAAGTAGAGACCCTTCCATTTTCTATATCAGGAGCTTCGACCCACAAACTTCCCTCATCCCTAACACATCTCACGCACGTTTCTCTTGATGTGCTCACTGTAGAGCTTGGTGACTCCACCCATCTTGGTGTTGAGGAGATCCTTGAGATAGGACTCTGCCCCATCACTGGTGATGTCAATGGCGAGCAGAAGCATACTTAGCCACTCCTTAATCTCGTCGTGCATCATCTTGCTCAGCCACTGTCTCTTCCGACTCATATCAAGCACCGTGTCCAAAAAACCAATACCCTGCAAAATAATGACAATGTTAATACAAGAATTTAAACGACCCCGAAGGGATTTCAACCCTCAACCTTCAGATCCGAATTAAAAAATTTAAAAAAAATTATAATAATTTTTTATAATTTTTTATAATATATAATAATAATAATAATAAAATAATAATAATAATAATAACAGAACAAACTTCAGAGAAAAGCTGTGCACTCTGACCTCTTGCAGGACGGCTAGGAGGTTGCCATCAGGGTTGATGGTCTTTAGCCAGTTTTCTTCTTTGCAGGAGAACAGGGGGTAGTACAAGGCTGTGCGTGGGTTGGTTACAAAGCACTCGACAAACTCTTCTTCCAGTTGGATGTAGGGTTCCAGAATTATCACGAATTCCCTGGTGTTGGAGGAGGAGAGAGGAGAGGGAAGAGGAGAGGGAGAGGGAGGAGGGGAGGGAGGAGGGGAGGGAGGAGGGGAGGGAGGAGGGGAGGGAGGAGGGGAGGGAGGAGGGGAGGGAGGAGGGGAGGGAGGAGGGGAGGGAGGAGGGGAGGGAGGAGGGAAGGGAGGAGAGGAAGGATGGGAGAGGAAGGGATAGGGGTCAAGTTTGAGGTGACCCTTAGTACTATTTACTCCAGTGTATCACAGGAAGAGAAGGGAACCACAGACACTCACCAGGCCACAAGTACACACACCTGAGCCCACACCAAATGCTTCCTGCTGCTGCCCCCACACAACCCTCAAGGCTGTGCCACTCGCATGCGACGCCAAGCAAGGCAACACATGCCTCCTCTAGTATATGGGCATGTCTCACATCCTACAGGGACATGCCTCCCCTAGTATATGGGTGTGCCTTACCTAGAGACATTTGACTTGGCCCTAGTATATGAGGGTGTGTAACGTTTAATTTGTTCCCCCCCAAAAGTTGTCCCCCCGCCCCCCCCCCCCCCCCCGGAACAACTTTTATTGAAAGTTTTGTTCCCACCCTACCTTTATTTTTCAAGAGGGAACTTATTTTTCAAATAAAAAGTTCCAGGGGGAACATATTTTTTAACGAAAAAGTTCCAGGGGGAACCAAATATGGGGGGACCAAATTTGTCATGACAGGTGTCTCACATACCACAGAGACTTGGATTTGTAATTTAATGGGAGGTAAGGATGTAAGTGCAATTTCAATAATTCGAAGCGAAGTGACACAAATGATGTTGTGAACAGCTTGAAGTGATGCGATGCGAGACAAGAAAGCCTCACAACATATCGTGAGCCTCAACAGACTAAGTACAAAAATGCAAACAAGAAAAGTTAGAGAGGTCACTGACTGCTACATGCACAAACCCACTTGGCAGGTACACAGCACGGTGCTCCAAGTTGCCTCAACATTAGCTCTAGTTGCATTAGCTACAGAGGTCACTGACTGCTACATGCACAAACCCACTCGGCAGGTACACAGCACAGTGCTCCAAGTTGCCTCAACATTAGCTCTGGTTGCATTAGCTACAGAGGTCACTGACTGCTACATGCACAAACCCACTCGGCAGGTACACAGCACAGTGCTCCAAGTTGCCTCAACATTAGCTCTGGTTGCATTAGCTACAGAGGTCACTGACTGCTACATGCACAAACCCACTCGGCAGGTACACAGCACAGTGCTCCAAGTTGCCTCAACATTAGCTCTAGTTGCATTAGCTACAGAGGTCACTGACTGCTACATGCACAAACCCACTAGGCAGGTACACAGCACGGTGCTCCAAGTTGCCTCAACATTAGCTCTAGTTGCATTAGCTACAGAGGTCACTGACTGCTACATGCACAAACCCACTCGGCAGGTACACAGCACGGTGCTCCAAGTTGCCTCAACATTAGCTCTAGTTGCATTAGCTACAGAGGTCACTGACTGCTACATGCACAAACCCACTCGGCAGGTACACAGCATGGTGCTTCAAGTTGCCTCAACATTAGCTCTAGTTGCCTTTGACATTAGCCTGAACATTCCCTGGTTGCCTTTGACAAACTGTCATCTGCCATTAAGCATTAGAATGCCTTCACTGGATGCCAGTCACTGAGCTTGTTCTCCTGTGCTAATACACACACTGGGCATTCCACAATGGATATATCACAACAGTATCTTATTCGTACCTGACTTCTCTCTCTATCTCTCACATACAGATTAGTCTGGGATGCCTAACCCTTTACCTACTTTTCTCTGGTCATGTGGCATGACCTCGTGTCAGTGAACTAGAGGGACATGTGCCCATCAGATTGCAGAACTCCCTCTCACTGCATTCCAAGCATGTGGAAACTTGATGGATCGTAGTGGTTCGGTGTGAAAGTTGCACTTGGTAGCCGTGGTAGGCTATTGACACTTCTCTTGCAAACCATTGTCCGACATTATTTTGTGGCTTCTCGGTACAATAAATAAGTGAAGTGTTAAAACTCAGGCTCCACATGTCTGGCTCCACATGTCTGGCTCCACGTGTCACACATGCTGGATACACCACACACTTTTCTTTCCCCCCCCCCCCCCCAACACACACAGGTGAAGAAGGTAAAGGGTCATCAGACCAACACTTCTCATCGGCTTTCTCCCCCCAGCCTAAACAAAATGGTGACTGTAAGGTTGACATACCTCATTTGGTGGAAAGGTCTGCCAGTCCCATTGGAGGTGAGCACGTCTCCCATGTGCTGACTCGAGAAGGTTACCTCGTCGATAAGCTGGAGCTGACGACCAAACTCCACCCCTCTCTTGATACTCTGAATAGTGTCCGTGCTGAGGTGGATGAATGTCTCGCCTAAATTGCCATTTTTATACAGAGAACACACGCCATTAGAATATACACTATAACACATCATTATAGAGTTTTGCACCATTGGAATAAATGACTATAACAGAGTTTTGCACCATTGGAATAAAGACAATGCTCCACCCATCAAGGTGAAAACCCAACCCCCACTTCCCCTGTAGAGGGCTGCATGATATTAGTGCTACCGAGCTGGATCTATTCTTATACTTCAGACTCCAGAGCTGGAGTTATTCTTATACTTCAGACTCCAGAGCTGGAGTTATTCTCTATACTTCAGACTCCAGAGCTGGAGTTATTCTTATACTTCAGACTCCAGAGCTGGAGTTATTCTTATACTTCAGACTCCAGAGCTGGAGTTATTCTTATACTTCAGACTCCAGAGCTGGAGTTATTCTTATACTCCAGACTCCAGAGCTGGAGTTATTCTTATACTTCAGACTCCAGAGCTGGAGTTATTCTTATACTTCAGACTCCAGAGCTGGAGTTATTCTTATACTTCAGACTCCAGAGCTGGAGTTATTCTTATACTTCAAGACTCCAGAGCTGGATCTATTCTTATACTTCAGACTCCAGAGCTGGAGTTATTCTTATACTTCAGACTCCAGAGCTGGATCTATTCTTATACTTCAGACTCCAGAGCTGGAGTTATTCTTATACTTCAGACTCCAGAGCTGGAGTTATTCTTTATACTTCAGACTCCAGAGCTGGAGCTATTCTTATACTTCAGACTCCAGAGCTGGAGTTATTCTTATACTTCAGACTCCAGAGCTGGAGTTATTCTTATACTTCAGACTCCAGAGCTGGAGTTATTCTTATACTTCAGACTCCAGAGCTGGAGTTATTCTTATACTTCAGACTCCAGAGCTGGAGCTATTCTTATACTTCAGACTCCAGAGCTGGAGTTATCTTATACTTCAGACTCCAGAGCTGGAGTTATTCTTATACTTCAGACTCCAGAGCTGGAGTTATTCTTATACTTCAGACTCCAGAGCTGGAGTTATCTTATACTTCAGACTCCAGAGCTGGAGTTATTCTTATACTTCAAGACTCCAGAGCTGGAGTTATTCTTATACTTCAGACTCCAGAGCTGGAGTTATTCTTATACTTCAGACTCCAGAGCTGGAGTTATTCTTATACTTCAGACTCCAGAGCTGGAGTTATTCTTATACTTCAGACTCCAGAGCTGGAGTTATTCTTATACTTCAGACTCCAGAGCTGGAGTTATTCTTATACTTCAGACTCCAGAGTTGGAGTTATTCTTATACTTCAGACTCCAGAGCTGGAGCTATTCTTATACTTCAAGACTCCAGAGCTGGAGTTATTCTTATACTTCAGACTCCAGAGCTGGAGTTATTCTTATACTTCAGACTCCAGAGCTGGAGTTATTCTTATACTTCAGACTCCAGAGTTGGAGTTATTCTTATACTTCAGACTCCAGAGCTGGATCTATTCTTATACTTCAGACTCCAGAGCTGGAGTTATTCTTATACTTCAGACTCCAGAGCTGGAGTTATTCTTATACTTCAGACTCCAGAGTTGGAGTTATTCTTATACTTCAGACTCCAGAGCTGGATCTATTCTTATACTTCAGACTCCAGAGCTGGAGTTATTCTTATACTTCAGACTCCAGAGCTGGAGTTATTCTTATACTTCAGACTCCAGAGCTGGAGTTATTCTTATACTTCAGACTCCAGAGCTGGAGCTATTCTTATACTTCAGACTCCAGAGCTGGGAGTTATTCTTATACTTCAGACTCCAGAGCTGGAGTTATTCTTATACTTCAGACTCCAGAGCTGGAGTTATTCTTATACTTCAGACTCCAGAGCTGGAGTTATTCTTATACTCCAGACTCCAGAGCTGGAGCTATTCTTATACTTCAGACTCCAGAGCTGGAGTTATTCTTATACTTCAGACTCCAGGTCCAATGGAATATTCAGTGTTTAAAAATTCAGTGTTTAAAATAATCCGTATGAAAATATTTCATGTTAATATATTTTCGTAGAACTTGTGGTCTACGAATTATTATTTACAAATGCGACCAACTGTGAGACAATTTACTTCTGAAGCGGCTGAAAAGCTGTGAACGAGATAGCTACGCCACTCCTGAAAGAGGTTATCATGCTATTTGGGAAACCAACAGTTGAGGGATCGTGAAAGAGAGCCACTAACTAAGACATCGTTACATAGTAGCTAGCAGTGGAAAAAAATGGCAACAATACGGGACACATCCTTAGGAAATTGTCAGAGCTGTGTTCACTTCTCTGAACTTTAAATATCTTAATTAAGAGAGGTATTTCCGGCACTTTTAGAAGCTCGCTCTCTTTTCCACCTGGTGCGTCTGCACAAGCCATAGCCTTGCCCATTTTATATAAAAACAATTTCCCGTTTTTAAATTTCGTAGGTTAGTAGTAAGCTGAAAAATTATTGCATACCATAAGTAACAGTATGCACCTCTGCTGGTTGGGTACTGACTGCAATTACCACCTCTCCCACACTTGGTTAGTGTGTGGGCTATAATTATGCACTAGGGTAGTGCCACACAAACTGACAGAAACTTGCAGAAACTTGCAGAAAAACCAACTTACTGTTAACGATGTGTCCATTCATATTACAATTAGCACTGCCCACCCAGTGGAGCTGTGACCTCTCCCACACTTGGTTAGTGTGTAGGCTATAGGGTAGTGCCACACAAACTTGCAGAAACTGGCAGAGACTTGCAGAAACTGGCAAGAGAGACTTGCAGAAAAAACCAACTAACTGTTAACGATGTGTCCATTCATATTACAATTAGCACTGCCCACCCAGTGGAGTTGTGAGAGGCATAGATGAGGTGGTCTTCAGGCACAATACAGAACAACGCTCATTCTCCCTCTACAGGATTACTAAGGACACCATACAAGACTGAGCAGCACTAAGAACAAAACAGCCCCACAGCTAATAACACCATGACTCAGGCAATTTCTATAATTGGTTCTGCCAGAGCCATCCAGTCATGTGGCTTGCTAATTCCACCCTCTCTGGTTGGCACACCGTCCATCATATCAACCACTAGGTTCCCATAGAATTCCAACTAGGTGAGCCTTTGCAAATCAAGTCTACAGTAGAATTTTCATTTCTTAGGGAGCTGTAGGGAGGTGAAGGAAGGATAATCTGACTTATAATGGCTATATTGTTTATTAATATTTTAGCACCTCCACTGGTTTTGCACCACTTGTTGGATAATTGCCCTAATATAAATGTTGGTGATAAGTAGGGTACTTGTAGCTAGACAATAGACTCTTAACACCTGGAGCATTGTGCTCAATAAGCAATACCGATCGGACCATGGGCACCTAACCCGACCACCAAGCACTGCCAACAATCAACTCCCACATTCTGCATAACCAATTTTGCATACAAGTGGACATCACAGCCACAAGTCTGCCTTGTCCCCAGTGACGGGGGGGGGGGGGGTGGGGGGGGGGGGGGGAACGGACTCCCAAGCAGAAAGAGGTATAATTGAGTCATCACCAGTACTTGATTAGCACGAGCAAGAACAAACAGTCGAGTAGGCACTTAAACACAAACAGTAGAAGTAGATGCATGCACTCATCAACCAAAGCTTACGGTACGCAAACTT
>JAQNBH010000018.1:31186745-31260675 GCA_028752905.1 Cladorhizidae sp. MBARI D1340-BT2
TATAGCTATACAATATACACTGCTGAGACAATTGTCTCTTCAAAGCATTAGCTTGGCAGGAGCAGTGTGAATGCTAATGCACACACATCTACGTTACACATCTACGTTAGATGTACATGTTTGGTTGTGTGTGCAAGAAAAGCTGACCACACTTGCACTGTATGTATGTGTGTGTGTACCTGACCACACTTGCACTGTATGTATGTATGTATGTATGTACCTGACCACACTTGAACTGTATGTATGTATGTATGTATCTGACCACACTTGCACTGTATGTATGTGTGTATGTATGTACCTGACCACACTTGCACTGTATGTATGTATGTATGTACATGACCACACTTGCACTGTATGTGTGTGTAAGTATCGCTAGCACTATGATGTGTAATTATACAGTGACCCTTTATTGTGAGATGTTTCGATAAGCAAATGTCAGCTTCTTTGTATACACACAGAGAGACTGACAATCAGGCAGACACATTTATATCTACACACACATGCATGCACACACACACATGCATGCACACACACACACACATGCATGCACACACACACACAGGCATGCACACACACACTGGCATGCACACACACACACAGGCATGCACACACACACACACACACACACACACAGGCATGCACACACACACACAGGCATGCACACACACACACACACACACACACACAGGCATGCACACACACACACAGGCATGCACACACACACACAGGCATGCACACACACACACACACACACACACACACACGTGCACACAGAGAGAGAGAGAGAGACACACAATTCCTATTCAGAGGGAGACAGTCACAAAAGGAGTGGAAGTCATGGGGTGTGCCAGTATGTGGATATCTTGTGTGTGTAGTCGGCGAGCTGGACATGGGAGCGAACAGAAGCCTCTCTCTACAGGCACTACACTCCTATAACTCCTGCCAGCACTTATGAACACTCAAACAAAACAAATTCTCACCGCTCGCTCACTGACGCCCCGAGACTGATAAGGTGAGATACACCGCAGCATATCCCTCCATCCCCTGGAATAGTAGTCCTGGCTACTCATCAGTGATAGCAATTGGCAAGGCAATTTTTAAACTCACCACTCCAAATAAGTTACTACTCCAAAGAAGTCGCTGCTGCGCAGGAGTGAGCTTGGACAGCTGGCACGTACAGTGTTACAAGGACTGTGGCAATGTAACATGTCCTTTTGCTTATGCCGGCAATTCTTTAATTCTTTAAACAAAGGGAAACACCGAACGATGTGGAATTACTAAACGATCCAGTGCGAACTTATTTGATAATTAAAAAATGGTTACTTGCTACAGCCAGTGCAAGTTTGTGGTAAGTAAAGTGTGAGAGAACAGGTCACTCGTATGGACCAATCAAACCCGAGGTATCGTTATCTAGTCAAAGAACATAAACTTTCCCACAGAATGGAATTCGAGACATCTCTTACGCCCATCCTACACAAGAGATAGAGGAGGCTGAAAGCAAAATCTAAGCACAAGAAGATGCTGAAGAGTAAGGCTTACGAAGTTTGGCAGTGTCGTTTTGTTCCCTTCATTTCCCAATGAGCACATAGACATCCTATCATTCATTCTCGGCCATGCTTTCCTCATGCGTACTGCATGCATGTGCTGCATGCATGGCACATGCTAATTTTTTAATGCAAACACACACATGCACAGAGACACGACTACAACGTCAACGCCACACCAACCATATCTAAACACACCCTCCTAGCCAACGTAGACCTCGTGGTCCACACCACCCACAGAGACACTTTGAAGTTTGGAGGAAGGAAAATCGTTCATCTTTCCCAGTGTAGCATAAGGGGTTCCGATGTCCCTTGCATCATGTTACCATGGTAACGGGGATGGGAGACAATAATTTTTGGTCGAGACGTGCTTGTTGTCACAGTAGCTTGCATACCACGAGACATGCTGGTAAAGTCCATGACCCCTTTCATGAACAAGCATTGACATACAGATCATCTGGCAAAGCCTGGTCTCACATGCTGACCCTTTACCACTCGGGTGGAAAGGCCCGACATGACCTAGAGCATTTTCTTCCAAGCACGCCACAATCTTGGTTTGGATCATGTGCATGGTAGAATCTTGGGAGGGGGGGGGGGGGGAGCCTCCACCATCCACTTAGAGTTTACCATGCACATGACCATAAATGGAACAAGATTGGGATCCGCTCGGAACAAAACCCTCTGCAGTATCCGAGACCTTTCCCCCAGCCGAAGTAAATGGGTAAAGGGTCTGCAAGAGGTAGGAGAAAAAAGCAGGGAATATGGAAGAGGTTTTTAATGGCCCTTTCCTGCCCCCCCCCCCCCCCCCCACTTTCCTGCCCCCCTACACAGACATACCCTTATCACTTGGCTTGAGTTTGGACGTCTTGGGTGTCGAGGCCAAATCAGCCCTGCCCCCAGTTGGAGTGGCAGGTATCACCACATGGCTCTGGTTCTTGGATTCTATCTTGGCGTGGAGCTCACCCGTGTCATACTGGTTCAACAGATCCCTCACGCACGCTCCGTCCTCCGACGATATTAAGATCATAGGGAGACAGTTCTTTTTGGACTTGTGTGTGACCTCCTCGCTATATGCAGGAGGAAGCTTGAGAGTGTTGTCCACGTTCACCAGAATGACGGCCACCATGTGCGACTTCTTGGGCCTGGTTGCTATGGCCTGAAGAGAATCCGTAGGCTGTAGCTGGTGCAAGTAGACGTGCTGGCACTCCAGCCCGTCTGTCGTTAGGATCTTCCAGTCAACACGTGACGGCGTGTCAGATACAGGAGTAAGGCTGTACGTGTACGAGGAGAAGGCGTGCTTCTGCCCCTTCAGGCTGAGGAGAAGACCTGTGGTGTGTGTGTGTGTGTGTCAAGTGGTGTGTGTAATGGGATGGGATGTGTGGTGTGGTATGTGTGTGTAGTGTGGTATATGTGATGAGGTATAGTGTACGTGTGGTGTGGTAAGTGCAGTGCATGTGATGATGATGGGATGTGTGTGATATATTTGTATGTGATGTGGTGTATGTGATGAGATAGGGTGATGTGGTGTATGTGATGAGATAGGGTGATGTGTAGGATGTTGCGTGCAGTGTGTGATGTGGTGTGTGTGTGGTAAGGTGTGATGTGTGTGTGTGTGTGTGTGGTAAGGTGTGGTGTGTGTGTGTGTGGTAAGATGTGATGCATGTATGTGGTAATGCAGTGCGTGTGACTTGGTGTGACATGGTGCATCAACGCGGGAGAAAAGGAGAAGAAAGAAGCTGGGAGTAGCCCTATACATCTCCTTAGCATAGTGAGGTGGAAAGAAAACTCTCCTGCTCCATTCAGGCTTTGAATGCTTTGATGAAGATGCTTTATAACTCGGGCAGCTGACCTCATAGACAAGCTATCTACCAGCACATTATCTTTATATACATACACACAACAATGCAGACTGTGCATTACAATCACAAACAATGAAAAGGACAACAGCTGAAGCTTTAAATGGGCACATGAGTACTAGCAAAACTAACCACAATGCACAATCAGCACCTCTTTACCGACCACATGAAAACACACCGAGCCGACACTGCTTGGGGACTAGTGCTCTATGCCAGCCATATTGATAGGCCATACAACTTGGATAAGACCACTCAGTATTGGTTGCGAGAGGGTTAACATGCTGCAGGAAAAGGTTACTAATATTTCTTGCAGAACTACATCTGGCAAATTGAAAGGACCAGCTGACAGGCAGTGGAAGGGATAATTTGTCTTGAGGAATTTGAGCTCTTACCATCTTGAGGAATTTGAGCTCTTACCATCTTGAATGATCCTGTTGTGGCTTGCTTTCTTCTTCCTCTTGCCAGTCGTCTTCCCGTCAGGTTCGTCAGTGCTCATCTGGCTGGTGGTGTCTGTCATCTGGCTGACGGTATCTGCCCCCTGGCTCCCTGATACTTCCACTGCCCCACTTTCCAGTCCGTCCGCATCCATACCCAACTCCTGGAAACTCACGTCATCGTCAACAAAGTCGAGAAGTTCTGCTTCAGCCATGTTAACTACAACAACAGCAGCAACAGTGATCAAACAGCCTAACAGGAAGAACAAGAAGATACACACTCGTCACACACATGCGCACACACATACACATGCGCATGCACACACACACAAACACACACACACGCACACACGCACACACACACGCACACACAAACACACACAATTATCCGTTACAGTAGGCTAGAAATCTGTTGTGTACTTGTGTGGTCTAATAATTCCATCATGCCAGCAGTGAGGGGAGTTTCACCATAAGCATTACAGCTACAAACAGGATACAAACTAATACCAACAACTGCAACCAGCAGGGCAAACCAAGTTGGGCAATTTTCCATGAGACCCCAAAACTATGCAACCCCCAAACTATGCAACTGCATGCTCGGCGGTCCATACAGAGTGCATGCATAGAGACAACCAAGCACTTGCTAGAATTGCAGAAAAGCTGCAGTGAGGCCAATGGGCAATCCCGGGAAAGTTGCATGAGCAAAGTTCTTGCCCATCCAACTCTGATTAGGGTTAGAGCTAGGATTAGGTGGGCAAGAACTTAGAATTATTTTTTGACATCTGTAGCCGATCCTGGGATTGTCCACAACAGCACTGGCGAGAAACACATTGAAATCTGCTGGTGCAGTGGCAGAGGTGTGATGGCCTCAAGGTCTCATCATTCAGTAGCTAGTAGAAGCGATGCCCTCAATCATTAACATAGTGTGGTGTCAATCTAAATGTTGTGTAGTCCTCGTTATGAATTTACACCCCCACAATGACACTTCTGCTCATGGCAACAGCCCAAGGACATTTGTATAGCTACATGCCTTCTAGGCCAGCTTGTGGTTTATGCTACAGGCAAGTGCATGCTATGCACATGGCATCCAGCTGGCTTTCTACTGGGTCACATGCCACTGGAAGCCATTGGAAGTCCATTGAAAGCCGCATCAAAGAACAGTTGCCCTGCCTGTCCTGAACACTCTCACTTGAACTAACTGTAACCCAAAGCAAGATGACTCAAATGAGTTGTTAAAAGCATTACAATCACAAGTCCAGCACATATGCACGGGTCCTTTATGAACACACAACATTTGCACACACACACACCAAAAAAAAAATGGGGGGGGGGGGGGGGGGGGGGGAGCATAAAGAGCACGTGCCCAGCAAACGGAGTTTATTCAGGGCAGTAGCTTGCTTTGGAAACAACAAGACCATCACCACCCCCCTCTATTTTTCTTGTGTAGACTAGCCCCAAGGAAGGTATTCACAACACTTGACTTGAATTGTACATCCAAGGTCATACAGACACTGACTAATGCTTGTTTTTGACCAGCTCTCAAAACTTACTATACTCTCTTAGTCAACTGTTTGGCACCGTACGAAGGAGTCACACTGAGAAGCAGCTAGCTAATGACTATAAAGTACCTATGATACCCACCTCACCGCCAAAGGTCTTGTACCTCACCAAACTAGCCAACAAACGCCATACACACTGCACAAGCTAGACAAATAAGTGTAACAACCTATACACGGGAGAAAAGCCTACTTGTAACAAGGAAAGAGAAACGAAAGTACAGCCAGCTAGCAAAGAAAATTTTCACGCACTTACCAACAACGCTGAGCGTTTACTGCCGGCAACCCACAGTTGGCTGTAATTCTTGACCAGTCTCTCCTTCTCCCCTTGTCCTTAGCTAAATTCCGCCCCAGCTTACAACAAAATATCACCTCTCTCACTCAAGAAAACTGGCGCAAATGATATTAAATTGACTGTCGAATGCGCAATTTAGTGTTAATCTAAATGCGGGTTCAAACTGCGGACATGTTCAAAATGGATGATCAACATGTTGTGTCTGAGAAATGGTATATTGTGCGTATCATTAACTAGGATAATACTACTATTGTGTTGTTCATTTCTAATGCTTAGCTGGGAGCAAGCTAACTACACACCAGTCATCCAGCAACTGTCTAATTGCCATAAAAAAATTAAAAAAGAAGGCATAAGATATATATATATATACATGATCATAAAGTATTACACAAGTTCTATATACTGCTTTATGTTCCTTCAACTTGTTAGATCATCTGGTTAGACCTGGTAGTTCAAGCACTGCTCACATGTTCATATGTAGAGGAACAGAGAAGAAGAAAGAAGCAACAGAATCAATGACATGGTAACAATAGTAATGAGAATTGCATCCTCGTACTTCCATGCATGACATGTACAATTTTGGGAAACCTCCTGATGAACAACCAAGAATCATCTCAACGAACAAATATTCATTTGCCATGGAAAATAAATATTCCTGATGAAGGCAATCGCAGAGAAACAAAGTTAAAATTGGTCATGGAGAAAGCCATTAGCAATAAAATTTAAAAAATAATAAATGCTCAAAGCAATGAGAAATAAACATGGCAGATTCAGAGTGCTTCAGTTTATGCTGCCTAGGCCCTCCTCTCTTGCAATATTCATACACACCTCCTTTGGCAAATAGAGCCAACAATAAAATTCATGGCATTTGGTTTTCGTTGGTCAGCTGAAGCTTTGGCCAATCGAAACACACTTTCCACAATGGACAACTTCCATCCAAATACACAGCCTCTAGCAATTAACTATCTAGAGAATCCATACCAGTAGAACAACTTGTTGAGTGACTTGCGAGAGATAAAAATAAAAAACTACCAAAGTTTTGTTGCTATTATTGTTGTTTGCTGTTATTGCCTGTGCTTTGTGGTCGTCCAGTTGTGCTGCAGTGTTTCTTAGGGTAGCGTCTGACCTCAGGATGTCCTTAATGATCGAAGCACGGGATCCCTGAATACTTGGCACCGCTGGATAAACAGGATTATCCCTAGCATTAGAATAGCCGTGGCCATAGAATACCTCTAGCCCTAGAACCCCCAGCCATGTCCTAGAATATCTCCAGTCCTAGAATAACCATAGCCCTAGAATACCACTAGCCCCACCCCCAACCCTAACCCTAGAATGCACTATCCCTTAGCCCTGGCAAAGATTTCAAGATTCATGCTGTCTAGCTATCCACCATCACTTGGGCCATCCCGAGACAGCCTGAGAATCCCGAGACAGCCTGGGAATCCTGACAACCTGAGGATTCCACGACAGCCTGGGAATCCCGAGACAACCTGAGGATTCCGAGACAGCCTAAGAATCCTGAGACAACCTGAGGATTCCAAGCCAGCCTGAGTTCCAAGACAGCCTGAGGATTCCGAGACAGTTTGAATTCCGAGACGAGAATCCCGAGACAGCCTGGGAAAGGTTGTGGTCAGTGCCATTATTATTATTATTATTATTATTATTATTATTATTATTATTATTATTATTATTATTATTATTATTATTATTATTATTATTATTATTATTATTATTATTATTATTATTATTATTATTATTATTATTATTATTATTATTATTATTATTATTATTATTATTATTATTATTATTATTATTATTATTATTATTATTATTACTACTACTACTACTACTACTACTACTACTACTATTAATTATTATTATTATTATTATTATTATTATTATTATTATTATTAGTAGTAGTAGTAGTAGTATTATTACTAGTAGTAGTAGTAGTAGTAGTAGTAGTAGTAGTAGTAATAATAATAATAATAATAATAATAATAATAATAATAATAATAATAATAATAATAATAATAATAATAATAATAATAATAATAATAATAATAATAATAATAATATTATTATTATTGTTGTTGTTGTTGTTGTTGTTGTTGTTGTTGTTGTTATTGTCATCACTGCTTCTTTTTGATGATGTCATAGCTGTTGCCTTAAGTTATCGCTGCTGCCATGACTGGCGCTGTCAATACTTCTGTAGCTATTTCTGTCATTGATGTTGTTGTAAGCCAACCATGTCATGGCTATACACCATAAAACAACACACAGCCTATACCTTGCAGATGTTTTAAAGCTGTTTTGCTCTCCCTGCAGTTACAAGGACAAAAACAAATAATCACTAAAGACAGTACTTATGACTCTGGCATAAGAAGGGAGGTAGGAAGGTGGCAATGCACTCTTGCAGTCCCATCATTGAAAATTGTGTCCCCCCTTTAAGATGCCTCCTGCACCATGGCAACCTCCACCCACCACCCCCACCAACCAACCCCTTCTTATGCCATTCACACAATAATAAATATATAGAGGGGGAGAGGAGAGAGGGAGAATAGGAGAGAGGATAGGGTTAGAGAAGAGAGAGAAAAGGAGGGAGAGGAGAGAGGGAGAGGGAGAATAGGAGAGAGAGGAGTTAGAGAAGAGAGAAGAGAGAGAGAAGTGTGATGGAGAGGAGAGAAGAGAGAGGAAAGAAGTGAGAGGAGAGAGGGACAATAGGAATGAGAGAGGAGAGAAGAGAGAGAGGAGAGAGGGAGAGATAAAGGGAGAGGCAAGAGAGAGGGAGAGAAAGAAGAGAGAAAGAGGGGAGTGATAGAAGAAAGAGAGATGATAGAGAGAGTTGCAGTCATGTACCTTGCCAGTGCATCCTTCCCCTTGGATTTGTTGATCAAGCAACTCACTACCTCAGGATTGTGATGAGTCATCTCACCAAAAGCTCTCACCACCTGTGAAAGTACTTTAATGACACCTTATTATTGTAAACTAAAAAACCCTAACCAGCATCAAATACTGCCAGATTCTGGGAATAACCTTAAATAACCTTAGCTAACCCCAGCTTGGGCCGTCATCAGTACAAAACTGAAGATAGGTGGAGACAGAATTGACAATAATAAGGTGGACTATATAGTTATATAGATCCGGCTGCTGGATTAAGAGCGACGAATGACTCCTCAGCATTTCAGCTTTGTGGTGACAGAGACACCATAAAGATTTCCAAGATGTTTAAAATTAATCATACATTTTTCTTTAATTAAGGGGGGAAAGTAGGAATTTCTCTGTTGTTGTCAGACACATCTCTGTTGACCTCCGCACCTGATCATCAGCCAAGAGTCTGGAGATATTTCATGACCTTGGAGTACAAGTCCACACAAAATTAGCCGAAACTGTTTGACTAATAGTATGGAAATTACGTAAGTAGAATTAATTTCCAATGGCAGTCATTTGGAGTGGAATAGTTTAGTGACCGTCACAATCATGTGATGCCAAGATGAACTTTTAATTTCCTTTTTACCATGATCATGTGATGAACTTTCGTTTCTCTTCTGTGATCATGTGATAAACTGTTAACTTCCTACAACAATCATTTGGTGAATTTTTGCTTCCCTACCATGATCATGTGATGAACTTTCGTTTCTCTTCTGTGATCATGTGATGAACTTTTGCTTCCCTACAATGACCTACAGATATGCCATAGAAGGAACATTTATGTTCAGAAGAAATTTGATCGCAATATTTTATACTACACATTTTCAATCTCAATGTGCCTCAATTGAGAATGTTGCCATCTTCCTGGATTTCTGGCGCAGAGCACAAGCATGTGTGGATAGCAGTGAGAAAATTATACAAGCTAAACATCCATGCCAAGCTTAATAGCTAAGCTAAAGATAAGCTAAAGACCCATGCCAAGCCTGATAGCTAAGCTAAAGATAAGCTAAAGACCCATGCCAAGCCCGATAGCTAAGCTAAAGATAAGCTAAAGACCCATGCCAAGCATGATAGCTAAGCTAAAGATAAGCTAAAGATCCATGCCAAGCCTGATAGCTAAGCTAAAGATAAGCTAAAGATCCATGCCAAGCCTTATAGCTAAGCTAAAGATAAGCTAAAGATCCATGCCAAGCCTGATAGCAAGTGAAGATCCACGCCAAGCTTGATAGCTAAGCTAAAGAAGATAACCATGCCAAGCCTTATAGCTAAGCTAAAGATAAGCTAAAGATCCATGCCAAGCCTTATAGCTAAGCTAAAGATAAGCTAAAGATCCATGCCAAGCCTGATAGCAAGTGAAGATCCACGCCAAGCTTGATAGCTAAGCTAAAGAAGATAACCATGCCAAGCCTTATAGCTAAGCTAAAGATAAGCTAAAGATCCATGCCAAGCCTGATAGCTAAGCTAAAGATCCACGCCAAGCTTGATAGCTAAGCTAAAGATAACCATGCCAAGCCTATAGCTAAGCTAAAGATAAGCTAAAGATCCATGCCAAGCCTGATAGCTAAGCTGAAGATCCATGCCAAGCTTGATAGCTAAGCTAAAGATCCATGCCAAGCTTAATAGCTAAGCTAAAGATCCACGCCAAGCTTGATAGCTAAGCTAAAGATCCACGCCAAGCCTTATAGCTAAGCTAAAGATAAGCTAAAGATCCATGCCAAGCCTGATAGCAAGTGAAGATCCACGCCAAGCTTGATAGCTAAGCTAAAGAAGATAACCATGCCAAGCCTTATAGCTAAGCTAAAGATAAGCTAAAGATCCATGCCAAGCCTGATAGCTAAGCTAAAGATCCACGCCAAGCTTGATAGCTAAGCTAAAGATAACCATGCCAAGCCTATAGCTAAGCTAAAGATAAGCTAAAGATCCATGCCAAGCCTGATAGCTAAGCTGAAGATCCATGCCAAGCTTGATAGCTAAGCTAAAGATCCATGCCAAGCTTAATAGCTAAGCTAAAGATCCACGCCAAGCTTGATAGCTAAGCTAAAGATCCACGCCAAGCTTAATAGCTAAGCTAAAGATCCATGCCAAGCTAAGCTGAAGATCCATGCCAAGCTTAAAGATCCATGCCAAGCTTGATAGCTAAGTTAAAGATCCATGCCAAGCTTGATAGCTATGTTAAAGATAAGCTAAAGATCCATGCCAAGCTTGATAGTCCATGCCAAGTTTGATAGCTAAGTTAAAGATCCATGCCAAGCTTGATAGCTAAGCGCTAAAGATCCATGCCAAGCTTGATAGCCAAGTTAAAGATCCATGCCAAGCTTGATAGCTAAGCTAAAGATAAGCTAAAGATCCATGCCAAGCTTGATAGCTTCCAAGCCATCATGTCAAACATAAATCCACCAACGTTGATCCACACTCATGTCAAACATGACACCCTCATGTCAAACGTGAATCCACCAACATTGATCCACCCTCATGTCAAACGTGAATCCATGGCACCTCGCACTCACATGTATTTGAATATATGAGATAATGATATTCACAATGCCAATGCCATGGGAACAGGACATGATCGAGAACATTGTCTGGTATTGTTCTGCCATGCCTCCTCAGAAAAGTGGAGTGTTCATTCCAAAAAAAGTGTAGAGCTCAATCTCAAGTTGTGGTTATGTGTGAAGGGCATGGCCACATATAATGGGTGTGTCAACATCAGAGCTGGCGTAGACACATTAGACCTTCCTCTGTACTCAAGTTAAGTGACGAAGTAAGGAGAGGTGAAAACAAAAAGTGTCATCTCTGAATACCATGCAATCTTGTAACTGCACTCCCCACCACCAGCAGAGACATGCAGGCACAAGCCAAGCCAAGCAAGCAACTGTACTCCCCACCACCAGCAGAGACATGCACACCTCACAGGCACAAGCCAACAAGCCAAGCAAGCAACTGTACTCCCCACCACCAGCAGAGACATGCACACCTCACAGGCACAAGCCAAGCAGCACTCCCCACCCACCAGCAGAGACATGCACACTACACAGTTACAAGCCAACAAGCCAAACAAGCAACTGCACTCCCCACCACAGTATGTACACCTCACAGGCACAAGCCAACAAGCCAAGCAAGCAACTGCACTCACTACCCACCAGCAGAGACAGGCACACCTCACAGGCACAAGCCAACAAGCCAAGCAAGAAACTGCACTCACTACCCACCAGCAGAGACAGGCACACCTCACAGGCACAAGCCAAGCAAGCAACTGCACTCACTACCCACCAGCAGAGACAGGCACACCACACAGGCACAAGCCAAGCAAGCAACTGCACTCACTACCCACCAGCAGAGGGAGGCACACCACACAGGAACAAGCCAACAAGCCAGTCACATGATCACCCCACAGAAATCACCATAGGAATTCAATTCCTTGCTGCTACTCACAATGTTGTGACTGCAGAGCTGGCAGTGTGTGTGTGTGGGGGTGGGGGGGGGGGGGAGGTCAACATCCCTCAAGGTGGTGGTAGTTTGAAAAGAAACAACAAAGTGAGAGTATCTAAAATATAACTTCAAACTCCCCACTGAGAAGAAGCAACAGTTATTGCTATTGCAAGCTGTGAGTGCTTCTAACAGATACCACTCAGTTGCAGCAGTTAAAACCAGGCCACACCTTCAAACAAACAACACCAATTTCGGCCAACTATCAACATTGGAAATGTACAATTACCTTCTTGGGAGCTCCATACACATGCACTCTAGTTCATAAAAATAGTATCTATGCCTCTCTTATGGCTCCAAAGGTTGTGGGTGTAGGCAATAGCATGGTTACACCAGCCAAAATCATGCATCTAAATCTCACACACTCACAAGGTGACCATGGAGCAAATAGTTGCAGTGCCTGCTGAAACTTATTGTGAGGTAAGTGCTAGTACACACCATTATGACTGGCAGAGACACTACAAAGGAGGTGTAAATTGTTTCTTAATTGAAGCTTCATATTTGGCATGTCATCTGTGTATTTGCCACTGCTCTAGCTATTGTAGTTTTTCATGGGGTTGGCTGTTTATTTTTTTGTTGCCATAGCAATTATCTTCTATATAACATACACACTTCATTTTGTCCAGTAATCCCCTTCTCCCTCTCCCTTCCCACCAATCCTATCAGCCCCCCCCCCCCCAACACACACAGAGTCATTACAACCAGTGGGCCAGATAGTGAAAATAGAACCTGCCCTATAGACAAGTGTGTCAAGTAATCGGTTAGGTTCTAATTGGTGCCATCATTGGTTGCAGCAAGTGCATGGAAGAACTATGACCCAGCTAACAAGGAGTTATGCAAACAAGTAGGAAAGGAGTGGTCCAGCTAACAAGGAATTAAACTAACCAGCTAAGGGGGGAGTGGAGGAGGAGGAGCATACAGTAACAACCATTACATGGCTAATTAATTATTTGATTATTTTTTTAATCAGATATTGAATATTTAATACAGTGGTGGAGATGATATTTAATACAGTGGTGCAGACGATATTTAATACAGTGGAGATGATATTTAATACAGTGGTGGAGATGATATTTAATATAGTGGTGGAGACCATATTTATTAATACAGTGGTGGAGACAATATTTAATACAGAGGTGGAGACAATATTTAATACAGTGGTGGAGATGATATTTAATACAGTGGTGGAGATGATATTTATTACAGTGGTGGAGACAATATTTAATACAGTGGTGGAGACAATATTTAATACAGTGGTGGAGACAATATTTAATACAGAGGTGGAGACAATATTTAATACAGTGGTGGAGACAATATTTAATACAGTGGTGGAAACAATATTTAATACAGTGGTGGAGACAATATTTAATACAGTGGTGGAGACAATATTTAATACAGTGGTGGAGACGATATTTAATACAGTGGTGGAGACAATATTTAATACAGTGGTGGAGACGATATTTAATACAGTGGTGGAGACAATATTTAATACAGTGGTGGAGATGATATTTAATACAGTGGTGGAGACAATATTTAATACAGTGGTGGAGACAATATTTATTACAGTGGTGGAGACAATATTTAATACAGTGGTGGAGACAATATTTATTACAGTGGTGGAGACAATATTTAATACAGTGGTGGAGACAATATTTAATACAGTGGTGGAGACAATATTTAATACAGTGGTGGAGACAATATTTAATACAGTGGTGGAGACAATATTTAATACAGTGGTGGAGATGATATTTAATATAGTGGTAGAGATGATATTTAATACAGTGGTGGAGATGATATTTAATACAGTGGTGGAGACGATATTTAATACAGTGGTGGAGACAATATTTAATACAGTGGTGGAGACAATATTTAATACAGTGGTGGAGACAATATTTATTAATACAGTGGTGGAGACAATATTTAATACAGAGGTGGAGACAATATTTAATACAGTGGTGGAGACAATATTTATTACAGTGGTGGAGACAATATTTAATACAGTGGTGGAGACAATATTTAATACAGTGGTGGAGACAATATTTAATACAGTGGTGGAGACAATATTTAATACAGTGGTGGAGATGATATTTATTACAGTGGTGTAGACAATATTTAATACAGTGGTGGAGACAATATTTAATACAGTGGTGGAGATGATATTTATTACAGTGGTGGAGACAATATTTAATATAGTGGTGGAGACGATATTTAATACAGTGGTGGAGACAATATTTAATACAGTGGTGGAGACAATATTTAATATAGTGGTGGAGGCAATATTTAATACAGTGGTGGAGATGATATTTAATACAGTGGTGGAGATGATATTTAATACAGTGGTGGAGACCATATTTAATACAGTGGTGGAAACAATATTTAATACAGTGGTGGAGACAATATTTAATACAGTGGTGGAGACAATATTTAATATAGTGGTGGAGACAATATTTAATACAGTGGTGGAGACGATATTTAATACAGTGGTGGAGACAATATTTAATACAGTGGTGGAGACAATATTTATTACAGAGGTGGAGACAATATTTAATACAGTGGTGGAGACAATATTTAATACAGTGGTGGAGACAATATTTAATACAGTGGTGGAGACAATATTTATTACAGTGGTGGAGACAATATTTAATACAGTGGTGGAGACAATATTTAATACAGTGGTGGAGACAATATTTAATACAGTGGTGGAGACGATATTTAATACAGTGGTGGAGACAATATTTAATACAGTGGTGGAGACAATATTTAATACAGTGGTGGAGACAATATTTAATACAGTGGTGGAGACAATATTTAATACAGTGGTGGAGACAATATTTAATACAGAGGTGGAGACAATATTTAATACAGTGGTGGAGACAATATTTAATACAGTGGTGGAGACAATATTTAATACAGTGGTGGAGACAATATTTATTACAGTGGTGGAGACAATATTTAATACAGTGGTGGAGACAATATTTAATACAGTGGTGGAGACAATATTTAATACAGTGGTGGAGACAATA
This sequence comes from Cladorhizidae sp. MBARI D1340-BT2, assembly GCA_028752905.1. Lineage (NCBI taxonomy): Eukaryota > Metazoa > Porifera > Demospongiae > Poecilosclerida > Cladorhizidae > Cladorhizidae sp. MBARI D1340-BT2. The sequence continues at coordinate 31,201,871 of JAQNBH010000018.1, forward strand.
TTTAATACAGTGGTGGAGACAATATTTATTACAGAGGTGGAGACAATATTTAATACAGTGGTGGAGACAATATTTAATACAGTGGTGGAGACAATATTTAATACAGTGGTGGAGACAATATTTATTACAGTGGTGGAGACAATATTTAATACAGTGGTGGATACAATGTTTAATACAGTGGTGGAGACGATATTTAATACAGTGGTGGAGATGATATTTATTACAAGATTCGCTGATACAGCAGCCGGGTATGCTTTACTAAACATATTGCACATGCAGCTGGTATCACATGCAATATATTAGAGATTATTAACTCGCAAGATTAATCATTGACCAACTGACATTTGATTGGTAAACTGTCTCCATAGTAACTGTTAGCTTGTCACCCCACAACGGCCATGTGCGAAGCCGGGTAAAGACATGTCTTGCTGCTATTGTTGACTGTACCCATCTAGGGTCAGCTACAGCTTCCTTCAAGGACTTGTCGACCAACCAACAGCAGGAGTTTTGGTAGAGGATAAACTACATTTGAACACTTACCCAGGAGGGAGAACTTCATGCACCAAGCAGCCAAACTGAGTGTGCCATTGTTCTGCTTACATATACAGCATGTACGGTCTTGACTCAATTCTAAATATATAACTGGCGGTGAGCTAGTTAGCTTGATTGCATCATAGGCAGCTACCGCCATTCATGCCTATTTCTGAAACCGAGTGGTCCGAAGATGCGCATTGGAAAGTCTTCTTGTGCTCAAGTTTTTAAGAGCAGGACTACTGCACACAAAGTTATGCAAGTGGGAAAGCAGAGATGCAAACAAACAACAAACAACAAACAAACAACAAACAAACAAGCAACAAACAACAAACAAACAACAAACAAACATAGATGCTTGAAAATGAATTTCAACCTTCCCCCCCCCCCCCCCCCCCCCCCCCACCCTCTTTTTGCGCAGATGCTTTACTATCTTATAGAAAGATTCAAGGCGTGCTTGGAGTCTAATATCGACCCATTTAGGTGGCTAGGAAGCGGGATGTCTGCCATTTTAAAAAGTGGGTTAAACAAGTATAGGGCCTGCTACTGCACTCCCCAAAGTCCATCCGATCAAAAGAATCGTTAAATTTCCACTTTTTACGCCTATTAGTATGTCTATCACGCCACTTAGCAGCTGTCACTATAGCTGAAGTCATTTAATCCACCCGGCTGATCTGTAAAAAGAGGTCACTCTATTTATCATAGTTCCGCCTACTTCGATGGTCACGAAATGCCGGGAAGACTGTTTCCTTGCATTTGGGAGGAATTGACAAGTTCCATTCTGTGGGTATTTTTTGTGTTCTTTGACCAGATTCCAATAAACTCAAAACTGTCCATTCTGCGGAGAGATTGTTTGAGCCATTCTTCTCACATAAAATATTGAGAGGCTCTGCGAGCCAATTTCCCTGAGGTGAGTGTGACCTGCAATGACTCTGATGATGGCAGGAAAAGAAATGTGACCTTATAAAAAAAAAAGCAGCCTTGCTTGAGCGTAATGAGCTCACCTTTACATCAATTGTGGTCTCCTCATTCATTGCCCATAAGGACTCAGAAAACACAATGACATACAGACAGTCATGCATGATTGATAATGCACCCAGAACAATCAAGTGTTCTTGCACCTGGACACGGACATACTGGCTCGGATCGAACATCATGCAGTCTAGAAGCAGCTGCACCGGCTTTCTCCCCCTCAGTTCAAATGCAGTCTATGCAGGGCGTTAATTAAATCAAACCATAGAAGTGTGTTAAGTGCTAACAAGATTAAGTGCCATGGCAATTAATCAACTTACAAGTGCAAGCACAGCATCGGTCCTAATTACTTCATCTTTGCTGTCCAAGTCACTGCAATAAAAGGCGAGAGAAAAATCACCTGATATTCCACCACCGTGTCTCTACTGGGCAAAGCTACCACGCAACATGATAGACGCACTTTAGAAATGCATGTTGAGCTGTTGAGTGGAGCTGCATTGACCGTAGCACTCTTCCTATAGCTATCCGAACTGCCTGCATAGGATAACAACAAGTTAGCACTCTTCCTATAGCTATCCGAACTGCCTGCATAGGATAACAACAAGTTAGCACTCTTCCTGTAGCTATCCGAACTGCCTGCATAGGATAACAACAAGTTAGCACTCTTCCTATAGCTATCCGAACTGCCTGCATAGGATAACAACAAGTTAGCACTCTTCCTATAGCTATCCGAACTGCCTGCATAGGATAACAACAAGTTAGCACTCTTCCTGTAACTATCCGAACTGCCTGCATAGGATAACAACAAGTTCAATGTTGACAGAAACACCAGCTGCTTATAAGATTGCTATAGCGATCTGCTACTCAAGTGAAGCATGGGCATTTTAATGGCTTACTAGCACGGGCTCATTTGGAAGTCTCCACATCATTGCCGTGAGGACCCACCGGCTCCCCTTATAACTGGCCAGTGCCTCTCTCACTTCAAGCAGGATGTCAACTGCCTTCCTCCGTAGCTGTGTGCAGTACATGCGGAGAAGGAACAAGAGATAAGAAATTGTCACATTGTGGTTAATGGTTGTTGTGAGCCCAGGAGTTCTGTTTCACATACCCTCTCTCTCCTTCTCCCACACGACGCTTGTTTCAGCCCACCTTGTCTCCCCTTCTCCACCTCCTTCCCTCACCCCACCACTCTCCCCACCGCCGCTTCATCCTACCCTGAATTTCGCTCCGCCCCCCTGGGTAAGGGCCCATGGACGTGAAAATGTGTCCCTGGCATGACACATGCAGTAGCAGCAGCAGGAGCTTGCCATTAATGTACCCCTACTGCTAGTATTAATACACCCAGCTGCTAGTTATTTGATTATTGTCCCTTGATTAATGCCACCTGCTGCTAGCTATTAATACCTATCGCTAGTTATTAATATCAATGTCCCCTGCTGCTAGTTATTAATACCCCCTGATGCTAGCTATTAATACCTACCGCTAGTTATTAATACTCCCTGATGCTAGTTATTAATGTTCCCAGCTGCTAGCTATTTAATACTTACTGCTAGTTATTAATACACCCTGCTGCTAGTTATTAATACCCTAGTTACTAATACCCCCTGATGCTGGTTATTAATACACCCTGCTGCTAGTTATTAATACCCTAGTTACTAATACCCCCTGATGCTAGTTATTAATGCCCCCTGCTGCTAGTTATTAATATACCTTGTAGTTATTAATACACGTTATTAATAACTAATACCCCCTGATGCTAGTTATTAATATACCCTGCTGCTAGTTATTAATACACCCAGCCACTAGTTATTAATACACCCTGCTGCTAGCTATTAATATACATTGTAGTTATTAATACACCCTGCTGCTAGTTATTAATACCCTAGTTACTAATACCCCCTGATGCTAGTTATTAATATACCCTGCTGCTAGTTATTAATACACCCTGCTGCTAGTTATTAATACACCTTGCTGCTAGTTATTAATACCCTAGTTACTAATACCCCCTGATGCCAGTTATTAATACACCCTGCTGCTAGTTATTAATACACCCTGCTGCTAGTTATTAATACCCTAGTTACTAATACCCACTGATGCCAGTTATTAATACACCCTGCTGCTAGTTATAAAATACACCCTGTTGCTAGCTATTAATACACCCAGCTGCCAGTTATTAGTACCCCCTGCTGCTAGTTATTAGAACCCCTGCTGCTAGTTATTAGTACCCCCTGCTGCTAGCTATTAGTACCCCCTGCTGCTAGTTATTAGCTGCTAGTTATTAGTACCCCCTGCTGCTAGCTATTAGTACCCCTGCTGCTAGTTATTAGTACCCCTGCTGCTAGCTATTATTATTAGAAGTACCCCCTGCCGCTAGCTCTTAATGGCCCCCTGCTGCTAACTATTAACCAGATCACGAGTCTAGTATAATAATATATAATACATATTCCTGTACCTTCCAGTCAGAGAGCTGAGCCATCTGTGTGATGGCTGCATCAAGAACGTCATCTTCTCCACAACACCAGTACTCAGTGAGACACTCCAGTGCCTGCAAACCCAACGTCACTCAAATAGTAAGCACACAAAGTGTGTGTGTGATTTGTGATGTGTGTGTGTGTGATTTGTGATGTGTGTGTGTGATTTGTGTGTGTGTGATTTGTGATGTGTGTGTGTGATTTGTGATGTGTGTGTGTGTGATTTGCGATGTGTGTGTGTGTGTAATTTGTGACATGTAAGAGTGAAGCGTGTGTAAGTGTGTGTGTGTGTATGGAAATGAGGTAAGTGTGAGTGAGTATGTGTATGATGTGTGAGAGTGAAATGTGTGTTAGTGTGTGTTGTGCATGTGTGTGAAGTATGTGTGTGATCATCTCTATTGTCACATACACATATCCATGTGTGTGCATATACACGTGCTTAATGCACATATGTGAGAAGGTGTTAGTAGGTGTAGATACGACTCACCTCACTTATGAATGTTTGTGATAGAGAGCTAGGACTATGGCTAGAGCAGAGGTGATTCACCTCACTGCATGCCTTGTGATGGAGAGCCATATTGTGAAGGCTAGGGCAAGGACTAGAGGAGCAAGTCTAGGGCAAGGTGTAGATGTGACCCACCCCACTCTGCTGTTGTGATGGAGAACTAGGGCTAAGGCTAGGGCTAGGTGTAGAGGTCACTAATGCACCATACTCTACTCTTGTGATGGAGGGATAGGGCCAGGGGGCTAAGGCTATGTGCAGAACTCACTGACACCATACTCTGCTGTTGTGATGGAGGGATAGGGCCAGGGGGCTAGGGCTATGTGCAGAACTCAGTGACACCATACTCTGCTGTTGTGATGGAGGGATAGGGCCAGGGGGCTAGGGCTATGTGCAGAACTCAGTGACACCATACTCTGCTGTTGTGATGGAGAGATAGGGCCAGGGCAAGGGCTAGGGCTAGGTGTAGAGGTCACTAATGCACCATACTCTGCTGTTGTGATGGAGTGGATAGGGCCAGGGGGCTAAGGCTATGTGTGGAACTCACTGACACCATACTCTGCTGTTGTGATGGAGAGATAGGGCCAGGGGGCTAAGGCTATGTGTAGAACTCAGTGACACCATACTCTGCTGTTGTGATGGAGGGATAGGGCCAGGGGGCTAAGGCTATGTATAGAACTCAGTGACACCATACTCTGCTGTTGTGATGGAGAGATAGGGCCAGTGGGTTAAGGCTATGTGTAGAACTCAGTGACACCATACTCTGCTGTTGTGATGGAGTGGATAGGGCCAGGGGGCTAAGGCTATGTGTAGAACTCAGTGACACCATACTCTGCTGTTGTGATGGAGAGATAGGGCCAGTGGGCTAAGGCTATGTGTAGAACTCAGTGACACCATACTCTGCTGTTGTGATGGAGAGATAGGGCCAGTGGGCTAAGGCTATGTGTAGAACTCAGTGACACCATACTCTGCTGTTGTGATGGAGTGGATAGGGCCAGGGGGCTAAGGCTATGTGTAGAACTCAGTGACACCATACTCTGCTGTTGTGATGGAGGGATAGGGCCAGGGGGCTAAGGCTATGTATAGAACTCAGTGACACCATACTCTGCTGTTGTGATGGAGAGATAGGGCCAGTGGGCTAAGGCTATGTGTAGAACTCAGTGACACCATACTCTGCTGTTGTGATGGAGAGCTAAGTCACTGATGCATGGAGAGCCAGGGCAAGGGCAAGAGCTAGGGCTAGGTGTAGAGGTCACTGACGCACCACACTCTGCACATCTTGTGATGGGGAGTGAAGTAGTTCCTTCAACCGACGCACACAAGTATCTCTGCTGAGGTGGGCATGGCTAAGCAGCAGGGTAGCCAGCAAGGAAACTATACCCTCGTCACCGACTAGTTTGTCCAGAGTTCTCATGAGGGCACACACAGCAGCACAAGGCTGACCTGTGAACTGAAGAGAGGAGAGAGGGGGGGGGGGAGAGTGGAGAGAGAGAATAGGCATTTTATAGTGAAATATTTGTCAAGTAATATTGGGTGGAGGGATATTTCGAGGGGATAAATCTTCGCAGCTGGTGACTAATAGAAGGTTCGTAGAAAAGTACCGCTTGAATGTCTCGAGCTGCTTTCCGTACTATTGGCCCCTTCAGACTCCATCACATGTCTGCACATGTACATGCAGATATGCTTCATCACATGTCAGCACATGTACATGCATATATGGCCCACCACATGTACATGCAGACATACCCTGTCACATGCCAGCACATGTCATGTACAGGCGGATATGGCCCACCACATGTACATGCAGATATACCCTGTCACATGTCATCACCACATATATGCCCCATTACATGTCTGCATATGTACATGCAGATACACCCTCAAGTGTGCATACATGTTAGTCTGGCTCCACACCCTCAAGCATGTGTGCATGCGTGTAGAAGAGGGGTGTGGTCAAATACCATAGAGCGTCCTGATTTTGGTGGCATTTTGTCATGTGAATAAAAAGCGTGAAGTTAAATATGGGGAGATCAAATGCTGTTACATCATAATTAACACGCCCAAATAAGCAAGCTAGAAAATGCTGAGTAGACAAGAACAAAGCACTCGACAGCATTTCACCAGGCCCTCTTTTGCCGTGGGTGCAGGCACGTTTGAGGACCTGGCCAGCAGGCGTGTCCGCTACCACCCGTCCAATAAACTCGTGCCTAATTTTTTAATTCTTTGTGTTTTTTTGTGTGTTTTTATATCTGTTGGAATGGTCACCTTCTCTGAGATTGATGCTTCCAGCTTTTTCTGGCACAGAAGATGGAGAACTTCCTCTTGAAGCGCTGGAGAGCCTACAAATGAGGAAGATGAAGAGGTCAGAGTAAATAATGTCGTTCAACAGTGGGTGTTAGGAAAGCTGTGAATACATCTTCCAGTGTGTTTTTATTTCGCGCATGCATGCACACACACACACACACCACACACACTCAACTTCCTCTCCTGTTAATTTGCTACATTAAATGGTCACGAGAGCTCTCCCCAAAGTGGGGGGGGGGGGGGGGGGGGGGGGGGGGCAGTAGCAAGCAGGTGATGGATGTTCTCAGACACTGGCTATCTCCAGCTAACACACCTATGGTGTATGTGTGCATGAGTATCTAGCCACAGATACATGCACTCTATGTTTATGACGGTGTATGCAGGGCCGTATTATCCATAAGGCTGACTAGGCTGAAGCCTAGGGGCCCACCAAGAGCAGGGGCCCACCAGAAACAGGGGAACCTTTTTTTCCCACACCCGTTAATTGAAAAGTAAACGTGAGATTGGTGCGCGCATCCTAGGGTGTGTTTATCGGTGGACAATATTTAGTTTCTCCTGGTGTCCGAAGAACTGGAGGCTTGATAGAGGAGTTCTAGGTGCTACTCCTCTCTAGGATTACTTACTGGTACTTCATTACTCAAATCTCAAAAGGTTTTCCAAGTATATGAGCTGATAATAATATATTTGATGGGAATGGCAGAGGAATTGGAGAGAGCTGAGCTAGGAGTCAAAGTGGAAGGCTGCTGGTGTGGGGCACTCATGTATGCAGATGATGTTGTTCTTCTGGCTGACTCGGGTGGAACTGCAAGCTATGTTGGATGTGGTACAGGCGTATGTGTTAAGGTGGAAGATGAAATTTAATAGCAAGAAGAGCAAGGTCATGGTAGTGGAATCAGAAGTGTATTGGAGGATTGGTGAGGAGATATTGGAAGAGGTCAAAGAATTCAAGTACTTAGGAATATGGTTTGATAGGAAGCTAAGGGGTAATGTTCAGTTAGAGAAGATGGCAAAGAAGGCAGAAGAGTGGGTTGGAAAGGTAATATGGATGAGTAGAGTGAATGGGCAGGTGGAAGTAGACAGAGGAAGAATGGTGTGGGAGCTTCTAGCGAGACCCAGTATGGAGCATGCAGCTGAAGTGTGGTGGACAGAATGCTCGCAAGAAGCTGGAGTCAGCACAGATGAGAGTGGGTAGGAGACTGTTGAGGGCAAGTGATACAGTAGCAGGAGTGGAATATGGGGAGATATGGGGTGGAGGAAGCTAGAGGAGAGGAGGGAAGAGATGAAGGTTTTGTTTGGCAAGAGATTAGAGGTGTTCAGAGCAGATTGGTAAAAGTTGTTGTAAATAAACTACGAGAGGATGGAGGAATTGGATGGTGGGAAGAATATGAGATCTTGAGGAGAAAGTACAAGATAAACAACGAGGTTGGATCAGTGCGCAAGTGGAAGGGGAAAGTGAAGGTGAGAAATGAGAAGGACTGGGAGGAGGAAGTAGACGGGAAAAGTACGCTGAATTATTATAAATCGGCAAAGAATGGTGCAGGGGTGGAGAGGTATGAGAGGTCCATGCATGGTCAGGAAGGTGTGCGGCTATAATTTAGACTGAGGACTGCATCAGCTGGGTTGTTAGAGGATAAGAAGAGATGTGGGATAGTTAAGGATGAGAGGTGTATAATGTGTGATAGTGGAGCAGGGGAGGATGTGGAACATTTCTTGGTGACATGCGGGGAATTTAAGAGGGATCGGCTGGTTCTGATAGATGAGGTATGCAGAATTGCAGGGGCAAGACAGTGGATGGATGAATTAAGAAGAGTGAGTAAGGATGGAAAGGTGGCATTGCTTTTGGGGAAAGATGTGGAGGGAGTAAGTGATGCAGTGATGGAGGAGGTGGGTGAGTGTGTTATGTATTGGGGTGGCAGAGGAGAAAAGAACTGTTGTATGGTGAGCTGAGGAATGATCTTTGGTCCACTCCTGTCCCCCCCTTCCTGAGCAGCGGGACACTCGTAACTTAATATTGTGGATAATTTTATTAATTAAATACTGTTGACTTCTTTTTAAAATATAGATTGTTATTAGGTTAGTTACTAAATAGTTTCACACTGTGCTGTATTATATATGTGATGGCCTTAACAGGCTCAGCAATAGCAAACATTAAATCATTAAAAAAAGTAAAGCGAAGAACTCGTTACCAAGGTGAGGAACTAACTTTACTTCAGCTAACCTAGTAGTTTCTTTTATGACTGTTAGATAAAGCTAAATAGTGTAGGAATAGTAAATAATTTAGCTAGCATAGCTAAATAGCTAGCATAGCTAAATAGCTAGCTAGCTAACTAGCTAGCGCTTCAGGTGCTTCATGAAGCTAGCTAGCTAACCGGCTAGCGCACCCATATAGCTAGCTGGCTAAAGCACCCAAGTAGCTAGCAAGCTAGCGCACCCATATAGCTAGTTAGCAGTTAAATAGCTGTCGAGCTTAGCTAAATAGCCTTTTCTTTCCCGAGAACACTGTGCTGGTTTTGTTATATAGTGCTTGAGTATTATTAATATATTTTAATATATTTTACATATAGGATTGCAGCAACATCTGTGATGAAGCAACATCTGTCATGTAATCATAACCATGAAACTGGGATGAAGGTATACTTATATAGATTCAGTGTTATACGTCCTCTGTGAGTGGTAGGTCTGGAAGCTGACGGCTAGCCACGGTACATCTATACAGGGTGAGGTGTCTGGTGCCATCCTGCCGTTGCAGAAAGCACAGTCACACCTTTGACTTCCTCACACTTGGTAATGGTCTCCCTTGCCATTCAGCCTGTTGGGGTACTTCTCAGCCAGGTTGGGCCCACTTCGGCAACCTATGCTCAGCATGTGCATTGGTCCTGCCAATGGTAAACTTTAGCGTGGTGTATCCAAAGAATAGCGGAAAACAATCTTCTGCATTTGGCAGGATGGAGGAACATTAGGTCCTGGATGAAGGATGAATGGGGTACTCTGTGGAGCAATGTCATCTAGAATTTGAAATGAAATAATAATGGTTTATGCTTGATATATAAACATTTGTCTGTGTAGTAGCTAATAATATTAGTTGTTATTATTCTTATTGCAGGAATATCATACCTTACCCAGCAGTTGTCCAGATATATTTGCTAGCATCCACACAGCTGATTCCACTTCCAACTGATCTTCCTATACTCTGCTATCCTCTTCCTGCAGCTCTTCCCTTCCTCTGCTGTCCTCTACCTGCAGCTCTTCCCCTATTACCACTACCTCCCATTGACATATGCTGACTTAGACCTCTCACTGTATCTCTCCCCCTATTTCCACTTGCTCCAACATCCATACTTGCACTCTCATTCTTGATCTCTTCAAAATTGCTACTCATATCTATTTCTCATCATCACTACATGAGTCACAGTATATACAATCACCAATGCTATTATCATCAGATAACATCTCTATAGAGTCTTGGTATCATATCCACAGGCCATAGTGGCAACCAGATTCTTTGAACAGTCAGGGATGGTCCGGCGGGTGGGCCCCCTAGCCCTGGCTGGGGTCACGCCCCTCCCCAATCTTAATTCTTCAGTTGGTCAAAAATGATGTAAACAATAGAAAGTACTGAGCCCCAACGACAGTTGCACTTGTGAAACTGGCGCCAGACTCGCAGGGGAGGGGGGGGGGTTGCGTGGGGCCCAAAGAAGCTCGAAGCCTAGGGGCCCTGCCTTGGGTTAATACGGCACTGGGTGTAGTATGTGTCCTGTGATGGTGTGCTCAGACACTGCTGCCTGGTGAACACCCCAGGATGATCCTAACACACCTGTGGTGGTGTGCTCAGACACTGCTGCCTGGTGGACACCCCAGGATGATCCTAACACACCTGTGGTGGTGTGTTCAGACTGGTGAACATCCCCAGGATGATCCTAACACACCTGTGGTGGTGTGCTCAGACACTGCTGTCTGGTGGACACCCCAGGATGATCCTAACACACCTGTGGTGGTGTGCTCAGACACTGCTGCCTGGTGGACACCCCAGGATGAACCTAACACACCTGTGGTGGTGTGCTCAAACACTGCTGCCTGGTGGACACCCCAGGATGATCCTAACACACCTGTGGTGGTGTGCTCAGACACTGCTGCCTGGTGGACACCCCAGGATGATCCTAACACACCTGTGGTGGTGTGCTCAGACACTGCTGCCTGGTGGACACCCCAGGATGATCCTGTGGTGGAAGGCATGAACTTCCTGCTATGCTTCCAGAGAGAAGTCCAGCACTCTGTGCCTTAGAGAGGAAGACATGATACATGCAGTTCATATCCAGGAAGACAGCCTTCCTCTGCTCCAAAAGCCCTTCATGCTGGTGCCACCCTGCTGTCCACATCACATCCATCCTCCCCAAAGCTGACTATGAGAGACATGGAAACTCATGCACTGCACTAATACTCCACCTACACGAGCAGGTGTCCCTCTCCTCCACCTCTCTCTCTATCACCATGTGTCTTGTCTTGGAGAGTTCAATTTTCACCATCAAGCCAAGGCTACCATTTGCTTGCTTATAGTGCATTGCTTCCCTCTCTGTGCCTGATCTTGTTGAAGTGGGGAGAGTCTCTTCATCTGCAAAAACTGGCATTCTGTAATTGTCTTCTCTCAGGTATTCCTGGTCTACCTCCTAAACAGCTTTCCATCATTACTGTAGACAGTAATACTACCTTTTCAGCTCCACCCACTCTAGCCACACCTCTTTACTGCCAGGCGAGTGTACACGTTGAAGAGAACTGGGGCCATGCAATATTCTTTTGCCTCAATCCATTCTGCACACACACAATCTCCCCCCACACACTTTCCCATCCAGCTAAATCCCAGCATGTGCATGTCTTGGTGAAAGGACCTGATAAGTCGGATTATCTGCTCTGGGATGCCTATTCCCAAACCCATCCACATCGCCTCCCTTGGCACAGAGCCATAGGCTTTCTTCAAGTCAATGAAGGTGAAGAAAGATTTAAACCTGTGCTCCCATGACTTCTACACCAGCTGTAGATATGTCAGCACAGCTCCAGTCCTTCCTAACCCACAACCGTGGCTGAGGGAGCTCATCCTCAGCTAGCTCCAGCCCTTATTTATTTATCTTTTATTTATTATTATTATTTTTTGTGGTTGTTTGTTTGTTTTGTTTGTTTGTTTATTTATTTATTTTATTATTATTTATGTTTACTTTTTGTTGTTGTTTTTTAATTTTTTTTAATAATTTTTTTTTAAACTTTTTTATTATTTAAAAAAACAACTTATTTATTTATTATTTTATAGATTTGTATTTGTTTGTTTATTTTTTGATTTGGTTATTTTTATTGTTATTATTATTATTGTTGTTGTTGTTATTATTATTATTATTATTATTGTTATTATTATTATTATTATTATTATTGTTATTATTATTATTATTATTTTGTATTTATTACTATTATTATTATTATTATAATTATTATTATATTTTATTTATTATTATTATTATTTTATTCTATTTGTTTTTTATTCTATTTGTTGTTATATATTTTCACATCCGGTTCACGTGGACGCGTGTACCAAGGTGTGGTTTTGTGGCATGTGGGTAACAGCTAGCTACCGGTATATAGCAGGTGCACGCAGAGTCTTAGCATCTCATTATTCCTGATGGAGGCTAGAGCATCTGGTCCAAATGTCGAGAATTTCAATTGATTTGAGAAGATCATTGTATTAGCTCCTGTCCTTCCTAAACTCACACTGTGACTCAGGGAGCTCATCCTCAGCTAGCTCCTGTCCTTCCTAAACCCACACTGTGACTCAGGGAGCTCATCCTCAGCTAGCTTCTGTCCTTCCTAAACCCACACTGTGACTCAGGGAGCTCATCCTCATAGCTCCTGTCCTTCCTAAACACACACTGTGACTCAGGGAGCTCATCCTCATAGCTCCTGTCCTCCCTAAACCCACACTGTGACTCATGGAGCTCATCCTCAGCTAGCTCCTGTCCTTCCTAAACCCACACTGTGACTCAGGGAGCTCATCCTCAGCTAGCTCCTGTCCTTCCTAAACCCACACTGTGACTCAGGGAGCTCATCCTCATAGCTCCTGTCCTTCCTAAACACACACTGTGACTCAGGGAGCTCATCCTCATAGCTCCTGTCCTTCCTAAACCCACACTGTGACTCAGGGAGCTCATCCTCAGCTAGCTCCTGTCCTCCCTAAACCCACACTGTGACTCATGGAGCTCATCCTCAGCTAGCTCCTGTCCTTCCTAAACCCACACTGTGACTCAGGGAGCTCATCCTCATAGCTCCTGTCCTTCCTAAACCCACACTGTGACTCAGGGAGCTCATCCTCAGCTAGCTCCTGTCCTTCCTAAACCCACACTGTGGCTCAGGGAGCTCATCCTCATAGCTCCTGTCCTCCCTAAACCCACACTGTGACTCAGGGAGCTCATCCTCATAGCTCCTGTCCTTCCTAAACACACACTGTGACTCAGGGAGCTCATCCTCATAGCTCCTGTCCTTCCTAAACCCACACTGTGACTCAGGGAGCTCATCCTCATAGCTCCTGTCCTTCCTAAACCCACACTGTGACTCAGGGAGCTCATCCTCATAGTAGTAGCTACTGTCCTTCATAAACCCACACTGTGACTCAGGGAGCTCATCCTCAGCTAGCTCCTGTCCTCCCTAAACCCACACTGTGACTCAGGGAGCTCATCCTCAGCTAGCTCCTGTCCTCCCTAAACCCACACTGTGACTCAGGGAGCTCATCCTCATTAGCTACTGTCCTTCCTAAACCCACACTGTGACTCAGGGAGCTCATCCTCAGCTAGCTCCTGTCCTCCCTAAACCCACACTGTGACTCAGGGAGCTCATCCTCAGCTAGCTCCTGTCCTTCCTAAACCCACACTGTGACTCAGGGAGCCCATCCTCAGCTAGCTCCTGTCCTCCCTAAACCCACACTGTGACTCAGGGAGTTCATCCTCATAGCCCAGTAACATGGTTGTGGTCATACTCCCTCCAATCATCATGCAGGAACTCTGTCAGTCCGATCAAAAATTCATGTTCACTGCATATGGGAGTATGCTATAAACACCACCAGCCTTCCCCATGCCGAAGCTTCCCAACTGTATTTAACACCTCCTCCTCCTCTGGTAGTAAACCGGCCGTTTCAGGCCTTAGGGTTTTTTCCTAACTCCTCTCATCAAACTCACTCTGGACATTGATTGGTGAAATGCCTTCTCCATCTCTTCTGCCTTGACTCGGGGGTGGTGCATAAATTTCCGTCCTCATCATTTAGAAAAGCTTCATTGGAACCAACCCTCTCCGCCCATGCTGTGGTGACTCTGATGCCACGCGTGATGTCTTCCTCCCTCTGCCTACACAGCTTTGTGTTGAAACGAGGCAGCCTTGGCCATTCTCACTGGCTGTTGGCATCCCTGCATGCCCAAGTGTGCTTCTTGCTGTCTCTGTCCATCCCAGTAGCAAGCAACAGAGCAAACAGCCTGTGTCCTCCTCAAGCATGGGTTTGGGCTCAACTTAGCTTTCTTTAAACCAATCTAGCTGCCTCCTTATCTTCATACCCCTGAGCATTATCACACAAGGCAGACTTGAGAGAATCCCACTTCTCCTCCACTGCCTTCCTCATCCTAAGACTCCCTTAATCTCTCTCTCCCGCACAGTCCAGCTACATTCCTCTACTTATATTCAGTGCTCTCTCCTCTACATTTCCTACTCACAATTTGTCTACATCCCACCTCTTCACACCATCTCTGGTACAATTGCTTCTGAAGCTCCACCCTCAACATGCATTACGATCAGCCCTTCTCATAGCGAGACATCCAATCACGTACTTCTGTCTACCTTCCTCGTGAGGACATGGTCGATAGAGCCGCTCGGTCAGGTGCCACCAGGTCTGTTTGTTGATGCCACGCTTCTCAAACCAGGTGCTGCACACTTGGCTTCATTTAGAGAGGATAGACAGCAACTCATTTCCAGCTTCAAGCCTAGTTGAGATCTCCATACCCACGAGGAGCCCCCTTGTGCCAGCACTCATCATCCACCCCTCCCATACCCACTAGGCCCCTCCCATGCCAGCACTCATCATCCCATACCCACTAAGCCCCTCCCATGCCAGCACTTATCATCTAACATGCTGGAACATGCATGAGCATTAAAGTCTCCCCAAACCACAAAGGATTCAGATGATGAGACTTCCGAGAGAGCTTGCTGAAGGAAGGTACCCTTCTCCTCTCTACTCGTAGCAAAGGGAGAATCATAACAAGACTGCACATATAAGGCTGTCACAACTTTTGTTCACAATCTTAAAGAAACTGAAACCACCTCAGAGCTCCATGCCTTTCACTGGCTACCACATGACATCCAAGCATGCACCGCCAGCCATGATAGCACACTGGCAACAACACCTTCTCCACTCTGTCCTAGCTCGGGTGATATCCATGATCGGGTGACATCCATGCTCGGGTGACATCCATGCTCAGGTGATGCTCGGGTGATATCCATGCTCAGGTGACATCCATGCTCAGGTGATGGTCGGGTGATATCCATGCTCGGGTGATATCCATGCTCAGGTGATATCCATGCTCATGTGATCCATGCTCAGGTGACATCCATGCTCGGGTGACATCCATGCTCGGGTAATATCCATGCTCGGGTGATATCCATGCTCGGGTGACATCCATGGTCAGGTGATATCCATGCTCAGGTGATATCCATGCTCAGGTGACATCCATGCTCAGGTGATATCCATGCTCAGGTGACATCCATGCTCAGGTGTTCCATGGTCGGGTGAGGTCCATGCTCGAGTGATATCCATGCTCAGGTGACATCCATGCTCAGGTGATCCACGCTCGGGTGATATCCATGCTCGGGTGACATCCATGCTCAAGAACTTCCATACTGGCCATTAGTACAATACTCTTCCTACCCTGTAAGCTTGATTTCCAAACCACTGCAACCATAGCTACCTTACACACACCCAGCTCACTGCAGCCATAGCTACCTTACACACACCCAGCTCACTGCAACCATAGCTACCTTACACACACCCAGCTCACTGCAGCCATAGCTACCTTACACACACCCAGCTCACTGCAGCCATAGCTACCTTACACACACCCAGCTCACTGCAGCCATAGCTACCTTACACACACCCAGCTCACTTCAGCCATAGCTACCTTACACACACCCAGCTCACTGCAGCCATAGCTACCTTACACACACCCAGCTCACTGCAGTCATAGCTACCTTACACACACCCAGCTCACTGCAGCCATAGCTACCTTACACACACCCAGCTCACTGCAACCATAGCTACCTTACACACACCCAGCTCACTGCAGCCATAGCTACCTTACACACACCCAGCTCACTGCAGCCATAGCTACCTTACACACACCCAGCTCACTGCAGCCATAGCTACCTTACACACACCCAGCTCACTGCAGCCATAGCTACCTTACACACACACAGCTCACTGCAGCCATAGCTACCTTACACACACCCAGCTCACTGCAGCCATAGCTACCTTACACACACCCAGCTCACTGCAGCCATAGCTACCTTACACACACCCAGCTCACTGCAGCCATAGCTACCTTACACACACCCAGCTCACTGCAGCCATAGCTACCTTACACACACCCAGCTCACTGCAGCCATAGCTACCTTACACACACCCAGCTCACTGCAGCCATAGCTACCTTACACACACCCAGCTCACTGCAGCCATAGCTACCTTACACACACCAATCTCACTGCAGCCATAGCTACCTTACACACACCCAGCTCACTGCAGTCATAGCTACCTTACACACACCCAGCTCACTGCAGCCATAGCTACCTTACACACACCCAGCTCACTGCAGCCATAGCTACCTTACACACACACAGCTCACTGCAGCCATAGCTACCTTACACACACACAGCTCACTGCAGCCATAGCTACCTTACACACACACAGCTCACTGCAGCCATAGCTACCTTACACACACACAGCTCACTGCAGCCATAGCTACCTTACACACACCCAGCTCACTGCAACCATAGCTACCTTACACACACCCAGCTCACTGCAACCATAGCTACCTTACACACACCCAGCTCACTGCAGCCATAGCTACCTTACACACACCCAGCTCACTGCAACCATAGCTACCTTACACACACCCAGCTCACTGCAGCCATAGCTACCTTACACACACCCAGCTCACAGCAGCCATAGCTACCTTACACACACCCAGCTCACTGCAGCCATAGCTACCTTACACACACCCAGCTCACCTCAGACACACAGCTATGTTATACCCATGCACATATTTTATCCACACTGTAGGTTTTTGTGTCCACAACACAACATTGATATTTATGTTATTGATTTTTCAACAAAACATGACCAGATTACTATGCATCACACACACACATACAGCTACCTTACACCCACCATATATATATATATATATGATTATCAACATATGATGCTGAATCTATTTTTACATATACATGAGTTATAAATAAGTTGTGGGAGGATAATGCTGAATCTATTTTTACATATACATGAGTTATAAATAAGTTGTGGGAGGATAATGCTGAATCTATTTTTACATATACATGAGTTATAAATAAGTTGTGGGAGGATAATGCTGAATCTATTTTTACATATACATGAGTTATAAATAAGTTGTGGGAGGATAATGCTGAATCTATTTTTACATATACATGAGTTATAAATAAGTTGTGGGAGAATAATGCTGAATCTATTTTTACATATACATGAGTTATAAATAAGTTGTGGGAGGGATGGAGAACGAGGAAGGAGGCAAAAGAGAAGCTAGTTCTCCAGCACCATCATCCATCATCAAGTCCATAAACATAAAAAATGTATTCAGTGTACAAGAAAAAGCCCAGGATATACCCGGGAAGCTAGGTATAGGAATCACCTGCATTTTAACCAGGAAAAAAATAGTTACTTCTCTTTAGACAACTCGCAGGCTAATACTGCAGCTAGATTCCATTCACAAACCTGAGAAGGCTTCTTCATCCAAGCCTTCTTCGTCGGAGACCAAGCCATCAATTTTCGCTGGAGTGCTAAGCTCATCCACCCATGTTCGAAGAATTTTGACTGTTCTGGCTACTTTATCCAAGACTCCATGTCCGCAAGAAGGCTCACCCGGGAAGCATGGATGGCACAACCTTCTTCCTCACTAGAGTTATCCTCAGACGAGCCAAGAGTACCGCCAGTGATTGGAAGAAGGACTTTTGTAGACTTAGTTACCTAGTGATTTTTTGGGTCGTTAAAACCATGAACAGTTTTTAAAAAATCCCCTTGGTGACTGGGTAGTGAGGCACTTCCAATTATGTGGATAAATAGAGCTGGAATGTTATGATAAGTGCAGCTCATAATATCACACGCATTTTTTTTGATGGGTGAAATACAGAGTGCCATATGGTACTTGTGATGGTGAGAGGATTAAAAGAGATAGAAGACTTGGATAGGCACTCCTGTCAGATGAAGCACTTGATGATATGTCTCTCCCTGGCTCTAGAATTTAGACTCTGGGCCTCACACTATCTATCATCCATAAGTAGGAAGAGGGTAGGGGGGTACGTAGTATTATAATATGTAGCTTTCTATTATTCTAGAAAATCTATGCTGGGGTGTGTGGGGTGTGGGGGTGTGTGTGGGTGTGGGGGTGTGTGTGTGGGGAGGGGGGGGGGGAAGGAGGATAATATGTAGCTTTCTATCATCCTAGAAATCTATGGGGTGGTAGAGTATGTTTAACACAAGCAATGAGATCCAAATCAAATTGGTTCTTGTTTGCTTGTGTTGTTGTTGTTGCTGTTGTTGTTGTTGCTGTTGTTGTTTCTTTACATACAATTGCTCTTTTCTATGCTCCTAATTACAAAAGCTCTGATTATGCGTCATGGAAAAAAAAATCTCAATCCACTGTAACCCAGATATCGGCCAGCATGAATATGAAGCAACAATGGAAAATGGCGCGTATATAGAACAATGAATTCCATCGCTGCAAGTGATTAGGTAAATTGAGATGCGCCCACAAAGTACTACTTCACGGTCTTGCCCAATGAGATTCCTTTGGTAGCTGAACTTCAAGCTTCTCTGTTGATGAATCAAGGCAGAAGTGGTACAAAATGTTGCATACAGAATCTAGCTCGAGTAGAGTGAGCTGCACTAGACCTGTCATGAGAGATTGTCGCGTGCTTGAAGCCATTATGGCTACTTCACTGATTCGAGAAGTCCATATACTCTGATACACGTGGTGACCTCTAACCTCGGAGTAAAGGAACGAAGCTGCTGCAAAAGACGTGCTTTTCATCGCGAGGTTAGAACGGAGAGGGGAGCTAGTCAAATGAAATGCAAAATTAGAAATTATAGACGTCATAAAAGATGCACCATTAGAAATTAAGCTCAGAAAGAACTGGATTTTACACATAATTAGAGTGACACATAATTAGAGCGGTGCATAATTAGAGTGGCACGTAATTAGAGTGGCGCATAATTATAGTGGTGCATAATTAGAGTGGTATAATTAGAGTGGTGCATAATTAGAGTGGTGCATAATTAGAGTGGCATGTAATTAAAGTGGCACTTTGCTGCATAATTAGAGTGGTGCACAATTAGAGTGGCACGTAATTAGAGTGGTGCATAATTAGAGTGGTGCATAATTAGAGTGGTGCATAATTGGAGCTTTTACAGAACGTTTTTAGACATTAAAAAATCATTTTCAAACATGCTAGCATTCTGTCTGCAGGAAGAGCACAGATGTCACATGACGTGCCTCACCTTTAGATAGGAATGTTTGGATGTAAGCTGCTATCTGGTCGGTGATGACTCCTACAAGGAATGTAATTAACATAATGCATAACCAAAATATCCACTAACCAACACGTTGTTATGCAGAGTTACTCGGGGGCATTTCAATTAAGACTGCAGGCTCACTGAGTTGCCCGTAAGGGATCCACTTGGGTGTCATTCTAATTATATGCGTCGTAATTCATAATTACTGGGGTTAATTTCTAGTCTGTGCCAATGCTGAGATCCGTATTTTCCTACCCTTGCATTTATCTTCAGTGACTGTTGGTGGAGTCTATGAGCACCAGCTCGAGACACAAGATGGCTACTGCTGGAGCCTCTTCCTCTGTTTTCCACCTTTCCATGGTAACCGTGTTTTGGAACTTCATAGGCCATGGGAGGAGTTACATGCGCCACTAGAAGGCTGTGAATAGGCAGCAAGAAGCTCGTCTGGAAACAACTACAGACAGTTGAAGCTAATAATAGACCTGGCTGAACTAGTAAAATTCTTGCCTCAATGTTTTGCTGAAATGCGTTGCCTAGGAGGTGTGGCTAATACACACGCGCATAACCAGTATCTTTACACCATTGAGACGAGTGCTGCACAGAAACACACCATAATGGCGCCTTACAAAGACACTTGTAACGAGCGCTAAACATCGAGAGGCTAACAACAACTAGAGTTTATGGTAATTGTATTGTTGTTTTTGTCCCAACACTTTTAGTGAGTGAGCAGAGAAATTGGACAGCCTTTCTAAACTTCGGCAGGTATTCCTGAGCTGAACTATTGCACGCACGTACCTAGCTGGAGGAGAGAGAGAAGAGCTCGGTACCGCACCTTGGTATTCTTGTCCGCTGATAGCTGCAGTACCACGACAGCACCATTGACACCACACACAACAATAGCAACAACAATAACATCAGCAATAACAACAACAACAGCAGCAACAACAAAATCAACAATGGCTACAACAGCATCAACATCGGCAACATCAGCAATAACAACAGAAACAACAAGAGCAACATCAACAACAACAGCAGCAGCAGTAACAACAATAGCAACACCAATATCATTACACCAATAACAAAACAATAACAATAGCAGTAACAACAACAAAAACAATAGCAACAGCAACAATAGCATCGACAACAACAGAGCAACACCAACAATAACAGCTACAACAGCAATAAATACAACAATAACAGAAGAAGTAACAGCAACAAAAGCAGCAGCAGCAATAATGACAATAGCAACAACTAACAACAATTGAACAGAAAACATCTCCACATACCAGATTGAGTAGAGAGTCTTGGACTTGACTACTTACACAAGAGAGTTGACCAAGAGCCTAAGAAACAGACAAACACGCCATCATGGCAGCAGAGCATCTTCTAGACATGCCATGTACTCCATACCTATGCACCTGCACACTGGCACTCCACACTTCAACATTGCTCCACCTATGCACCTGCACACTGGCACTCCACACTTCAACATTGCTCCACCTATGCACCTGCACACTGGCACTCCACACTTCAACATTGCTCCACCTATGCACCTGCACACTGGCACTCCACACTTCAACATTGCTCCACCTATGCACCTGCACACAGGCACTCCACACTTCAACATTGCTCCACCTATGCACCAGCACACTGGCACTCCACACTTCAACATTGCTCCACCTATGCACCTACACACAGGCACTCCACACTTCAACATTGCTCCACCTATGCACCTGCACACTGGCACTCCACACTTCAACATTGCTCCACCTATGCACCTGCACACTGGCACTCCACACTTCAACATTGCTCCACCTATGCACCTGCACACTGGCACTCCACACTTCAACATTGCTCCACCTATGCACCTGCACACTGGCACTCCACACTTCAACATTGCTCCACCTATGCACCTGCACACTGGCACTCCACACTTCAACATTGCTCCACCTATGCACCAGCACACTGGCACTCCACACTTCAACATTGCTCCACCTATGCACCTGCACACTGGCACTCCACACTTCAACATTGCTCCACCTATGCACCTGCACACTGGCACTCCACACTTCAACATTGCTCCACCTATGCACCTGCACACTCCACACTTCAACATTGCTCCACCTATGCACCTGCACACTCCACACTTCAACATTGCTCCACCTATGCACCTGCACACTGGCACTCCACACTTCAACATTGCTCCACCTATGCACCAGCACACTGGCACTCCACACTTCAACATTGCTCCACCTATGCACCTGCACACTGGCACTACACACTTCAACATTGCTCCACCTATGCACCTGCACACTGGCACTCCACACTTCAACATTGCTCCTCCTATGCAGCTGCACACTGGCACTCCACACTTCAACATTGCTCCACCTATGCACCTGCACACTGGCACTCCACACTTCAACATTGCTCCACCTATGCACCTGCACACTGGCACTCCACACTTCAACATTGCTCCACCTATGCACCTGCACACTGGCACTCCACACTTCAACATTGCTCCACCTATGCACCTGCACACTCCACACTTCAACATTGCTCCACCTATGCACCTGCACACTCCACACTTCAACATTGCTCCACCTATGCACCTGCACACTGGCACTCCACACTTCAACATTGCTCCACCTATGCACCAGCACACTGGCACTCCACACTTCAACATTGCTCCACCTATGCACCTGCACACTGGCACTCCACACTTCAACATTGCTCCACCTATGCACCTGCACACTGGCACTCCACACTTCAACATTGCTCCTCCTATGCAGCTGCACACTGGCACTCCACACTTCAACATTGCTCCACCTATGCACCTGCACACTGGCACTCCACACTTCAACATTGCTCCACCTATGCACCTGCACACTGGCACTCCACACTCCAACATTGCTCCACCTATGCACCTGCACACTGACACTCCACACTTCAACATTGCTCCACCTATGCGCCTGCACACTGGCACTCCACACTTCAACATTGCTCCACCTATGCACCTGCACACTGGCACTCCACACTTCAACATTGCTCCACCTATGCACCTGCACACTGGCACTCCACACTTTAACATTGCTCCACCTATGCACCTGCACACTGGCACTCCCCACTTCAACATTGCTCCACCTATGCACCTGCACACTGGCACTCCACACTTCAACATTGCTCCACCTATGCACCTGCACACTGACACTCCACACTTCAACATTCCTACACCTATGCACCTGTACACTGGCACTCCACACTTCAACATTGCTCCACCTATGCACCTGCACACTGGCACTCCACACTTCAACATTGCTCCACCTATGCACCTGCACACTGGCACTCCACACTTCAACATTGCTCCACCTATGCACCTGCACACTGGCACTCCACACTTCAACATTGCTCCACCTATGCACCTGCACACTGGCACTCCACACTTCAACATTGTTCCACCTATGCACCTGCACACTGGCACTCCACACTTCAACATTGCTCCACCTATGCACCTGCACACTGACACTCCACACTTCAACATTGCTCCACCTATGCACCTGCACACTGACACTCCACACTTCAACATTGCTCCACTATGCACCTGCACACTGACACTCCACACTTCAACATTGCTCCACCTATGCACCTGCACACTGGCACTCCACACTTCAACATTGCTCCACCTATGCACCTGCACACTGACACTCCACACTTCAACATTGCTCCACCTATGCACCTGCACACTGACACTCCACACTTCAACATTACTCCACCTATGCACCTGCAAACTGGCACTCCACACTTCAACATTGCTCCACCTATGCACCTGCACACTGACACTCCACACTTCAACATTACTCCACCTATGCACCTGCAAACTGGCACTCCACACTTCAACATTGCTCCACCTATGCACCTGCACACTGACACTCCACACTTCAACATTGCTCCACCTATGCACCTGCACACTGACACTCCCCACTTCAACATTGCTCCACCTATGCACCTGCACACTGGCACTCCAAACTTCAACATTGCTCCACCTATGCACCTGCACACTGGCACTCCAAACTTCAACATTGCTCCACCTATGCACCTGCATACTGGCACTCCACACTTCAACATTGCTCCACCTATGCACCTGCATACTGGCACTCCACACTTCAACATTGCTCCACCTATGCACCTGCACACTCCACACTTCAACATTGCTCCACCTATGCACCTGCACACTGACACTCCACACTTCAACATTGCTCCACCTATGCACCTGCACACTGGCACTCCACACTTCAACATTGCTCCAACTATGCACCTGAACACTGTCACTCCGCACTTCAACATTGGGCGAGGCCAATCTCTGGATGTGGTGCTAGGAAGGTGAGATGGAAAGAAAAGTAAGCATGGGAGCAGGAGGACAGGTTTGGTGCGAGGGGTAAGAGGGAGGAAGGGAGGAACAGGAAGAGGAGGGATGGAAAGTGGGAAGAGGGAGGAACAGGGAAAAGTCGGGAGTAGGAAGAGGAAGTTTTGAGATGTTTCAGGTGAGTATTTTCCATGTGACATAAGAAACAAGATTAAGATTGCAGAGTGGGTAGAAGGTGCATCAAGAGGGGGAAGCAAGATGGAGGAGAATAACAAGATAAGGTAAGGGAGCTAAGCAGGAAGGCAGGGAAAGAATTACAAACAGCAAGAGAGAAAGACGGCAGAGAGGGCCTGAGAGAAAGACTGGCAGAGTGGGCCTGAGAGAAAGACCAGCAGAGGGGGCCTGAGAGAAAGACCGGCAGAGAGGGGGCCTGAGAGAAAGACTGGCAGAGAGGGGGCCTGAGAGAAAGACTGGCAGAGGGGGCCTGAGAGAAAGAACGGCAGAGGAGCCTGGAGAAAGACCAGCAGAGAGGGGCCTGAGAGAAAGACTGGCAGAGGGGGCCCGAGAGAAAGACTGGCAGAGAGGGGCCTGAGAGAAAGACCGGCAGAGGGGGCCTGAGAGAAAGACTGGCAGAGGGGGCCTGAGAGAAAGACCAGCAGAGGGGGCCTGAGAGAAAGACGGGCAGAGAGGGGGCCTGAGAGAAAGACTGGCAGAGAGGGGGCCTGAGAGAAAGACTGGCAGAGAGGGAGTCCTGAGAGAAAGATTGGCAGAGGGGGCCTGAGAGAAAGACTGGCAGAGGGGGCCTGAGAGAAAGACTGGCAGAGAGGGGGCCTGAGAGAAAGATCAGCAGAGGGGGCCTGAGAGAAAGACCGGCAGAGGGGGCCTGAGAGAAAGACTGGCAGAGGGGGACCGTTAGAAAGACTGGCAGAGAGGGGGCCTGAGAGAAAGACTGGCAGAGAGGGGCCTGAGAGAAAGACCGGCAGAGGGGGCCTGAGAGAAAGACTGGCAGAGGGGGCCCGAGAGAAAGACTGGCAGAGGGGGCCTGAGAGAAAGATTGGCAGAGAGGGCCTGAGAGAAAGACCAGCAGAGGGGGCCTGAGAGAAAGACCGGCAGAGGGGGCCTAAGAGAAAGACTGGCAGAGGGGGCCTGAGAGAAAGACTGGCAGAGGGGGCCTGAGAGAAAGACTGGCAGAGGGGGCCTGAGAGAAAGACTGGCAGAGGGGGCCTCAGAGAAAGACTGGCAGAGGGGGCCTGAGAGAAAGAACGGCAGAGGGGGCCTGGAGAAAGCTGGCAGAGGAGGCCTGAGAGAAAGACTGGCAGAGGGGGCCTGAGAGAAAGACTGGCAGAGAGGGGGCCTGAGAGAAAGATCAGCAGAGGGGGCCTGAGAGAAAGACTGGCAGAGGAGGCCCGAGAGAAAGACTGGCAGTGAGGGGGCCTGAGAGAAAGACTGGGCCTGAGAGAAAGACTGGGCCTGAGAGAAAGACCGGCAGAGGGGGCCTGAGAGAAAGACTGGCAGAGGGGGCCCGAGAGAAAGACTGGCAGAGAGGGGGCCTGAGAGAAAGATTGGCAGAGAGGGAGCCTGAGAGAAAGACCGGCAGGGGGGGCCCGAGAGAAAGACTGGCAGAGGGGGCCTGGAGAAAGCTGGCAGAGGAGGCCTGAGAGAAAGACTGGCAGAGGGGGCCTGAGAGAAAGACTGGCAGAGAGGGGCCTGAGAGAAAGACCGGCAGAGGGGGCCTGAGAGAAAGACTGGCAGAGGGGGCCTGAGAGAAAGACCAGCAGAGGGGGCCTGAGAGAAAGATTGGCAGAGAGGGCCTGAGAGAAAGACTGGCAGAGGTGGCCTGAGAGAAAGACTGGCAGAGGGGGCCTGAGAGAAAGACTGGCAGAGGGGGCCTGAGAGAAAGACTGGCAGAGGGGGCCTGAGAGAAAGACTGGCAGAGGGGGCCTGAGAGAAAGACCAGCAGAGGGGGCCTGAGAGAAAGACCAGCAGAGGGGGCCTGAGAGAAAGACTGGCAGAGGGGGCCTGAGAGAAAGATTGGCAGAGAGGGCCTGAGAGAAAGACTGGCAGAGGTGGCCTGAGAGAAAGACTGGCAGAGGGGGCCTGAGAGAAAGACTGGCAGAGGGGGCCTGAGAGAAAGACTGGCAGAGGGGGCCTGAGAGAAAGACTGGCAGAGGGGGCCTGAGAGAAAGACCAGCAGAGGGGGCCTGAGAGAAAGACCAGCAGAGGGGGCCTGAGAGAAAGACTGGCAGAGGGGGCCTGAGAGAAAGATTGGCAGAGAGGGCCTGAGAGAAAGACCAGCAGAGGGGGCCTGAGAGAAAGACCGGCAGAGAGGGGCCTGAGAGAAAGACTGGCAGAGGGGGCCTGAGAGAAAGACTGGCAGAGGGGGCCTGAGAGAAAGACTGGCAGAGGGGGCCTGAGAGAAAGACCGGCAGAGGGGGCCTGGAGAAAGCTGGCAGAGGAGGCCTGAGAGAAAGACTGGCAGAGGGGGCCTGAGAGAAAGATCAGCAGAGGGGGCCTGAGAGAAAGACTGGCAGAGGAGGCCCGAGAGAAAGACTGGCAGAGAGGGGGCCTGAGAGAAAGACTGGACCTGAGAGAAAGACCGGCAGAGGGGGCCTGAGAGAAAGACTGGCAGAGGGGGCCCGAGAGAAAGACTGGCAGAGAGGGGGCCTGAGAGAAAGATTGGCAGAGAGGGGGCCTGAGAGAAAGACCGGCAGGGGGGGCCCGAGAGAAAGACTGGCAGAGGGGGCCTGAGAGAAAGACTGGCAGAGGGGGCCTGAGAGAAAGACTGGCAGAGGGGGCCTGAGAGAAAGACTGGCAGAGGGGGCCTGAGAGAAAGACTGGCAGAGGGGGCCTGAGAGAAAGACTGGCAGAGGGGGCCTGAGAGAAAGACTGGCAGAGAGGAGCCTGAGAGAAGGACCAGCAGAGGGGGCCTGAGAGAAAGACTGGCAGAGGGGGCCTGAGAGAAAGACTGGCAGAGAGGGGCCTGAGAGAAAGACTGGCAGAGGGGGCCTGAGAAAAAGACTGGCAGAGGGGGCCTGAGAGAAAGACTGGCAGAGGGGGCCTGAGAAAAAGACTGGCAGAGGGGGCCTGAGAAAAAGACTGGCAGAGAGGGGGCCTGAGAGAAAGATCAGCAGAGGGGGCCTGAGAGAAAGACTGGCAGAGGAGGCCCGAGAGAAAGATTGGCTGAGAGGGGGCCCGAGAGAAAGACTGGGCCTGAGAGAAAGACCGGCAGAGGGGGCCTGAGAGAAAGACTGGCAGAAGGGGCCCGAGAGAAAGACTGGCAGAGAGGGGTCTGAGAGAAAGATTGGCAGAGAGGGGGCCTGAGAGAAAGACCGGCAGGGGGGGCCTGAGAGAAAGACTGGCAGAGGGGGCCTGGAGAAAGCTGGCAGAGGAGGCCTGAGAGAAAGACTGGCAGAGGGGGCCTGAGAGAAAGACTAGCAGAGGGGGCCTGAGAAAAAGACCAGCAGAGGGGGCCTGAGAGAAAGACAGGCAGAGGGGGCCTGAGAGAAAGACAGGCAGAGGGGGCCTGAGAGAAAGACCAGCAGAGACAGCCTGAGAGAAAGACCAGCAGAGGGGGCCTGAGAGAAAGACAGGCAGAGGGAGCCTGAGAGAAAGACCAGCAGAGGGGGCCTGAGAGAAAGACAGGCAGAGGGAGCCTGAGAGAAAGACTGGCAGAGAGGGGCCTGAGAGAAAGACCGGCAGAGGGGGCCTGAGAGAAAGACAGGCAGAGGGAGCCTGAGAGAAAGACCAGCAGAGAGGGGCCTGATAGAAAGACTGGCAGAGGGGGCCTGAGAGAAAGACCAGCAGAGGGGGCCTGAGAGAAAGACTGGCAGAGTGGGCCTGAGAGAAAGACTGGCAGAGAGGGGCCTGAGAGAAAGACCGGCAGAGGGGGCCTGAGAGAAAGACCAGCAGAGGGGGCCTGAGAGAAAGACTGGCAGAGGGGGCCTGAGAGAAAGACCAGCAGAAAGGGCCTGAGAGAAAGACTGGCAGAGGGGGCCTGAGAGAAAGACTGGCAGAGGGGGCCTGAGAGAAAGGCTGGCAGAGGGGGCCTGAGAGAAAGACTGGCAGAGGAGGCCTGAGAGAAAGAACGGCAGAGAGGGCCTGAGAGAAAGACTGGCAGAGAGGGGGCCTGAGAGAAAGACTGGCAGAGGGGGCCTGAGAGAAAGACTGGCAGAGGGGGCCTGAGAGAAAGACCGGCAGAGAGGGGGCCTGAGAGAAAGACTGGCAGAGGGGGCCTGAGAGAAAGACCAGCAGAGGGGGCCTGAGAGAAAGACTGGCAGAGGGGGCCTGAGAGAAAGACTGGCAGAGGGGGCTTGAGAGAAAGAAGGAAGAAAAGATGTGGCAAATGCAAGAGGAGAAAGGAGAATTCAGATAGAAGGTAATGGATGGAGAGACATGATGGAAATGTGTAGAGGAGAAGGAGAGCAAGGCCAGGTCAGCTGAAATAACAGTCCTGGCGAATTATTTCACCGATAATCTGATGTCATACCTCGATAAATCTCTTCTCATACATCTCTCTGCCAAACAAATCATCTAGTGGATATATATATATCATAAAATGGTAACGATTATCTGCTCAAGTCCAATTTCCAAACACTGTGATGGGCTTTATTATATTTTAAGGACGGTAAAAATTTAGCCCGCCAAAACATTCCACATTCCTTAATTAATTTATACCTTTTATGGTTTCGGGATGTGAAGGTTTTCTAGATTTCCGATAACTGTTGCCAAAAAGAAAGGTCATTTAATATATTTATGTTAGTGTTTATTGTTGTGCATAGTATGTGATGGGGGAAGTGCTAATTCATTAAGAAGGAAAACAAATGGGAACAATAATTTACAGCCCGGATTTTATTGTTGTAATTTACACTCGATATCCACTTACCTTGTTTGTGAGGAAGCTTCTGGGAACTGTTTGATCTGCTGTGAAGAACAATTGAGAGAGAAATTAAAGAAATACAAAGCAAGACAAGTAGAGTTTGCTTCTAAGGCTGTGCCCTTTTACTAGAGCTTGGGCAAGGATAGGACTAGGGCTAGAACTAGAGCTAGGGCAAGCATAGGGCTAGGGCTAGAACTAGTGCTAGGGCTAGAACTAGAGCTAGAACTAGGGCTAGAACTAGAGCTAGAGCTAGGGCAGGGATAAGACTAGAGCTAGGGCTAGAACAAGAGCTAGAGCAAGAGCTAGGGCAAGGATAAGACTAGAGCTAGGGCTAGAACTAGAGCTAGGGCAGGGATAATACTAGAGCTGGCTAGAACTAGAGCTAGGGCAGGGATAAGACTAGAGCTAGGGCTAGAACTAGAGCTAGGGCAGGGATAAGACTAGAGCTGGCTAGAACTAGAGCTAGGGCAGGGATAAGACTAGAGCTAGGGCTAGGGCTAGAACTAGGGCAGGGATAAGACTAGAGCTAGGGCTAGAACTAGAACTAGAGCTAGGGCAGAGATAAGACTAGAGCTAGGGCTAGAACTAGAGCTAGGGCAGAGATAAGACTAGAGCTAGGGCTAGGGCTAGGGCAGGGATAAGACTAGAGCTAGGGCTAGAACTAGAGCTAGGGCAGGGATAAGACTAGAGCTAGGGCTAGAACTAGAGCTAGAGCAGGGATAAGACTAGAGCTAGGGCTAGAACTAGAGCTAGGGCAGGGATAAGACTAGAGCTAGGGCTAGGGCTAGGGCAGGGATAAGACTAGAGCTAGGGCTAGAACTAGAGCTAGGGCAGGGATAAGACTAGAGCTAGGGCTAGAACTAGCTAGAGCAGAGATAAGACTAGAGCTAGGGCTAGAACTAGAGCTAGGGCAGGGATAAGACTAGAGCTAGGGCTAGAACTAGAGCTAGGGCAGGGATAAGACTAGAGCTAGGGCTAGAACTAGCTAGAGCAGAGATAAGACTAGAGCTAGGGCTAGAACTAGAGCTAGGGCAGGGATAAGACTAGAGCTAGGGCTAGAACTAGAGCTAGGGCAGGGATAAGACTAGAGCTAGGGCTAGAACTAGAGCTAGGGCAGGGATAAGACTAGAGCTAGGGCTAGAACTAGAGCTAGGGTAGGGATAAGACTAGAGCTAGGGCTAGAACTAGAGCTAGGGCAGCGATAAGACTAGAGCTGGCTAGAACTAGAGCTAGGGCAGGGATAAGACTAGAGCTAGGGCTAGAACTAGAGCTAGGGCAGGGATAAGACTAGAGCTAGGGCAGGGATAAGACTAGAGCTAGGGCTAGGACTAGAACTAGGGTGCACTAATTAGAGCTAGAGCCGAAAGAACATTTGAGTTGGAGCTAGAACAAAAGGTTAGGTTAGAAGCAGGGCTAGGGCTAGGGCTAGGGCTAGGGCTGGGGCTAGGGCTAGGACTAGGGCTAGGGCTGGGGCTAGGGCTAGGACTAGGGCTAAGGACTGGAACAAGAAAGGCCAAGATAACTACAGTTATTGACTAAAAGTTCATAGCCTACAGCAATGTAATTTTTTTTGAATCCTTGACACATGTGAACAACACACTATCTGAAAACAGTAGCCCATGCAATGGACACACACAGCCCATACTACGCTGATATTGCTTGGGCTTCATAGAGAAGTACTCACCACTGACAGCAGCTGTCAGGTTTTTTCATGCTAACCTCACACCACAAGCTGCATATATATATACTTGAAGTATTTAGAGAGAAACATAATCGTCTATAATTAGAGTGAGCAAAGCCGTACAGATCTGGATTGAATGAATTGACAGCTGTTGTGAAGGCAGTCAAGACTAAGGGCTGGCACACAAGTAACAGACTGCCACTGTGTTGCACTCCACTCCATTTGCAGGTGGCACAGACTGCCACTGTGTTGCATTCCACTCCACTTGCAGGGCACAGACTGCCACTGTGTTGCACTCCACTCCACTTGCAGGGCACAGACTGCCACTGTATTGCGTTGCTTGGTTACAATACAATACTATTGCATCACAGTTAGTGGAAATTGACCTTTGACCTCCAGTAGACTAGCTCTCTAAATGGGCAGTGATTGCAGCTAGTGAAGAAGAGTGGTGTTCAGGGGGGCAAGTAGGAGGTGAAGAAAGAGGAAGGTGCTGGAGAACCATAGCTAGCAACTAGCTCTAGCTAACAATGGTTCTAGTAGTCTAGTTACAGGTATGGCATTTTGACGACGGATAGAGATCGAGTGACGGTTCATTTGCAGACCTGGATGAAGTTTAGAGTTGACAACTTGGAAGTTTAGAGGATGCGAGGGTCAAGGTGGCTGGACATAAATCCTCACCTAGAGCTAGCTCCAACTTGCTAGCTTGAGAAAGCAAATGCAGGGTGTGCATTATTTAGAATTTCCTTAGCAAGCGGTTGCACACCCGTCTGATTTTCCCCCCTGAAGTGAAATGTTGAGCGCCATGGACACTAAATACTGTCACTTTATAGCACACACACACAGACGCACTCAATCTCTTCCTCCTCTACACACACACAAATGCTATCAACAGCAACACAGCAACAACAAAAACAGCACAACAGCACCTAGGTGAAGCAGCCGCTCACTCACACACAATGATGTTGGCCTCTCCAGGGATCGAGCTGTACACTGGGGAGAAGAATATCTGCGTTGTCTAGACTGCTCCCAAACTTGAGGATATGTCACAGGCTATAGAAGGAAGGGTAGGGGGGTAGGGAAAGGGGGGGAAAAGGGAGGGAGGAGGAGAAGAAGAAGGGAAGAAAAAAAAGAAACTCTCTGAATCATGGTTGCTGAATAATTCCATGTGGTACGGGGATGACTCTTGTGGACCAGCTGATACGTGTTTCTGACAATGATGTTCGAAGGAGCAGGTCTACACATGATCACTGTTGAAATAATCCAAGCTAGAACCATGTTTTATCGGGTTGTTTCAAGGTTAAAATAACACAGTGTGGTTTTTAGTTTAAAAATAGCTACAGCATGGTTTCAAGGTTAAAAATAGCTGCATGTTTCATGTTTCAGGGTTAAAAATAGCAACTGCATGGCTAAAATGGTTAAAGCACGGTTTGAGGGTTTAAAAATAGTTGCAGCATGGTTTCAGAGTAAAAAAATGGCTTCAGCATGGTTTCAGAGTTAAAAATGGCTACAGCATGGTTTAAAAATGGCTGCAGCATGGTTTCAGAGTTAAAAATGGCTGCAGCATGGTTTCAGAGTAAAAAATGGCTGCAGCATGGTTTCAGAGTAAAAAATGGCTGCAGCATGGTTTCAGAGTAAAAAATGGCTGCAGCATGGTTTCAGAGTAAAAAATGGATGCAGAATGGATTCAGAGTTAAAAATGGCTGCCATGATTTCAGAGGCTGCCATGATTTCAGAGCTAAAAATGGCATCATGGTTTCAGAGTTTAAAAATGTCTGCCATGGCTAAAAATGGCTGCAGCATGGTTTCAGAGTTAAAAATGGCTGCAGCATGGCTGCCATGGTTTCAGAGCTAAAAATGGCTGCAGCATGGTTTCAGAGCTAAAAATGGCTGCAGCATGGTTTCAGAGTTAAAAATGGCTTCAGCATGGTTTCGGAATTAAAACAAGCTAAAAATGGGTGCAGCATTTGTTTCAGATTAAAAATGGCTGCAGCATGGTTTCAGAGTAAAAAACGGCTGCAGCATAGATTCATAGTTAAAAAATGCCTGCCATGTCAGAGGCTGCAGCATGGTTTCAGAGTTAAAAATGGCTGCCACATGGTTTCAAGTACGCATGTGTGTGTATGTGTGTTTTAACAACTTTCATAGTTGTACAACTGACATCAAATGCTTTATTAAATCAGCTGACAGTAAACGATGGCTTCAAAAACCAAAAAGCTGATTTAAAATCTAGCATAGTAGCTATAATTTTGCTGCTCCCACGTCATAGTGGGATGTGTACCTTTTTGGCTCCATAGTGTCTCCTTGAGCACCTGAGGATTGGATTCTGATGTGTTTCAAGCGGTGGCAACAGCCTAGCAGTGGATGGGGGATCTTTCATGGACCTACTACCAGGCAGAGCTGCATGTGACAGAGATGGTGTATATGAGTGTGTGAGTGTGTGTGTGTGTGGGGGGGGGGGGGGGGGGTGTGTGTGTGTGTGCATGTGTGCATTGTGCCACTTATTCTCTATTAGGAGCCTCCCCTCCAATTGTAACTTCCCCTCAAGCTCTGACCGCGTCAAAGTTTTCCTCGTTACAATAGGATTAAGAAAATCTTCTATCAACAATAATATATAGAACACAACATAGTACATGGAAATCCGATAAATTAAGCTGCAGTTTGTTTGAATAGAAATAAGCGTACACAGAAACTACATTGAAGCAGGTCTACAGCAAATATACAGCCCAAGCAGAGCACTGGACATGCTCAGATATCATAGCGTGCAGATAGCTTGGAATTGACATTTTTTAGTATCATATATTTTTGTTGCAGTCATGTCAAAAAAATGCCATAAGGCGTCTATGGCAGTGAAGTGGTTAAGGCTGGCTCACAATGTAATGCTTGATCAATATATCGTATCACATTGTCCTATTGTAAACCAACAACGATATGGCGATATGATATGGTGGAATATAATCTAGTTCTATTCCAGTGTTGAGCGTCAAGAATCTGACCAATCAAAGCGCTATTATTAGCATATATGATAGACTGCAGTGTCAGCAGTTTAGCTTCTATAGCATTTGTGGATGTGAACAAGCTCATTGGAGCCAAGAAGACCTCCTCCTGCTTGTGGCAGTATCTGCTAATGATGAGTGGAGCAGTGCCTGCAAACAGGTGCTAAGTCAAGTTCAAAGTGTTGCATACTTAGCTGGTAGTTTTCTAGATAGCTAGTGGCTTTGCAACCAGGTCTGACTATAGCACAAGGGTAGCTAGTAGTTGTAGTACTAGCTACCCTAGTAGATGGCTACATACATAGCTAGCTAGTTATTAGTGGTGCAACTTGACTGGTGCAGCGGTATATTTGGTAATGTTATATGGCCATAGCATAGTAACTTCTCATTCACAACCACCAAAATGTCTACTCCAGCTGGATCCAAATAAACACTGAGTGATAGATAGATAGACAGAGAGATAGAGATAGGCAGATATAGATAGACACAGGGAGATGTAGATAGACACAGGGAGATGTAGATAGACAGATATATAGACACAGAGAAATAGATAGACAGAGAGATAGACTATAGATAGACACAGGAAGATAGATAGAAAGATAGATAGATAGACAGAGAAATAGATAGACAGATAGATAGAGATAGATAGATGAATACATAGACAGAGAGAGAGAAGATAGACACAGAGGGATCGACAGATGGATAGACAGATAGAGACAGATAGATAGACACACACAGAGGGATAGACAGAGAGAGAGCAGTAGCCGCCGCTGTCCATTGACGGTGAAGTCGCGGTAAAAGTTCGAGGCTGCTTCTATAACATTAAAAGATAAATTGTGCACCAGGCACAATGCAACGATGCGATGCGATGGTATGCTCAGCGATCATGTTGTGAGCCATCCTTTATAGTCCTTAGCTATCAGGCAATGTGGCGTGTGAATATTGTGTCATAATGAATGCGTTGCATACTCCTGTGCTGTGTGTATGATATATTTTGTGTGCCAGGTCTATGGCTCGAGCCTACGAGATGGTGCCCGTGCACTGGGGGAAAGTGGAAGACATGATCATCTCGGGAGACCAACTGGTATTAGAGGGGAAGGGAGGGGGCATAATCATGACCTTAATTAAAATTCATAAGTTTGAACGTGGGGGGGGGGGGGGCTACTAATGGAATGTGTTTTACAGAGCTGAGAACTAGGGGAAATTATTGTCGTAGGACCCTTGTTGGAAAGTCCCGTGCACACGCTGCTTTCAGGTTTCTTGGTATGCTGCTACCAGCCTGGATCGCTCTCGAGCTCCCAGACACTGTCTGTACTGAAGAGTAGTAGTTAGATAAACATTATTCTTATGACTTACAAGTATCGGTGACTCTGGCTCTGTATGGGTCTGTATACACTCCATGAATCTGATAGTGTGTGGATGGGAACGGCTAGCTATAAATGACACTTAGCTATAATGATCCGTGACTTCCCCGTTTGTCCGGATCTGGGCTGGCCAGTACTGTCTCCTGGCTGAGGCTAGACCTGACTTATCCATTGTCTTACGTCTGCCAAAGAAATTAGGTCTGGCTCCTGCTTCCTCATGGCATCTGTAAGTGGTGCAGCCATTGTGCCATAGCAGTGGCATAGGAAGGGAGGGGGGGGGGGGCTCCAGCCATAATTTCAGGTAATCTAAATTGGTTCTCATTAATGCAAAATGTGGTTTATCTGGTCCACTTTGTCATTGTAGCTATAATAATTATAGTAGATTTTAGTTAGTCATTCAATCATAAAATAAAATATCAATAAAATCTTAATAGCTAGTGCTATAATTATAGTCAGTCTCACTCTCATTTATGATTAGAACTATTCTAGCAATCAACAAGGAATGATATCAGGAGAGTGCATGAGGTGAGTTCATATGAACCACAATCATTAATGATATCAACCACTATAATTAGCTATATACTACTTTACCCTATCAGGCATGCCATGTGCTCAATTTGAGACCCATCTTGAAAGCTATGACCCAAGCTAAGATTTCAACTTTCTTTGCTTCAAAAAGCAAGGATCATAGCTCTGGCTCTACTGGTGGTAAGTAGTCTAGTAGTTAACTAGCTAACCACAGAATACTCTTCCTTCTGATCCTCACCAATCTCCGTCATCAAGCACAAGAAGTTCCCAGAATGACAGTGATCAAGAATGTGCTCACTCATCTGTGTTGCTCTCAGTGTGAGTGTCCTTGCTGTACAGGGAAAGGCCCACCCAGTCAACCAGTTGATGCTGAGGAATCCTCTAGGCATGTTTATTCGCATCACAGCCAGCAGTTGAACAAGAAGAAAACCTATAGTCGATCTCTACAAACAAGTTGGTATAAAAGGTACCCGTGGATTACAGTGTGTACCACAAGTTACAAAATATTTTGTCACACGTGTCGATTAGCCAAGTGTAATGGTCTCATTATATTTTCAAAACGCCAACTGAGTTGCTTTATTGAAGAGGGATTTTGTAATTGGAAGAAGGCAATAGCAAAGATGGATGAGCATGAAATAAGTGGAATGCACCGAGAAGCTGTAATGAAGTTAGCTGCACAGTCACGTTGTACTGATGTACGTGCACAGCTTAGTGCTCAGATTTCATCTAGCAGCATCAATTGATGTTATTGAAACTACTTTCAAGTATTTGTTTTTTGGCTCGTCAAGGTTTGCCGCTACGTGGGCATCATGAAGATGTTCAGTCAATGGAGGGTAACTTATATAAACTCCTTTTGCTGAGAGCAGAGGACTGTCCGGAATTAAAGGCCTGGGTGTATCAGAAGGAATATATATCTCCTGAAATAGTCAATGAAATAATTGCTATTATGGGAAACACAGTACTTCGTAAGATTTTAACACTTATTAGAACTAGCAAAATCTTCTCCATTATTGCAGATAAAGCAACTGATGTTTCTCGAAATGAACAGATGTGTTTTCGATGGACAGATGACGACTATCAGATCTATGAAGAACCCCTTGGTCTGCCAGACACCAAGGCCTGCACAATATTTAGTGTTATTAAAGATCTTTTAATTTGGTGCTCTCTTCCTCTGTCACAATGTAGAGGTCAAGCTTTTGACGGTGCAGCAAATATGAGTGGTGTGAGGAATGGGGTGCAAGCTTTGATAAAAAAGGAAGAGAATCGTGCATTGTATGTACATTGCTAGCACATAGCCTGAATTTATGTGTACAGTGTGTTGCAAAACGATGTGAGCTAATTCGAGATGTCATGGATTTCACCTATGCATTAACTGCAACTAATTAAGTTTTCACCCAAGCGACTCACTCTTTTTGACAGCATCAGAAAGCAAGTAGCCCTAGGGAGTGAAGTATCTCCTTCATCGAGAGATCTGTGTCCAACAAGATGGACTCTCAGAAACCGTTCAATTGATAGTATTCTACAGAATTATAGCAACCTCACTGCCACACTGGAAGAAGTTGCAAAGGGAAGTGATGAATATGCTGCAAAGGGCAATGGATTGCTTCATCGTATGGAAATGTTTCATATCTTCTTCGGATTAAAGTTGGCACATTTGATATTCAGTGCATCTGAACAATTCAGTACCAATCTCCAAGCAAAAGATACAACTCTACAAGAAGCCACACAAGGAGCAGATCTTCTTGTTGCTCATTATCGGTCACTGCATACTGAGTCCAGATTTAACCTATTTTATGATGATGTTCTTGAGAAATCTTCTGGACTCACAGATGAGCCCTCTCTGCCAAGGTATCGAAAAAGGCCAAAACGGCTGGATGATGGTGAAGAGCCATATCACTATCATGAACCCAAGGAGAAGTACAGACATATATATTTTTATGCATTAGAGCTTGTAAAAGAGGAAGTGGAGAGAAGATTTGATCAAGCTGATTTTCAAATGATTCAGAAGCTATATAGAGTCTCTATTGCTTGATGTAGCTAATGGAAAGACTTTACAGCCAGACGAGTCTCTATTGCAGTATCTCGAAAAAGACATTTGCAGAGATCGATTCATTTCCCAGTTGCCAATGGTAGCTGACATGGGGTAAAGAATGCATTTCAACATGCTCCAATGTTGTCAGTAACAAGTGTAAGGTCAATTGCTGCAGGCATGAATCAGAGTAACATATATAAGATAATGCTTAGCGAAGTTGACATTGTTCTGAAAATATCTGAAAATATACTTCACGTTTCCAGTAATAACTGCAACGGCTGAGCGATCCTTTTCCTCATTACGTAGGCTCAAAACTTATCTACGAAGCACCATGAGTCAATCTAGGTTGAACAATCTATTCATGTTCACCAGGACAAAACTGATGAATTGGACCTATCCTTTATAGCTAAAGAATTTGTATGCGTTTAACCAACGTAGATGTAACTATTTTGGAAAACATTAATAAGATTTTTGGTGTGTATTCATAGAGTAATATATACAGGAAAATTTGGTGCCCCCCCCAATGTAAAACATCTTCCTACGCCCCTGCATAGTCTGGGATGAAACGCCAGTAGCAATTTGCAGGTCCAAGAAATTCCCTCAGCTGTCTCTTGTTCCTTGGTGAGGCTACTCCTTCATACTTGTGCTCTTTGCCTCCAACAGTCCTACTTCTAGTGAGGCTCCCCCCATACAGGTTGCCCATGCCCAGGTGAGAGTGAGCTGTGTGAAATGCTGGAGAATGGCATTATTGAGCCCTCCACAAGTGCATGGGGTTCACCAATGGTCCTTATGAGGACGAAAAATGGTTCTTTAAGTGTGTGAGGAGCCCGGCTGTATAAATGCAGTATCACTGATATCTGATGCCATCGAATAGATGACCTATTATATAATTGTTTGTTTGGACAAAGCTGTCTACTTATCAATGTTGGAAATGACGAGAGGTTATTGGCAGGTGCCAATGGCTGCAGAATCCTGACACAAGACTGCATTTGCCACCCCTTCAGGGGCTATTTCAAAACAATGTTATGCCATTCGGATTGCTCCAGCTGCCCTCCAATGCCTGGTGGCGCATGGCCTTGAGTTTGTTGAGGCCCACCTGGATGACATCATTATTTTTAACGACTTGGGAGGAGCACTTACATCACCTCCGAACTGTTTTAAAAAGACTGTCCTCCACTTGTCAAGGCCAAGAAGTGCAAACTTGGGAATGGATAGTTGCACTCACCCGAGGTATGTGCTGGGAGGTGAAGTCATCGACCAGAGAAAGCAGGAGAAAGACTTTGCCATGCCAACGACAAAGAAATAGTTATGAGCATTTTGGGGGTTATGTCGACGATACAAGAGATTAGAAAATATGGTTTCATAACTTGTGGTTACCACTTTGGAGCTCCACAGATTCTGCACACTTCATTTATGAACTTGACATATAGTTCAAATGATAGATCTGCCTGTGTGCTCTCTTTCAGTGATAAAAAAAGCTGCATAGGTATATATAACTATGCATCAGCCAAATCTGAATGCCTGAAATGATTAGTGGTTTGATTGGAAAGTGCTAGCCAATCATCTGTGGCTAGGGGAAGCCCCACTCTATAACTTCCTGCTTTAATTTAGGCGCTAAAACATAATAAGTAGGCAAGGGTGTGGAAAAAAATTCCCATAAAAAATAAATTCACATCTTGGGAGGGCGCACTTTTCTAATTAGTCAATTATTAGTACCTAATCATTTTGTAGTATAGTTCGTCCGCCACATAACAGGCTAGCACGTTCCAATCAGGAACCACAACTACAAACTGTTCAGGCGCTCAGATTTTGAGATACTCCCACTTTGGCTGCATGTAACTTAGCATAGTTATACTTGGCTACTTTTTTTAATATCAAAGGAGAGCACACAGAGAGATCTATCATTTGAGCTATTTATCTACGAAGTGGGAAGAATCTTTAGAGGTCTAAATGGTAGCGTGCAATAGCAGTCTCCATGGTAGCGTGCATCAGCAGCATACAAGTCCTCTCAGCCTCACTTGTTGTGATTGAATATCCTTCCTGCATCACATCTTGATGATTTCCTCTTTCAGGTTTTTTATTCCAGGAAACATATGGAGGGAGCACTCTGTTTAGATTTTGGGGAGTTTTCTCCAGTGTACATTTCTCAGAAAGAACAATGCTGAAGGAGCTCAAATGTTGCTGTTTCAGAACACCTGCTCTTTTTGCTAATCCTTCCCATGCACAGCCTTATAGGGTCCACTATGTATCAACACAACTTGGGTGCACTTTGATAATCAATGTACATTGTCATTTCTGTACTTCTCCTCGAGTTGTAAGTGGAATGCACACGAACCAACCGTAGCTTCATACTGAAAGCTGACGATGGACAAGCTAGCCAGGGGCATCGCCTCAAAAATAAGGGCCAGTCCTCTGACTGCTCCTCTTAAATATGTACATCTAAGAATCTTAGCTACAGCTCTGACCAAGTGTGGCTACGCTGAGGACTTTGCATGCTGCAAAGGTACTGCCATTGCTAGGAAATGCAGCTAGACCTTCAAGCTGATCTAGATCGTCTACACTTGTACTTGACTAGCCCCTCAAGCCGAGCATTGCCAAAACTGTAGCCAGCATCTTTCACCTTCACTTTAGAGAAGGTAAGCATGAGCTCACCATTCATTCATGTTGATGGATGAAAACTAGCCTACTGACCCCTGTCTACTTGGGAGTGAAGCTCGACCAAATGCTAACTTACTGACAGCACCTGTAGAGTCTAGCAGGCAAGGTCACAGTACGAAACTCTCTCATCCACCGCCTGGAGGAACTGCATGGGGTGCCCAGTGTAGCAACAGTCGCACTGCTTGGCAGGAACTGCATGGGGTTGTAGCAACACTCGCACCACTTGGCAGGAACTGCATGGGGTGCCCAGTGTAGCAACACTCTGCACGTCCTTGCCGGCCCAAGCCTATGCACCAGCTTAGTGATGTGGCCAGACAATGTGCGCACACGCCACGTACATGTCGCTATCAATGAGATATCCACCATCACCAGATGTCTGTGTGTGACTCCAACCATCACGCTGTCCCCAGCCTCACTGGCACTTCTAGGCAGGCCGGGACCAAGCATACTTCTCAACAGACACTTTCCCTCCATTGTATATATAACACTGTGGCGACCATTTCCACACGCTGAGACCAAATCTTTAACTTAGTAATCAGCGAAGAGTAACAATCTTTACCTATTGTACTTTTGGCCTACGGGATTAGCTTTGTTCTGTGTTGAAATAAATACCTTTACTCGCTAGCACTCGCTACAACACCTAGTTAAAACATGCATTACTTATTAACACTATAGGTATATTTATAGTTTAATTATGTGCCACGTTAATTGTGTAACACCTGGTTAAAACATGCATTACTTATTAATACTATTATAGTGTAATTATGTGCCACGTTAATTGTGTAACACCTGGTTAAAACATGCATTACTTATTAATACTATATTATAGTGTAATTATGTGCCACATTAATTGTGTAACACCTGGTTAAAACATGCATTACTTATTAACACTATATGTGTAATTATGTGCCACATTAATTGTGTAACACCTGGTTAAAACATGCATTACTTATTTACACTATATGTATATTTATAGTGTGAATTATGTGCCACATTAATTGTGTAACAGTCAACTAGCCCATTTTGTACTGAGCTTATAATAGAGCCTTACGACTCAATAGTAGCTATTTATTAATTATTTATTAGGCACTAGTACAGCTAGGTTATATTCACTGTGAGCCATTATAAGATGGCCGAGCATGATAAGATGGCCGAGCATGATAAGATGGCCGAGCATGATAAGATGGACAAGCATGATAAGATGGCCGAGCTTGTTAAGATGGCCGAACATGATAAGATGGCCGAGCTTGTTAAGATGGCCGAGCACGATAAGATGGCCGAGAATGATAAGATGGCCGAGCATGATAAGATGGCCGAGCATGATAAGATGGCCAGGCTTGTTAAGATGGCCGAGCATGATAAGATGGCCGAGCATGATAAGATGGCCGAGCATGATAAGATGGCCGAGCATGATATTGTTAACCCCTTTAGTCCAAGACAGGTAATGAAGACTCTTATATACCAATGAATCATTCACTTCATGCATTCATAACTGGGAAGGGGGGGGAGATGATGGTGTGGGATGAGTAGCAATTACTTTACCAGCTGTCTTGTTGTGGCCTCTAAATGCTGCCTTCCTGGAGGTAGTGATGAGAACTCCGGAGCTGATGGATGCTTGAGCGGCATCACCGATCAGCTTCTTAAGAATGTCTGCCTCCGAGCAGAAATCATCCAAAGCACCTTTCTATTCAGAGGAAAAGTGCGTGTGAAAAAAAAAAATGTTTCGCCATTTATCACCGTACCAATTTGAAGCTAATTTTACCAGACACTTACCACAACCGATGTTGACCGCGCCTTTTCTCCCAGTGTACCATGCTCTAAGTATATAGTAACAAAACGTGACATGTATTTCCCAGGTAAATGGCGAACTATTTACCAGTTTGCTGCCGCGCCCGAGCCAGATTGGAGCAGGTTTCCAGCTGCTCCGCCTGGACCAGATTGGAGCGGATTGCCAGCCGCAACATGTTCCAAGAACAGGTGCCGAAAACATCGCGGGACCGTGGACACTCAAGACCGTCACCATTGTCGATGTTGTTATTGCCGGTGTCTATTTTGGTGTGCAGGAAGTTACATCCACTGAGACCATCATCTTTGTCACCGTGAGATGAGGCAACAAAGATGCTGGAAGGAACTATGGTTGACTTTATTTTATCCTTGCTCTTCCCTTCTCCTTCGTGGAATGGAGATACGATGGATTCCTTGGGTGGATGGTCCAAGGACGTGCTGGAGGGATCATCAGACACTGAGGACCTCCGTTTGACCGTATTCACTCTTGCAGTTTCTTCTCCTCCATTTGTGTCTGGAACTTCGCTCAACATTTGACTCTGTCCAAGTTCTCTGCAACGTCTGATTGAGCTACTGGCCAGGGTCCAGTTCGCCTCGTTATCACTGTGCCAACTCTCGCTGCTATCATCCGTGGAGGTCGACGAAGACTTACCTCTTCCATCCGAGGAATCGACAATCACAGGAAGACCCGTGTTTCGCTGAGTGGACACAGGGGAATGATGGGTGGAGTCTCGTCCAGAGAAGGATGTCTCACCATCATTGAATAAACTGTCACGGCTATCCAGGGAGGAGTTTGAGTGAAAGCTGGAGCTTATTGATAGAGATTGTTTCTGGGGGATGCTTACAGAGAGAACCGCCTGAATTAAGAGGAGAAATGAACATGGAGAGGGCTAATGTATGTGTGCACTCTGACATTTAGATGCCCTAGATAACAAGTACTTGTTCCTACGAGTAATATTGATTGCCACTTATCGTGGAATCCTCTCTTCACATGTGACTCTCATGTGATGATCTTTGGGCAGTACTCACCTGATTCCTTTGCCCGCGTGCACCAGGCCTGCGTCTCTTCTTAGCCAACAGGAGTGCCTCTAGGCGTGCCTCTAGCCATTGCTGACGCATGTAGAATGAGCATGGCTGAAAGTTAAAGACAAGCAGATAAGAAGTGGTGGTCATCATGGGCAAGATGTTTAGTGAGCACATTATGCATGTTGGGGAGATGCCTACGTTGTTGTGGCTCCTTTTTGCAGCTTTGATATCTTCCAGCACGTGCTCTAACTCCATACGGATTGCATTGACTACCTACATACGTACACACACACACACACACACACACACACACACACACACACACACACACAAACAAACATGAATGCACACACAATATATATACAATATATTTATGTATGTAGGTAATTACTAATTACACACACACACACACACTATATATATATATGTATATATGTACATAGGGGATTACATACACACACACACTCACACACACACTATATATATATATATGTATATATGTACATAGGGGATTACATACACACACACACTCACACACACACTATATATATATGTATATTTGTACATAGGTGATTACATACACACACACACTCACACACACACTATATATATATATATTATGTATATATGTACATAGGTGATTACACACACACACTCACACACACACTATATATATATGTACATGTATATATGTACATAGGTGATTACACACACACACTCACACACACACTATATATATATGTACATGTATATATGTACATAGGTGATTACACACACACACACACACTCACACAATAAAATTATATTATTGGTAATTACACACACACACACACACACACACACACACACACACACACACACACACACTATATGTATATATATATTTATGTGATTACATCATAGAATAATGAGCACACTGCTACGTATGTGACAAACCAACTATAAAGCTGGTTGTTATTAAGCAGGGATCTTATGGCTGTCAGTCAGCATAAGAATGATTGTTTAACACTGAGCAGCAGCTTAACAAGAGGTGCC
The DNA here is from genome assembly GCA_028752905.1 of Cladorhizidae sp. MBARI D1340-BT2. Lineage (NCBI taxonomy): Eukaryota > Metazoa > Porifera > Demospongiae > Poecilosclerida > Cladorhizidae > Cladorhizidae sp. MBARI D1340-BT2. The sequence goes on from JAQNBH010000018.1 coordinate 31,245,818, forward strand.
CATGAGCCAGATGTAATCAATTCCTTATATTTGCCGATCACTGAGTGTAAGTAGCGGACTCGCTGGAGGGAGTGGTGGTTTGGAGGGAGTGGTGGTTTGGTTGAACTGTTACAGAGCAGAGCCCGGAGAGCAGAGCCCGGAGAGAGTTGTTCGTGGCTTTCCTGCCTACATTATCTGTCTAATTTCCAGCAATTGCTGAGATACTGAGTTTGGTACAGCAGGAAAAACACACACAATCATTGTTTAACAAATGGACGCCACAGAACCAACAGCCATGTAGGTGCTTATCAAAAAGTATGCTTAATTATAGATTCCTTGCTTTTAATAGTGACAAGAAAATTAACTCGTGCATCACCAAATTTTCTTGTGCGTGGCTTCTTACCTGTAGAAGGAAGATCATTTCTTCTGCTCTTGTGAGGAGAGATTGGACTTGCAACTGAGCCCTCTCCTTCTCCTCCTGCACCCACCACATCACACACACAAACCACATACGCACACACACCACACAGATATGCACCCACACACATGCACACACACACACACACAAAGTCAACAGAAGACAAATAAATAATAAAGAAAGAATTGACCTTCGAATGTGCTGCCTCAAAAATAGCCATAGCTTGCTTCAGTGCATCCTGTACATTTCTCACAGAGTTGTTCTAGGAGAGCAAGTACATATATATTTATAAACCAACCAAGACTAGGAGAGCATATATATATTTATATATTTATAAACCAACCAAGACTAGGAGAGCAAGTACATATATATATTTATTTTTTTATTTATAAACCAACCAAGACTATACATTTAAACCAACCAAGACTAGGAGAGCAAGTACATATATATATATATATATATATATATATATAAACCAACCAAGACTAGGAGAGCAAGTACATATATATATTTATAAACCAACCAAGACTAGGAGAGCAAGTACATATATATATATATATTTATAAACCAACCAAGACTAATTATTGTTTTTTCTTTCCTAGCCATTTTTCACACCTGTTCTTTGATGAGTAGATCCAAGCGGTGGGCTTCCTCCGGCACAGAGGCGGTGGAAGTGCGCGATAGGCTCCCTGAAAGTCGCGCCATGACCATTCTAGCCCCAGGCCAAGCTTGAGAAATTACTACTCCAGTAGGTGGAACGCCATTAGCCACACCTTCTTTATGCTTTAACGCCCACTCGTTAACGATGGCGCATGCGCCCACTGATACGACATCGCAGGGGAGGGGGTGGGGTTTCAATCAAGATCCGTCTCACGTCCACAAGATGGTTGACTTTTCTCTCTGTCCCTGTCCAGGCTGTCCTGTCACTGAAATGTACTTTCTATTGTTTGTCACTGAACTGTGAACTTTTATTGTTTTCCTAGAAATAGTCAGATCATAATTAGCTCGTCTGGATCTTTTCGTAACAACGTGGACAACTGACTTGCACTACAAACAGTTGACATCATACGCATGACGTGCAGCTCCTATCTGAATCTTTTATTCACTGCCTCTGTGGTCTTTTTCTGGCTTCTCACTTATGGCTGAGGCTGCTTCACCTTCAAGAAATCTAAGGGGTCTGTCACTTTAATCTTAAGCGGATCCAGGAATTTGAATTTAGGGATTGGAATGAGTCGTAGAGGTACCATTATTCAGGTATTAAAAAAGGTATTAAAAAAAGGATTATAAAATATACCATTGACTATTATTAGGTGATGCATTAGCAAGATGCACACTGTGTCATTAATATTTTATATCTCCAGTGGAGGTTGAACAGATGTGATGGCTCATGTATTATATATGGCAAGTATCACAAGGGGTTGGTATCAGATGCTTCTACTTCCAGGCCTGGAGCTTCTTTCTTCAAACCACAGGTAGCACAAAGTGTTATTGAGGCTGAAACATGATTGTCAATGTTTGTTGCAAAGCATACCTCGACTTTTTTGACCAGTGACCATGCTAAAGCTCTTTGCTCAGATGTTTCCTGACTCTGAGAAAGCTAGTAAGTTTGCCTGTGGGGAACCAAATGCACAGCCACATTTAAAGAAGCTTTAGCAACTCACTATCATGGAAAGGCTCTGAAGGATTAAGGACGTCTAATCCATTCATTGAGTCAAACGATCAAGAAAACAAGTGCTGCATTATTCTTGTTAGATTCTTTGACACAGAAATAGGCAATGTGAAAACAAGGTTCTTAGGTCTTACCAGGAGCTCTTCCCACTCCTAGGTCTTACCAGGAGCTCTTCCTACTCGTAGTTCTTACCAGGAGCTCTTCCCACTCGTAAATCTTACCAGAAGCTCTTCCTACTCCTAGGTCTTACCAGGAGCTCTTCCTACTCTAGGTCTTACCAGGAGATCTTCCTACTCCTAGGTCTTACAGGAGCTCTAGGTCTTACCAGGAGCTCTAGGTCTTACCAGGAGCTCTAGGTCTTACCCAGGAGCTCTTCCTGCTCCTAGGTCTTACAGGAGCTCTTCCTGCTAGGTCTTACCAGGAGCTCTTCCTGCTCCTAGGTAGATCTTCCTACTCCTAGGTCTAACCAGGAGCTCTTCCTACTCCTAGTTCTTACCAAGAGATCTTCCTACTTCTAGGTCTTACCAAGAGATCTTCCTACTCCTAGGTCTTACCAGGAGTCCTATGTCTACCAGGAGCTCTTCCTACTCCTAAATCTTACCAAGATTTCCATTGAGCAACAGAGAAATCTTGCCCTGGACCATTCTGATAAAAAGTTGACAAAATCAAAACAATCTTGGAGAAGTTAAGGTTTCCAAACCTGATGGCTGGACTTGTATCTATTCTGTGCCCAATGCAGACTCTGAATAGGCCAATTCTTAGAAAAATCCACACTGACCAAAGGTCCAATTTAGACCAGACAACAGTTTCTCTGATGTCTATAAAGTTTAAGGGGGAAAGGTGCACAAATTATTATTATTTTTTTAACCTGTGGTTAAAACTTTAGAGCTCCGTAGATTCTGCAAACTTCATGGTATGGACTTGATATATAGCTCAAAAGATAGGTCTCTCTGTGTGCTCTCTTTTGATACTAAAATATGTTTCATAGGTATAACTATAGGCAAGTTACTAGACCCTAAAGTGGAGGGACCTCAAAAATCTGCATCCCAAAATCGCTGGAAAAAACCACTCCGAGGAGTACTAGTTGTGTAGGTGGCAATTGTCAGAAAGTCATGTATCACACATGAGAAAATCTACGTTTGGAGATGAAGGCAATAACACATAACCCTTACGTTCAAAGTGATATAGAATATGATGAATTAAGCATAGGGAACAATGCATAATTCTAATGCCAGCATACACTGTTTGAAGTCAGCAGATGCCTGCAAAAAGGGTGATTATTCCAGTGGATCTCATTCCAGACCAGACAGCCAGTATGATGCCATCAGTTTGGTGTGTGAAATAGCACAACGTCTGAGAGGTTGGTCGATCATGCCATATTGCTATTATGGAGAACAGAATTAAGATAGATTACTTTTGGATGGGAGTATCTAGTTAACATGAATTTCATTACTATGGCCTTCTCAATAATCAACTTGAAATTTACTCTTTCGACATTTTGACTAGATGCTCTAGCTTTCACCAGGAATCATCTGTTCTGGTTCAGGATATTATGCTGGCATTGACACTAGTGTTAATGGAAGATGGCTGCCAGCCTGTCGCTGTGCCAAGCACATGCTAAACATAGTACTAAGTAAGAGCTGAATATTTATGATAGTAATAATTAAACACCGTTTGTTGAAAGTCATGTGAAAGTCATGTGACCATATGAATGTTCATAAATGTACAAAGGGCCAGAAGGTGATGAGGCAATTCAAAAGGCAAATTGTGTGGGTCTTGCTGACAAACTTCCCCAAACAGCCAACGTTGCATGTCTCTGTGCAGGTTGTTCTCTTCCAGTGACTCTACTCTCCAAGGGAGTTTTTTTTTGTTGGCACACTAAAATCTGCAATGGTCCCTCATAGAAGCAGGTATAGTAGAAGTGTGATAGTAAAATGGCAGATCAGGTTTTAGATGTTGACAAAATTCATCAGACACATTCTGAAACTAGCATTGTTAGTATATAGTGAAGTTTTGGCCAATGCGCATTAGGAAAGAAGCATTCAACACCATCGGTAGCAGATGCTCGTGGATGATCCAAACCTCTCAATTTTAGTGTGTGTATATATATACTGGTTATAGATTCGGAGACCAGTTCCACGTTCATAACACGAACTCTGCACACACTCACAAACAACAGAGGCAGAATACCACATTTTATTGCAACATCAGCAAATGTAATGACTCGTGAGCTTTTCTGACCCCACTGGTAGTGAATCATGTCCCCTCCTGAATAACCCCCCCCCCCCCCTCCTTATTTAAATATATAAATAGCAACAACAATAAACAATAATAATAATAAGACAATATTAATGAACTTTCTCATAGCAGGACAACAAGGGTAGTTACTATACCAAACACTTTGATCTGTAGACCTTCATCAGCTGTTATAACTGAACAGAATGGGAAGCAAAGCTCAATAAATGGCGGATGTGTGTAGCATGTAATAAGAAATGGGAGTGGTGGAATTAAGATGATGTTGCATGTAGGATGATGCGGTGGTGAAGATAGGGAAGGTGGTTGTGGGTGGGGCAAAGTTGCATGCAGTGACTAGTTTGGCGGATCAATAAGAGGTAACCAGATTTGGTTCAAGAGGAGCCCACTAGAATTGTTTGGTGGATAGCCTCCAATACCTCACTCTTCCAGAGATGCTGGTCATTACCACTGGGTCCAAGCATGGGCTGCAATGCCATCTCATGTCTTCCTATAGTCTCTCCTTTAGGTTCCATTGTGTCTCTCCAATGTACACTTCGTTACAGCCACCATAAGTAACCTCATAGATGGCTTTTTCTTTCAACTTGTGTGTTCTAGGCATGATAGTTGAGGCCTAGTGAGGCCTAGATCCAGGACCTCAAAGAGAGACGAAAAGAGTACAAATATGCAGTAAAGATCAGCAACATGAGGATAGTGTTGCAGCCCATGCTTGGAATGCCCAGCACCCAGTGGACTGGACTTTCAGGACCTTCCAAAGATCTAGTAATTATGCAAAGAGCATGTCTATTATAGCAGCATTGCTATAACAAGAACTTGAAATTGTATTCTCTCAACATTTCGACCTGATGAATGCATCTAGTCGAAACATTGAATACAATTTCAAGTTGATTATTGAGAATGTTAGTGGTAATGTTATTATGTTAAATTAACTGAGAGTTCATTGAGAGTATTGCTATGGTGAAACTATCAGGAATTCCGCCCAGATAAAAACCAAAGCAGCTCAGGTGTGCAAGTTACTGTTAATCAGCAGGTATGGACAACTTATGGGGGGGGGGGGGGGGGCTCTCTTCACCGATACCTATATAGCCCTAGACTTCTTTTGTCTTTGAGCCACCACCCTCCATTGTTATAGCTAGTATGCTCGACAATCCTTCACACCATCTATAATAACCTGCCTGAAGTAACCTACACATAGTTTGACCTATACAAAACATCTCATCACAGTACAGGTTAATTAACCCTACTTGTAAATTAACAGGGTACTGGGATCAAAACAACAACAGCAACAACAATAAAAGTTAAAAACACTAGCTACACGCAACAACAAGTGTTGCATGCAAAGGAAAAACCCAAAAACACATCAACCAATTAATATTTGGCACTACAATGGCTAAAATGTTTGTTTTGTAATATATAATCTGTAGCTACGACAACAAGCACTGCAGTATACACAGTCCAACAGTTCCAGGATCCTTCACTTCTTTCGTTGCGTCTTGATGAAGTTGATGAGCCCATTAGTGCTGGAGTCGTGGGAGGTGGCAAGCACACTCCCGCTCAGCTCTGGTTGGATAATCTTAGCCAGCTGCTTTCCCAGCTCAACACTAGGAGAAACGAACGAGAGAGTTTGAAAAGATGTATGTGACATGAGCTGGAATAATAAGGAGCATGACAAGACAACCACACGCTCAAAATCAGTTACATAGGCTTGGCTTGGCTTAGATATAATATAGTGCAAGAATTATGTTGGTGCATGCCATTTCAAACCATGGGTATATTACAGTATGCTACAGCCAGAGACTTGGACATCATTAGGGTGAGTATGTGTACTTGCCCAAGAAAATAAAATGCTATTTATCAACAGACTTCAGTCTCGACTATGTTTTTGAGTCGCACGTGAGGCAGCTGGATCTAGGCAAGTTAGGGGACAGGTCTATGATGATCTTTCCCTTTTTGATGCATCATAATATATTCAACCAAGCATATGACAAGTGTGTGATAACTTCTTCAACAACTTGGTAGGACCTTAACGCACTGATCAAGTTTAGCAACGACAATAGCCTAATAACAAACAAGAGCCAAACCAACAAAATCTTACCCCCACTGATCGTAAGAGTTGATATCCCAGATAACTCCCTGAGTAAAGATCTTGTGTTCATAGAGAGCTGCACACACACACATAACAACAAGAAGAACAACAGCATTAGTAATTAAAAAAAAGTAATGTAGACCACAACTAGTAGATGACCCTTTACCATTTAAAAGAAAAAGCAAAATAAAGGATCATCTAATTGGACAAGGTCACTTTAAAATAAATCCCTTCTTTCAAGTTTTTGTTGTTATTTTGTTGTTGTTAGTTTGTTGTTTCTGTATATTATAGGAGGACTACACCAAGTCAGATATATACAAAGTCCAACTCTGAGCTGCTGGGCTCCCAGGCCTTCATTTCCCCCCCTCCTAGCTCGTTTATTGATTGTTGTTGTACACTACACACATCAGCACTTGCCATATCTTGTGGACTATGCCCATATAGGGTTAGCTACAGCCTCCTTTAAAGACTTAGTAACAGTTACACAGGAGAACTCCACAACCAAACAGATGGTAGGCCTATCAACTACAACCTCCTTTGGAATTTATAATAGTTGCCAAGAGGAGTGAGAACTCCAAAATTAGCATGGCTGGCTCATAATACAACACACATGCATTAGCCTGATTGTGATGTTGACGAACCCACTGGCGGATTCCTTCCAACCACTTTACTATCCTATCAAGAAACAGAGTACCGTGCCTTGGACCACTTGGAGTCTATTTTACGAAAGTGGGTGGACAAAAAGAAGTAAATACAAACATAGATGTTGAAGGTGAGCTATAGGTCCGCCATACCTTGGTTAAGTTCAAGGCACGCTTGGAGTCCTAATATCAACTGAAACCATCATTTAAGCAGCTAAGAATCTGTAATGCAAGTTTTAGCCGAGATATGTATGTATTCTCAATGAACTCTCAGTTGACATAATAACATTAAAATCACCTTCTCAATAATCAACTTCAAATTTTATTCACTCGACGTTTCGACTAGATGCTCTAGTCGTGATTTTAATTTGATATATATATATTATTTTTTGAGGGGAGGAGGAGGGTATACTGTCCACCATTTTGAAATAAGGATCAAACCAACACATGGAGCACTATCACCATGGAGTGCGATCACCATGGGGCGCTGTCACCATGGAGCACTATCACCATGGAGTGCAATCACCATGGAACGCTATCACCATGAAGTGCCATCACCATGGAGTGCTTCATCATGGAGCACTATCACCATGGAGTGCCATCACCATGGAGTGCTATCACCATGGAGCACTATCACCATGGAGTGCTATCACCATGGAGTGCTATCACCATGGAGTGCTATCACCATGGAGTGCTATCACCATGGAGTGCTATCACCATGGAGTGCTATCACCATGGAGTGCTATCACCATGGAGTGCTATCACCATGGAGTGCTATCACCATGGAGTGCTATCACCATGGAGTGCTATCACCATGGAGTGCGATCACCATGGAGTGCGATCACCATGGAGTGCCATCACCATGGAGCACTATCACCATGGAGTGCCATCACCATGGAGTGCTATCACCATGGAGTGCTATCACCATGGAGTGCTATCACCATGGAGCGCTATCACCATGGAGTGCTATCACCATGGAGTGCTATCACCATGGAGTGCCATCACCATGGAGCACTATCACCATGGAGTGCTATCACCATGGAGTGCCATCACCATGGAGCGCTATCACCATGGGGCACTATCACCATGGAGTGCGATCACCATGGAGCACTATCACCATGGAGTGCTATCACCATGGGGCACTATCACCATGGAGTGCGATCACCATGGAGCACTATCACCATGGAGTGCTATCACCATGGAGTGCCATCACCATGGAGCACTATCACCATGGAGTGCTATCACCATGGAGTGCCATCACCATGGAGCGCTATCACCATGGGGCACTATCACCATGGAGCACTATCACCATGGAGCACTATCACCATGGAGTGCTATCACCATGGGGCGCTATCACCATGGAGTGCTATCACCATGGAGTGCTATCACCATGGAGCACTATCACCATGGAGTGCTATCACCATGGAGTGCGATCACCATGGAGTGCTATCACCCTCACTGATAGTGACCAAATGTATTTGTTACCAGTGACCAAGTAGGTACAGCACACACAGACTAGAACACTCTTGCTTAGACTGACCAAGGATAGCTCCAAGATTGTAAGGCGTCAACTTCTCACACATGATGGAGTTGGTTGGCTTGTTCCCTTCAAACACCTTGGCCATACAACAACAACAGCAACAACAACAACAACAAAAGATAATTTATGCTGTTGAAGTTTTTATTAACTGGTGTATTGCTTCACTACGACGAGCAACCAGAGGCAGGGAAACAATAAAACACAACACCAAGAAGAGTAGGATGGCAGTCACCTCATCTGTACGGTTACCTTGTGAGGAAGTAGATTTAGCAGCTTTTCTCCGGACATCCCAGCCTTCAGCAGCTCCTTCTGAGCTTCTCCACGAGTCTTGCCACACATCAGAGCTTCTGTCTGCGCCAGGAAGTTAGCCAGCAAGATCTGGTGGGGGAGGGGGAGGGGGGAGGGGATATAATTACTCTTGTTTGGGAGAAGAAGAGGAGAGTGAGAGAGAGTAAGAATATGACTAAGAAAGAGATGGGAGAAGAGACGGTGACAGGGTTGGCAGGAGAGGAACACACACACACACAAGCACATGTGGAGACTTTAGGAAGAGCAAGAAACCACACCTACATGTAGTAAAAACCACTTCCTGTTGCCCGTCCCGGTCGAGGTCACCAGAAACAAACAGGAACAAACAAAAATACAAGCAGCTCAAGGATGCAGGAAAGATGTCAAGAAATTCATCTTTATCGCCTTGAATATGTCCCTCCACACACATAAGGTGCTACCCAGTGATGGTGTGCAGTGAAGCACATGGAGGTTTCCAAGCTAGGTAAGTTGCACATCAATGTCTAGCTATGGCAAAGGTGTCCCGTATCCAGCAGGAAGTGCTGCAATGGAATTCATAAAGTAATAAGCCCGCAAACTCTTAGACTCAATTAGTGGGTCCACAAAAGCTTTTGTAGTTTGTCTATTGCTTTTGAGACGGGCCACACAGAGCGTCTGGTGGGAGTGGAGTGCAGCTCTCTTGTCGGTGCAGAGATGGAAGCTCATGGCAGATGGAGCAGCAACTGCAAGTCAACAATTTATCGGCAAGTCTAGAGAGGAGCCAAGTGGGAGGTGACTTGGTGATTAGCAAACCACTTTAAAATGTGTTGCCATGATCTCACCAAGGTGACCTCCCCTCTTTCACACACACACACACACACACACACACAAAGGTGGAGCCAACATGTCCACATACAACACACCTCATGATGTACATCATTCTTCCCAAGAGGGTTGTGTGACTGAAGTGTAGCGATGAAGTCACACGGAACAATCTTTTTACCTAAAACACAACAACAACAACAACAACAATAACAACATGAGACACGTACATATCAAGAGCAAACTAATGAAGGCAAGAAAGACACACACACACACACAAAGAAGAAAGAAATCAAGCAACAACGACAAGAAGAAGTGATAGCTCTGCCATCACCTTGATGTATGAGCTGGTAGAAAGCATGCTGTCCATTAGTCCCTGGCTCCCCCCACACGATGGGACCCGTGGAATATTCCACACGAGCTCCTGCACGCGAGACACTCTTGCCGTTGGACTCCATGTCTCCCTAAGCGAGGTCAGAGTGTATCATACACAATTACGTGCTTTACCTTGATAAAAGCCACCTACTGCACGTGGTCACATGTGACTTTTGTGCTACATGGACATGCATGTACATGCATGGGTATTAGCAGCAAATGCACTGCTAGAACTTCTACAAAAAGAAAGGTTGTCATAGTTACAGTAGCTTAAGCGGCTTCACTGCTTCCTCGAACCCACACACTTCCAGTGTCGGAGTCTCACCGTGAATACACTTAATGACTGCCTTACATAGTCGCACTATTAGTTACCGTGGGTGTGGCTAGTTAGGTGCATGGCTGGTAAAGTAGATTCAGTGAGGCAAGCAAGGTAGGGTGTAAACGATGAGGTCAAGTGTCATTAGGGGGTCAACAATGGGCAAGGTGTCTTCATGGACACATTGTCATTGATGAGGTAAGGTGTCATCAATGAGTTAAGTTAACGAGGTAAGTAATGCTCGCACACTGACCTGCTGGAAGTAGGCAGCAAACCTGTGAAGATACTACAAATAAAAGAAGAGACAAAAAGTTATATATAGAAGAACGACAAGAAATTAGAGAGAATCTCACTTCAGTATATAGGCATTAACAAAAGTGACACCATACTATACACAACAGTGGGTATAGGTCTCCTACGACACGAGTCAGGCTGGCTGGCTAGACTTGTTAAGTTTTTAGTAAGAGGGAAAAAGAGAAACAAATAAATAAGTTTTTTTAAGGGTGTGAGTGAGAGGGGGCGGTTGCAAATTGGACTCGTTGCAGAATGGTACCAAACGGTGCTACTACAAGTTGTGTGACCTTCTTTTAGTGTTCTTCTAGTTCCATGACGCTAGGCCTGTACCTGATCATAGGGAAGAAGGGCGTGGCTCTGGGCATCGAAGAAGTTGTTGTACCACACCCCCAACATGGCCATGATGACGGGCAGCTGCAATAAGGAAATGTTGGAACAAGATTCTGTTCATGCAATAAAATAGCACTAAATTGTGCTAATCAAACTCAGCTGCAATAAGGAAATGTTGGAACAAGATTCTGTTCATGCAATAAAATAGCACTAAATTGTGCTAATCAAACTCAGCTGCAATAAGGAAATGTTGGAAGATTCTGTCCATGCAATAAAATTGTGCTAATCAAACTCAGCTGCAATAAGGAAATGTTGGAAGAAGATTCTGTCCATGCAATAAAATTGTGCTAATCAAACTCAGCTGCAATAAGGAAATGTTGGAAGAAGATTCTGTCCATGCAATAAAATTGTGCTAATCAAACTCAGCTGCAATAAGGAAATGTTGGAAGAAGATTCTGTCCATGCAATAAAATTGTGCTAATCAAACTCAGCTGCAATAAGGAAATGTTGGAAGAAGATTCTGTCCATGCAATAAAATTGTGCTAATCAAACTCAGCTGCAATAAGGAAATGTTGGAACAAGATTCTGTCCATGCAATAAAATTGTGCTAATCAAACTCAGCTGCAATAAGGAAATGTTGGAACAAGATTCTGTCCATGCAATAAAATTGTGCTAATCAAACTCACATTCTTTTCCAATGGAGCTTTGCAAAAGTGTAAGTCCTGAGTTGGTAAAGGATGACATGAAGGTGAAACACAATTATGGCCATGTTCACGTTTGACATCTTAAGTATGTACCATGGCATGAGCTCCAGAGAGAAGTTGCTCAAAGTTGTCCATCCCAATGTTGACGGCAATGGAGAGACCAATGGAAGACCACAGGGAGTATCTACCCCCTACCCACTGGATGGAGGAGAGGGAGGACGAGGAGGAGGCGGAGGAAGAAGGGCGTGAAGGGATAGGAAGGGACGAGAGAGAGGAGGGGAAGAAGCAAAGGAGAGAGATGGGAGAAGGAAAAGGAGAGATGGGAGATAGAAGATGAAGGTGCATGCATGCAAGGAAGCAGATTTATAAGGAGAAAGAGATGCAAAAGATATGATTAAAAAATAAATAATAATTTTCCCTTCCTCCTTCTTTCCTCCTTACATCCCAAAAGGCAAACATGTTCTCTTTGGCAATCCCGAACTTGGTCACCTCAACCTGAAGAAAGAGAAGCAAGACTCTATAAGGTCCTCACGCAATAGCAAGCAAGAGAGAGAGGATGAAGTGGGGATGGGCTGACCTCATTAGTGGAGAGAGCTACAAAATGCTTTGCAACAGCGGACTTCTGCGGGAAGAAAAAAAGCAAAATAATAATAATAACAGTAATGATTTCGAGGAATCTAGCATTGATGATGTGCCTATTTAAATACACATGTTTTTACTAGATAAATTACTACAATAGTCTCAAGATTACTGGATAAATTTACTATATTTGTCTTAAGATTACTAGATCAATTACTACACTAGTGCTGCAAAAATGATTAAAATACAAGACATACATCTATGGCTTCCTTCAGGAACCACTCCCTGGCAGATGTGGCATTAGTAATGGTCTCAAGGGTGGTGAAGGTCTGAGGAAAGGTGAGCAACACACAAGAGTTGAAGCATTGTTGTCAGTGTTCCATATAGGAGGAGAAGGGGGGGGGGGGGGGGGGGGGGGGGCAGGGAGAGGGGAAGAAGAATATCCCAAGTTAAGCCTCTCGGTGTGAACTTGTTGTTGTTGTTGTCATGGTAGTCCTGTCATTGTTGTTGTTCTTGCCGTATCTTACCTTTGAGGCAATGATGAAGAGGGTGGAGGCAGGCTTGAGGCCGTCCAAAGCCTCGGTGAGGTGAGTGCCATCAATGTTGGACACATAGTGGACATTGGGGCCGCCTACACTGTAAGGCTTCAGGGCCTCTGTCACCATGAAGGGACCCTGGATACGAGGGAGGAGGAGGAGAGGAGGGAGGTGGGAGGGACGGTGCTTGATGTGCAGATGGTGAGGGGGGTTGGGGTGATGAAGGATGTGTGAGAACATTCAGAGATCAAGTTGTGAGGTTTGTTGGCTGGTTAGTGGTGAGCATGTGGCGATATGAGGGTATGTGGTGATATGTGGCGATATGAGGGTATGTGGTGATATGTGGTGATATGAGGGTATGTGGTGATATGAGGGTATGTGGTGATATGTGGTGATATGAGGGTATGTGGCGATATGAGGGTATGTGGTGATATGTGGCGATATGAGGGTATGTGGTGATATGAGGGTATGTGGTGATATGAGGGTATGTGGTGATATGAGGATATGTGGTGATGAGGATATGTGGTGATGAGGTATGTGGTGATGTGAGGGTATGTGGTGATATGAGGGTATGTGGTGATATGAGGGTATGTGGTGATATGTGGTGATATGAGGGTATGTGGTGATGTGAGGGTATGTGGTGATGTGAGGGTATGTGGTGATGTGAGGGTATGTGGTGATGTGAGGGTATGTGGTGATGTGAGGGTATGTGGTGATGTGAGGGTATGTGGTGATATGAGGGTATGTGGTGATATGAGGGTTTGTGGTGATATGAGGGTATGTGGTGATATGAGGGTATGTGGTGATATGAGGGTATGTGGTGATATGAGGGTATGTGGTGATATGAGGGTATGTGGTGATATGAGGGTATGTGGTGATATGAGGGTATGTGGTGATATGAGGGTATGTGGTGATATGAGGGTATGTGGTAATATTAGGGTATGTGGTGATATGTGGTGATATGAGGGTATGTGGTGATATGAGGGTATGTAGTGATATGAGGGTATGTGGTGATATGAGGGTATGTGGTGATATGAGGGCATGTGGTGATATGAGGGTATGTGGTGATATGAGGGTATGTGGTGATATGAAAGTAAAGGAAATGATGACAAGGTGTGGACCAGTACATAGTTTAAAGAAGGTGGGGGAGCATGGAAGGGAAGTGGTTGGGGGTAGGCAGGGGAGGGGTAGGCAGGGGAGGGGTAGGCAGGGGAGGGGTAGGCAGGGGAGGGGTAGGCAGGGCAGGGGAGGGGTAGGCAGGGCAGGGGAGGGGTAGGTAGGGGAGGGGTAGGCAGGGGAGGGGTAGGCAGAGGGGTAGGCAGGGGAGGGGTAGGCAGGGGAGGGGGAGCAGTAAGAGGAGCAGAGGAGAAGTTGGAGGAGTGTGAAGGAGGGAGGGGGTAAGTAGAGTAGGGAGAAGAGTAGGAAGAGAGGGATGAGGGGAACCCAACTCCGACTGAAACGTGGGGCAGGACGGTCTGAAGAGATGAGCCATGATACGTTGCACCAAACCACTCACCAAGTCAGAGCCTCCAATACCAATGTTCACCACGTCAGTGATCTTTCCTCCAGAATAGCCTAAAGGTATTCAACAAAAATGTCAGAACAACAACAACAACAACAATAATGCAGCAGCCGGTGATCCAGCACCAACGCCTACACCCAACACACACCCTTCCACTCTCCACTGCGAACAGATTCCGTGAAAGTCCGCATTTGCTTGAGAACAGCGTTCACGTCATCCATCACCTTTGATGCGTGCGGGGAAGAAGGGGTTAAAATTAGTGTCAGAAAATGGGAAGAGCGATGGAGAGAGAAGGGAGATTCTAGAAGTGTAGCAGAATTACTTGCAGCAAAACATGACAGAATAACTTACATCTTTGCCATCTACCATAATTTTCGGTTGCAGCGATTACGCAGAGCAATGTGGAGCACGGCACGATCCTGCGAGGATCAGGGAGAAAGGAGGGCATGAGGGGAGGTTATTTTATCATAAGAGAAAGAGGAGAGTGCGGGGGGATGGACAACGGAGAGGGAGGGGGGGAAGGAAAT
>JAQNBH010000018.1:31260775-31505775 GCA_028752905.1 Cladorhizidae sp. MBARI D1340-BT2
GAGGACGGAGTGGGAGAGGAGAGGGAAGAGAAAGGAGTGGAGAGGGAGAGGGAGAGGGAAGAGAAAGGAGCGGAGAGGGAGGGGAGGGGGAAGAGAAAGGAGCGGAGGAAGACTATGAACCAAAACAGAGCAAAACAATCAACACCCCCACACCATGATTGTACGTTTTTTTTTGGAGAAGAGAAGAGACACAGAGAGGGAAGGAAAGAGAGAGATCTGCTCACCTCTGTAATGTTGATCTTCTCACCAGAGAACATGCGATCTCTGAATGCTTCCACTTCTCGCTTTTTAGCCTGTGGCAACAGGAAGGAGATAAGTGAGAAAGAGGAGGAAATAGAGACAGTGCCATGTAAGTGTGTGTGGGGGGGAGGAGGAGGGGGGGAGTGAGGAAAGTGGTGGAGTGAGGAGGGAGGTTGTGAAGAAGACGTGAGATGGGGGAGGGGAGGAGGGTGACGAGTGCCTAAACTACATCATTGGCACACCAACACCACTAACTTCACTTACAAGTTCGAAGAGTTTCCTCATGGTTTCCTTGCAGATGATGTTCTTGGAATAGTCCAGGAGGATTGGCCCATCCGCTCCATCAAAAGTAATGCTGAGGTGCAAATACACACAATATTCGTAAATTCCCTGAATGTCGAAACGACATATATATACCATGTGCACGCTTCCACCCAAGGATGCTACACCTATGCAGTCATTCAAATTTCCAAAAGGTAAAAAGGGTGTCATAAAGCATGGGGTGTTTGTGGCAATGTATAGCATCAGCTTAGGAACAACAAATGAACCAAGATGCAAGTGGGGGAAGCTTGGCAAGTGAGAGAGAATCCATTAAAAAATCAAAACTCTCCGCTTCTTGTAGTGCAGGCATTAATGGCAAGACAACAAAATGGCGTGCCTGAGCTTGCTCTGAATCAGGCAGAGCTACAGACCTGGAGATGGTGTTTGCTACATTGAGAGGGACTCTGCTCATGATGGGCTACTAAAGATCCAAACTCACCACGTCAACAGTCGTGCCCCTGTCAATTTAGTGTGGCATTGGTAATAGCTATGGAAGTGTCTGGTGACCTCTCTGGCCTTCGTTGGTGAGGTAGCCTCACGGTTGGTTGATGGCAGGTGCTGAAACGTCAATCCAAGCTGAATGTTGTTGTATATTCTAAAGCCAATCCCATCAGGCCAGCTGCACCCTGGGGAGTCGCGCAAGAAGTAGTCCACCCAGATATTTTTTGATGACCCATATCAGCTCACAGTTTGCCCCCCCCCCCCCCCCCCCCCCCCCCCCCCGCTAGAAATAAGGTTTAATGTTGGTAGGACATGATGTCCTAGCATAATAAGATTTGCTACGTCATTTTCTAATATTGGTCAGTCATTATACTTCTACTAAATGTTGGTATACTTGCAATAATAATAGTATGATTCATTTAAAAAAATGACAATACAGCATGAAAAGTTAAGTAGGACAAAAATGTCACTTCATGTTCTCCATCCAGTTATCCCAGTCTTCTAAAGGAAGATTGTCACCAGACTCACTACTTCTGTCTGACTCATTCTCTTCATCTTCATTCTCACTACCAATGCTGAGGTGCTTGGTGTAGCAGTAGCAGGCTTTCTTCCTGTACTTCCTCCTGGCCACTGGTTTGGACGTCTAGTTGTACTTTGCCACCATAACTCAATGCTATGATCAGCATTGAAATCATTTGTACCTAGCTCAGCTGTTTCCTACAATCACCAGACCTCAGCCTAGCACATTGCAATTAGCCTAGGGGATACAATTAGCCAAGGGCACCCGCACTGCATGCTATTAGCTAACCACACTATGTTTTCCCCCCTCCTTTTTCTTTTTCACAACACTAAGTGATTTTTACTTCCTGGTAACCACTGCAGCTGCAACACTAAGCAGCTGACTAGTAGTAGCCACTTAGCTTGTTATTTGCTGTTAGGACAATCTGGCAGAGCAAGCAGTGATTTGGTCAGGACAAATTGGTGAATTGCTCAGAAAATGACCAATGACCCCTGTTATTTCTAGCTCTGCCCCCCCCCCCCCCCCCCCCCCCCCATGCCATCATGAAGAGAGGAGGTCTTAGGTGAGAGACACCACACCTACCTCTCCTGCCATCATGAAAAAAGGAGAGCTCTTAGATGAGATGCATCACACACACCTCTCCTGCCATTATGAAGAGAGGAGAGCTCTAAGTTGAGTGGCCAATATTCAAGAGAGCTTTCTTCCAGGAATAAGAAGGGTAAAAAGAGCACGATGACATCTAGCTTGACTCAAGCTCCTAAAGCTCCAACAATGTAAACAGAAATGGATTTCAAGTATTCTTCTACCTTTCCTGAAGCTTTGAATATTTGCTGGTAATTCAGGTTGGCACTGCTTTGGGTAAGCGTTCCTTTACTCAAATGAAGGTGATCAAAACAAGGTTCACAACTGCCTCATGATATAAGCCTTGCTCAATCTCATGCGAATAGCTATTGAAAGGCAGAGTTAGCGACTAGATCAAATTCTCGAGGTATTTAATAAGGCGGGACTAATCCCCCCCCCCCCCCCCCCAAAAAAAAAATGAGTTCATTCTATACTATAGTTCATGTAGTATTTCTATTTCAGCATTTTGAAAGCTTCACTGCAAAGTTATACACACTTTTGTCCATGCTATTGACTACATAAATTCTTCAATTGCTAACCACGACAGCGGAAAAGAACCTCGAAAACCGTTAGCATAGCTGAGAAAAGTCTTCACAGCTCGCCCGAAGAAGTACCGTTACCTCAAAATGAGTTATTTCAAGTTTATTTCAAGTTTGTGTGCACATAACTGGGCCATGCTTTGTCCTATATCAACTTTTAATATATCATTTGAAAGCTCTTTTCATACTCTTTCATTTGAATGGAAAAAATCTACTTAAAAAAATCTATGGTGGAGATATGAGCCCTGGAATGTTGCTAATCATGAGCAAATTACTGACCTTTCTTAAAAATCCATTTAAACAAGTTATGATGTTTTCAACCATTCAAAATGCATGTCTGTGGGTTCTCAAGTGCTGTCGAAATTGTAAGTGGTTATGTCACACAGGTGTTGAGTAAAGTGCAATAATGTGAAATCACCTTGGTGTCCACAACTCTGACCAGGATGGCGCTAGGTCAAAACTAAATATACTATTGGAAAGCTCTCTGAATGAGCAGCATTTTGGTAATAATTTCAACATCATAGTGTATAGAACAAAAAAAAAGTTATGAACGAATCAAAAGAATGTCCCAGAAATGGATTAGCCCCGCCTAGGGAGCACAATCAGAGACTGAAATTGCGAGCTTTAAACTTTGAACATCAATGTCATAATTATTGTGCCATACTAAATCACTGCCAACCAATTGAGTGACAGTCTTGCCTCATCCCTACATCACCTCTGATCAATCCCTGCATATCAAATATTTAGGAATCAGTTTTTCCATCTATGCAATACATATATAACAGTTTATTTATTAGCTGGAATATTCATACATACTTGGATTTTTTTTTGTTATTATTATTATCTTTAGTGTACACAAGTCATTAAGACCAGTTAAACCAGCTGATCAAGCAAAATTCTAAGGGTACATGGAGAAATGGATAGATGCCAAGTACCTATTGGCTGTGCATTGTTCACTGGCCTTCTTTCTCATGTGCCATCTTCTCCAAGTGTATGCAAGTGCAGAACTGTTCGGGAAAGAATATTGTCTGGTTGCCATGGTAAACTAGTTGCCATGGTAAACTAGTGACGCACAAGTGACCCCACTGCAAGGTCAAGACACCATTGGTTCAACTCAGTTTGGAGGGATAGTGGTCCATGGTATTAGAAGAGAGATGACCGAATGGCTAGCCATCTGAGAAAGGTTTCCTTCGCAACCCTGCTATGGGATGTTGGCCCTTAAAGCATCCAGGTAGTGCCGAAATATTTCCCAGCCCCTGCAAAGAACACCTCTCAAGGAATGAACTACTTCCTGACCAGACAATGGGATAAGGTGGAACTTCCTGTATCAGGTTCTCTCTCTATCCAGCACTTCCTGGAACATTAACATTATAATGAGGGCTGCATTCGCTTACTAGAACTACTAATCCCCTTCTCTGAACTTGGAAATATCTTGGGAGAAACATATTCCCAGCACTTTTCGATGATGCTAGCTGTCCTCTCTGGGCCACCTGGTGTGTGTGTGTGTGCATGTGTGTGTGCATGCACGAGCTGCAGCATTGTACCACACCTTACCTATTTTATATCTCAGTTAGTGTTCCATTTGCTTTTCCTGTTTCTAATTGTTTCGTTTCTAATTTTCCCACTTCTAATTTTCACGTGGTACTAGTTCTAATTGTTCTGTTTCTAATTTTCCCACTTCTAATTTTCACGTGGTACTAGTTCTAATTGTTCTGTTTCTAATTTTCCCACTTCTAACTAGTTCTAATTGTTCTGTTTCTAATTTTCCCACTTCTAATTTTCATGTGGTACTAGTTCTAGTTGTTCTGTTTCTAATTTTCACACTTCTAATTTTCATGTGGTAATAGGACTGCAAGAATTTGCAAACAACGAAGAATTCCATATTTACAGTTTAAGTTTTATATATAGCAGCATCATAACTTAGGGGGACTTAGGGGGGAAGGCATTAAGTGATTATTTTTCGTTCACATTTAATTGTGGTGATAGTTCTGCCATTTTTTGTTAGTTTTTGCTTCATTTTTTCCTTCCTCCTCCCCCACCCCTTCAAAAAGGGCAAAAGTGCACTCTGCATCCACCTCCTTACTCCAGGAACAGCAAGGAGCCTGTGAATGACACAACACTAAATTGAAGATGAGATGCACTTGGCTCAGTGCCAGAAGCAGAGAAGCTTCAAGATGGCAGGCCCAAGAAAACTCCTTCAGAAAAGTTATGGGATACTCCAATTATGGATTTCTCTACTTCCAAAGCACCAACTTACATAGTGAAAGCCACAAGGGCAACCAGCTTTTAGCACTCTTACTGTTTACATGCAGTGATAGTCAGCTGCTGTCTGGAAACAATGTCCAACACACCAGCTGTTTTGTTGTCAACTGGTATAAACCAAATTTGTAGCTACATAAAAACCCAAATTAACCCTGCACACGACACTTGAATGCGTGTAACTAACCCTGTAACTAATAACTAACCCTGTAACTAACCCCATATCGTCTGCTTTCTTTTATATACTCACCTAAACTCCTCAAATCTCTCTGGGTTCTTGTCAAAGAGATCCCTCATTTTTTCATTTTTGAATTTCCCATAGTGTTCTAGCAAGGTTTTGTACTCCTTTACCTGCAACAGATTTTCGGCCATGGCTCAATTCGCTGCTAGTGGAAACAATTCACAGCCCTAGCTAGCTATAACCTCATCCAGCGCATCCGGTTGGCAGGAAGTGAAAAAATAGACGCTGAGTGCGCTCAAGTATGGGGCGCGGTTAATCTGACCACGATAGGTACGGGATACCAGGATGAGATATATCTAGTAGACATTGAACCAGCGAGCTAGAGAGACTGCTATTATGGGAAGAAGTCGAAGTAGATCAAGATCTCCACGAGGTAAGGTTGGGTGGATGCCTGAACATGTTTTATCCAGGGGTTTATCCAGGTTTTTTTTGCTAGGTAAAGGAAAGGCAATGTTTGTGCACGAAATTATTTCTGGTCCCTCCCAAAGTAACACCCTGTAAAGGACAAAAGTGGTCTTCCAGTTTTTCAAGATTCGTTACCAGGGGAATTTACCCAGGGGGTGGGGCGGGGCAGGGATGCTCTCCCAGGAAATGTTTTGATTTAGGACCCAATTCTGTGCAATCTAGGAGTATATAAAGATTTGGTGGACATTCTGATTAGTCACTGTAGAGTGGCCAGAACAGCAGACACCCTTGAAGGGTAAGAATACTCTAAACCAGCCTTCATATCACCTGAAATTTGTACTGAATGGAGGACTTTACGACATCTCACTCAAAAGCCAAAGGAAGATTTAAGAACTGGCCAATGAAATGCTCATAACATTTGGCTAACATCTGTCTATGAATTCTGTCTATGAATTCCTGTTGGCACATTCCATCTGTTGAACAAAGTTCTTCAAAATTAAAACTAAGTTGAGAAATCCTATTGGAGAAACAAACCTCTCTTATTATCATTAATAATAGCTATAGAATTGCCACAAAGATTATGTGATGATGATTTAGATAAGATGATTTAGATAAGATTGTAAATGTATGGCATAGAAAGAACAAGACTTGTTGTGTAAATTCCTTCGTATATTCCATTTAACTTCATGAAATTTGTTCAGCACAACGAAAACCATGGGGGTGTTGAAACCTGAAAGAACCCCTGGTTACATATTAATGGTAGCATGGTCTAGGGAGAGAAAGTTCTGATAGGGTGTGTGTCCCCTCTTTCCCACCTTCCTTGTATGAGATCCTGCTAAATTAAACATTATTAGTCGGAATAATGCATCTTTTTGAGGAGTAGTTTGAGAGTTTATAGCAGACCATTACCCGAGTCGTAGGAATGAACTTGGAGTTACATTAGCCTCTGAATACTTATTAATGCTTGCTATATATTTATAACTAGTTTCTCGACTCTGTTTATGATTGAGATGTTTCTTATCCCTTCTATATTTTAAAAAAAGACCGCCAGGCAAGAAGAAGAAGGTCCACCTCCAGAGAGAAAGGGCGGTATGAGAGAGAGGGGAGGCACAGGAAGGATCGGAGGAGTCGCTCCAGATCTCCATTCAGAGGGAGGGGCCATTCACGGGACAGAAGAGAGAGGTCCCATTCCAGAGATCGGGATCGAAGGGAGAGAGAAGAGAGGGTCAGACAAAAGTCAAGGTGAAATATTTCTTAAAAAGCATTACTACTACTACTACTATTACTACTACTAATAATAATAATTTTCCCTTGATGGTCAGGGGATGAGTTCAAGTCGTATGTCATGCGCTGTCTCACTCCTTTTTAAGGACCTCAGTAATCTCTAAATAATAATAATAATAATAGATGCAGTCTGAAGAGAAATAATCCCAAGCCCCTTATTAATTAATGGGGGATTAACAGTGTAGTGGACAACCTTGCCACTTCCAGCATTTAGCTCTTGAGCAGATATTTTTTTTGCTTGTGTGAAGCAATTTGACTCGATCATGTTCACTGAACTTGTGCCCTGCGCTTCATGTCCATCTTATACACCTGAAGTCGGCAGGCTATGATTACAATGACCTTCTCAATAATCAACTTGAATTTTAGTCACTCGATGTTTCGACTAGATGCTCTAGCCTTTGTCAGAAATATGAATTTTACTCTCTCGACATTTTGACTAGATACTACATCAGGAATAATGATTCCTGATGAAGACTAGAGAATCTATAAGTCGAAACGTCGAGCGAGTAAAATTCAAATTGATTATTGAGAAGGTCATTGTAATTTTATTGTCAACTGAGAGAGAGAGCTATGATTGCTTATAATTAGAGCGACCTCTTACGTACAGGTTTAGCCTGGGGATTGAGCCGGCTAAAAGAGTTCTTAGTGCTA
The DNA here is from genome assembly GCA_028752905.1 of Cladorhizidae sp. MBARI D1340-BT2. Taxonomy (NCBI): domain Eukaryota; kingdom Metazoa; phylum Porifera; class Demospongiae; order Poecilosclerida; family Cladorhizidae; species Cladorhizidae sp. MBARI D1340-BT2. The sequence goes on from JAQNBH010000018.1 coordinate 31,268,298, forward strand.
AATTCCGTAAATAAGATGGTCCAGGTTCTTTTGCTGCAAAGATATAGACCCCCAAAAGTGGATTCTTCTGATCATTATACATACTGACCAATTACTTTACCAGCCTCATGCTTGTGGTAATAATTCACTGAATACAGGAGCACAAGTTGATATTCTCAAATGGTATAAGTCAATAGGTATAAGCATATGTTTAGTGTTTATAAAAAAGTGTATTTTTGTAAGTCCACAAGATCACACCTGATTTCAACTGTTTTCATCTCTTGCATGCCGAAGATTTATCATTTAATCAGCTGAAATTAGCTGAAATTATTATTTTTAATGCCAACATTTCAACTTGATGCTTCAGTCTTCATTGCCCCCCCCCCCCCCCTTTGCTCCCCTGGTGAAATCCGAAGAAGTGTTATGGAAGCACTTGGTTGTCATAGAAACCAATTTGATTAAAAGTTGTATCTTTGCTTTGCATTTTTATTAATTCTCGTTTAATCTCATTATTAATTATTAAGTGATTCGGACTCGGAGAAGCCGAAGGATGAGGCCAAAGTGGTTGAGGAGGAGGAGGAACCGGAGGACGAGGAGACACAGTTAATGAGGAAGATGCTAGGGTTTAAGAACTTTAACTCCACTAAGGTCAGGGTACATATGTATGTATTCACGTATCTGTAGTCGTTTGTATGTAATGCCCAAAATATTTTAGTATAATTAATAATTCTTTAAAGGTCATGGCGTGCGTAAATTATGTAAACTTCCCGCTCTCCCCATATTACGAATGAATTTTTGGCCGAGAAAAAGAAAGATCACATTAATAAAAAAGAGAGCTCTCCTTGCATATCTCCCTGCCTGCATGATGGTTGAGCCATGATGGTTGAGCCATTGATAGCAGGCAGGGTGCAGATGAGCAGGGGTGAGCAGGAGGATGGCGCCGGGGAGCTGGGAGGAAAAAAGCTGGAGTCTTCGATTTCAGTGAACTCTTTGTGTCTGAGGCTGCAAGAGAGTGTCTACAAAAGATGCAAAGAGCTCCAACTTGTCTTGTGGTTACAGCAACACTGGTGAGTTGGCCATCTATCGTGGGGCCTACTGACACTATTCTCTGACGAGTATATGGGACCAAGGTACAGCTAGCTAGCTTTGTCTCAGATGTTTGACGCTAAAGACATAGTGTTGCTTATAGTTGGGAAGTGTACCCTTAAACGTGTTCTTTGGAATACTAAATTTCAGGGTTTCATCAACTGGGGGGTGGGGGGGTGGGGGGGGGGGGGGGGGGGGGGGGGTTCAGCAAGAGCGGTATGCAGATAGATTAGTCGGTGCTACACTGCAGCCCCCCCCCCCCGCATTACACGATTGGGGGGGGGGGATTATGCCAGTACTGACTTGATTGGATGATGCGAAAGGGTCTGACCACGTAGGTGGTTTTATTATAAAATTTATGCCAGGGTCCTGATTCATATATACCAATAGGTACATTCAATATGGGAATTTTTTGTTTTCCCATGCATGTTGAAGGTAATCTGTAATTAATAATTCACTATCACAGTGAAGAAATGGCCTTCATTATGGTCGACGGAACAATAGAGTTAACAATAACTGCTGTTACTGTGTTGCTGTAAACTTACTGTGTAACCAACCATTTGTCTTTCCTCTATATAAATGCAACTACATAGTTACAATAACGCTGCACTACTAGTGTTGATCATTCACACTAGTCCCAGGCTAGTGGAATAGTGTTAAGCAGATCTCATCCTAATACTCCATGGTGCTAAGATAGAAGTTCTACACGGTCAACTTGGATTTGAACTTTGGTGTCGGTGACCCCTCCCCCCCCCCCCGATCCCTCCCCTGGATGAAACCCTGCTAATGAACCATGTGTTTACAGTAGTATGGAACACTGAAACATTGGTCATGGAACAATGAAGCATGAGTATGGAACACTGGAGCATGAGTATGGAACACTGAAGCATGGGTATGGAACACTGAAGCATGAGTATGGAACACCGAAGCATGGGTTATGGGAACAATAAAGCATAAGTATGGAATGCTGAAGAATTGGTATGGAACACTGAAACATGGGTTATGAACAATGAAGTACTGGTATGGAACACTGGCTTGGGTACGGAACACTGACATGGGTACGGAACACTGACATCGGTACAGAACACTGACATGGGTATGGAACACCCAATGAATCATGGGATGAAATAGTATGAAACATGGGTATGGAACACCATGAATCATGGGTTTGGGATAATGGGAATGGAACACCGTGTATCATGGGCATTGAATACTATGAAAAAGAGTTTTTGTTCCTGCCTAGTCAGTATCTTCAAACCTGCTTACATATTTGCGCAAGTGCTCCCACAGATACAAATTCATGCACTTCATTTCTGTGATGAAAACTTCTGTTGCATCCTCAATCAGCATGTGACCAGGACAACACACAGTGTCTGGTACATGTACGTGGTTTTGAAAGGGGATTGCAATAAGCAATAGAGATTATGCAAAGGCGAAGCACGAGTCATGCTAAACTGGTCCTGAAACATTTGAAATTTTAGGTCATCTGAGATGTATTCTAATTTAATCTGGATCACATGCTGTTTTATTCCATAGCTGAAAGATGTGACCACGTACAACTGTCACAAATGGGGTGGGGGGAAGGGGGGGGGGGATTCCATGGAACCCAAGGAACCCCCTCTAGGTCCATGAAACCCATTGAACCTCCTCTAGATCCAGGGAGCCCAAGGCCCCCCTCTAGGTCCATGGATTCCATGGAACTCCCTCGTTGATCCACCACTGAAACACTTCTTGCTGAGGAGGCACTCAGATCATCATAAGTTAGTGTCGTTGGATCTACAGATTTCTCACCTCAACACGTACCACAGATAAGCTTGTTGCACATTCACCTTTTGCAAAAACAACAACAACAACAACAACAAGTCTCACCTAACCAAACAAACTCGTTTGTGGACTTTGCAAAATCCATAGAAAATGTGCAACCCGATGCCATGGCAACGGCCAATCTGTTTCTTGATTATTTAAAAAGGATCTCCAGGGTGAGGACCATCGTCGGTTATGCAGGCTAGCTATGTAGCTCTTATGATGTATTAGCAGGATGAATGACGTGCACTCAGTTCAGCTGTTTCGTCTGTTGAGTTCTCACTCCTGGGAAACTGGTCCAAAACTATTTACACAAAAAATATTTGATGTCAGCTGAAAATAATCGTACGGGAAATTTTTATTTATTTATTTAAATTTTTTAATTTTTAATTTTTAATGGAACACTGTTTGGAACGCTAAGAAATGTGGTACATGTCACAGGTTCCAAACTGTATCCTCTTCATGCCAAATAAAATAATAATGGATATTTATACATTTCTAGTAACTGATGTTCCTTTGTTTTTATTACCACTACCTTTGTCGTTTGATTTTTTAGGGGAAGAAGGTGAAAGGCAACAATATCTCTGGTGTGGCGAAGATCAGAGAGCCCAAGAGATATAGGTGGGTTAGCAAGAGTCCACGTATTGTTGAGCGAGAGAAAAAAGATACGATAATTGAAAATTTGAAAATCTATCAAGAGTTCATCTGGTTTTGGTGCTTGTATGCATTAACCCTTTCATAGCTGTGGCCGTATATATGTGGAGTTCTTCCATGAAGGGTTAATGAATGTGCCATAATTGCATTCCTGTGTATTATAGCATCATTACACCTCTATGTTATGAATCTATGTTATGAAGGGTTAATCCATTAACCCCTGTGTTGTGATGACTTCAAGATTATCTCTGTTCTATAGCTTGTGTCCAATAGGTCTAGTCATAACAATTTTAGTACCAGAAGACTCCAAATGACATTGCAACGACTAATCTGTTTCTTGTTTGCTGAAAAGGCCGTGGGCTGTATTAAGCAGAACGAATGACGTATGGTCATTTCAGAAGTCTAAAGGAGACTATAGCTGATCCTCTACCAAAACATCTTCTGTTTGGTTGGTGGAGTTCTCCTGTGCAACTGTTACCAAGTCCTTGAAGGAGATTGTAGTTGATCCTCTGCCAAAACATCTTCAGTTTGGTGGTGGAGTTCTCCTGTGCAACTGTTACCAAGTCCTTGAAGGAGATTGTAGCTGATTCTCTGCCAAAACATCTTCTGTTTGGTTGGTGGAGTTCTCCTGTGCAACTGTTACCAAGTCCTTAAGGAGGCTGTAGTTGACACTACATGGGTGCAGTCAACAATAGCAACAAGACGTGGCATGTGCTGTAGCACACAACAAGAAGCGGTAAGAAAAGGTGTTTAGAAGTGCTGAAGTTCCAGAATACATGCACATTTTGAATTATCCAGTACCAGTTCTGCAGTTCACAGAAGTTCTTTACTGGAGTCAAAGTGGCATGACTTCTAGCCCTTTTGGGCAGAGGGCTCTGAGGCGAAGAATCACATGTGCCATTCTGAGCCATAACTAGTCGTGTAAGCAATATTGCTGCAATTTGAAACATATCAATTTTGAATTAGAAGTATGAAATTTATATATTTCAGCTTTAGTATGAGGTAACTGAGAACTGCTGTGCTGGCATCTTGCTGACATAAGATGCCTGCAGTAACACTCAAATTATGATAGCCAAATGGGTCAAGATAAACACTAGGCTAAATAGTAGGTTCAGGGGGCAGGGACAAACAATAGGTCAGTGGTAGTGGTTCAGGGGGCATGGACAAACAATAGGTCAGGGGGCAGGGACAAACAATAGGCCAGTGGTAGTGGTTCAGGGGGCAGGGACAAACAATAGGTCAGTGGTAGTGGTTCAGGGGGCAGGGACAAACAATAGGCCAGTGGTAGTCAGGGGGCAGGGACAAACAATAGGTCAGTGGTAGTCAGGGGGCAGGGACAAACAATAGGCCAGTGGTAGTGGTTCAGGGGGCAGGGACAAACAATAGGCCAGTGGTAGTGGTTCAGGGGGCATGGACAAACAATAGGTCAGTGGTAGTGGTTCAGGGGGCAGGGACAAACAATAGGCCAGTGGTAGTGGTTCAGGGGGCAGGGACAAACAATAGGCCAGTGGTAGTGGTTCAGGGGGCAGGGACAAACAATGGGCCAGTGGTAGTGGTTCAGGGGGCAGAGACAAACAATGGGCCAGTGGTAGTGGTTCAGGGGGCAGGGACAAACAATGGGCCAGTGGTAGTCGTTCAGGGGGCAGGGACAAACAATAGGCCAGTGGTAGTGGTTCAGGGGGCAGTGACAAACAATAGGTCAGTGGTAGTGGTTCAGGGGGCAGGGACAAACAATAGGTCAGTGGTAGTGGTTCAGGGGGCAGGGACAAACAATAGGTCAGTGGTAGTGGTTCAGGGGGCAGGGACAAACAATAGGTCAGTGGTAGTGGTTCAAGGGGCATGGACAAACAATAGGTCAGTGGTAGTGGTTCAGGGGGCATGGACAAACAATAGGTCAGTGGTAGTGGTTCAGGGGGCAGGGACAAACAATAGGTCAGTGGTAGTGGTTCAGGGGGCAGGGACAAACAATAGGTCAGTGGTAGTGGTTCAGGGGGCAGGGACAAACAATAGGCCGCCCAGTGGTAGTGGTTCAGGGGGCAGGGACAAACAATAGGTCAGTAGTGGGTTGAGGGGGCAGGGACAAAGTCAAACTATACAGCTATGTTATGCCAGCAATACCATTTTAGCTGGCTATGCACCTCTGACTTCAGACTGGTATTGAGCTGCTGTGCTTCACCATAAGAATGATCGATGCCAGATATACCACTCTAATTCTCAATAGGGCCAAAGTGAGCCAATTTGGGACTGCCAGCAGATATTTCCCTAAGGGGAAGTTGGAATGTTTGTGTATTGTAACAATGGAATTGGGCAAGGTTAAAAATAACTGGGTTTATCTTAATTAATTAAAGTAGGGTGTGGATGTGTGTGTGTGTTTTCCCCTGAAGGGAAAAAGTTTGAGTTGTGATGATGGGGTTAATTAATATAACATCACTTCACCACATGTGTTATGTGTAGGCAATACATGAACAGAAGGGGAGGCTTCAACAGACCACTGGACCCCATGAAATAACACTCACTAAGAAAAGGATTATATATATATATATATATATATATATAATAATATTCTCACTGTACTCTTGCACTGGTCATCATGAGTTAGTTGCCTGACAATCGAACAATGTAGACTGTATATAACTATGTCACCAGACCTGCCAAGCACCCGGTACTACTATGAGATGTCATTTCATTTGTATATATTATAATTTTTTTAAATGAATGTCATGTCATAATCTACCAGAGTTATAACTTTTAAGGGTTGGCTGAGTGAGAAAAGGAACTGGAAATGTTCAGAAACACCGTAACTTCTTCCTCATGCGTGTCATTTCAGTGACCAAATATGGAGTTATGTGTTTTTATTGGATAACTGCTAGGTAAATATATTCGCATGTAAAAATTCATCTGTATCTGGTCAGTTGGATACTTTGCATGTGCGATTCGTCCGATTGTCGTGTATGACATCGCTTTGTCCGGCCACTTTGCCACAGCCTGGCACAATTAAACTAGTAATGATTGGTATGTGTTGGTGGATGTATGTAGTCTTACTGTACTTGGGTATGATAAACTCGTTATTAGCTGGGTTTAGGCGAGATTGTCTTGGAGCTTGTACAAGGCAAGGTAAGGTGCGCATGTGCCGTGTATGTACGAGCTCCTGGACTAGAGATAATCCACATCTCACCTAACGTCGCCTAGCAACTAACAATATTAATATCTAAATGGGTTGGTGGAATAGAAGAGAATTTTTTCTTTCCCCTGATGTTCTGCCACCTTAATTTTTCATCACCTCAAACAACCCTTCTGATTCCTGACCCTTCACCCCTTCCGAGTTAACATACACCACACCCACAATCACATTATTGCTCTCCAATTCCATCCACACAGTTCTTTCCATCCTCAGTCGAAGTCTAGACCTGATGCTCTTCTTAAACAGCAGTCCTACACCCCCACTTGCACAAAAATAGCTTTTTTATCTTCTGCAAAAACAACTGTAACACAGGCTATCCATATCATATCACATACTATACCAAGCAGGCTCCATCCAGGGTATGGTCGCAACAAATAGTTGTGCAGAGGAAAGGCAGCGTCTCCCACTATATATAACATGAGGAAGTTGGGGCGCAGCGGTTCCAGGTAATGTGGAGGGGTCGGGTAACACCAGCGCGCCATCTTCAAATGCCTTCCCAAATGCACAGTTTGAGAAAACACCTCCATCACTGTGGCGCCCAACCTCCCCCAGATCTATCAAAGTAAACCTATAACAATGGCGAGAACAAACCAATAATTATTATTCAGTCTTTCTGAAAGAGAAAAATCAGAATGAGAATTGATGGGGCAATAAATAAGGATATCATCGGCGTAGAGAATAAGCTTGGATGAGATACACAAAGGCACCCATTGATATAAATTATAAAGAGGAGTAGACTTATTATAGATCCCTGAGAGACACCAGAAGATACAGGGACAGGTGAGGAGGTGGTACTTGTGACGATCACTTGTTGCGAACGTGCTGAAAGATCGGAGTGAAGCCAGTTGATGAGGTAAGGAGGGAAGTACAGGAAGGAAAGAAGATCAATTAACGGTTTGTTAGCCCTTTTGAGATCTAGAAAACGAGAAAGCAGCAGTCCATCCAATTATCTTGCTGGAGGATACTGCAGTCCATCTTTTTCTCTTGCTGGAGGATACAGCAGTCCTCTAATTCTCTTGCTGGAGGATACAGCAATCCACCTTTTTCTCTTGCTGGAGAATGCAGCAGTCCATCTTTTTCTCTTGCTGAAGAATACAGCAGTCAATCTTTTTCTCTTTTTCTCTTGCTGGAGGATACAGCTGTCCATCTTTTCCTCTTGCTGGAGAATGCAGCAGTCCATCTTTTTCTCTTGCTGAAGAATATAGCAGTGTTCTGGAGAATGCAGCAGTCCATCTTTTTCTCTTGCTGAAGAATATAGCAGTCTTCTGGAGAATGCAGCAGTCCATCTTTTTCTCTTGCTGGAGGATACAGGAGTCCATCTTATTCTCTTGGGGAAAGAGCAGTCCTCTAGCTGCAGTCCATATTCTGGAGAATGCAGCAGTCTATCTTTTTTTCTTGCTGGAGGATACAAATATCCACCTTATTCTCTCGCTGAAGGATACAGGAGTCCATCTTATTCTCTTGCTTGAAGACACAGCAGTCCATCTTATTCTCTCGCTGGGCAGCTCATTTGAAGGATACAGCATTCCATTTTATTATCTTTTTGGAGGATGTATATAGTAGCTGATTTTTGTTATGTTATATATATGCTGCAATTAGTGCACCCATATTAATCAAGTACAAGGAATATTCAGGAAATTATAAGCAAAAGATAGCCTATGGCGTAGTGAAGTCATGAATAATTCTTTTGTTGGATAGTCCAAGGGATAGTTTCCTGCTAGCAATGCCAATGCAGTGCTAACTAGTGACCCATGATAATATGGATTAGCAGAGAGAGAGAGAGGAGAGAGAGAAAGTTTTTTAAAGCCACGCAACCCACATGCAGGGCGAGATGTCACTCCTTATTACTGTTGGCAGAATATGTTACAAAACTACATGACGTACTTTTCTCATCCTTTGGCCAGCAGAATCCAAGCATTTTTCCTTTTCTCTTACAAAATTGATATATGCCAGCAGAAATATCTCCCTCTGGCAGGATATTCCTGACCCCCTCTCCTAAACTGACCATTATCTGCCTTCACTGCCGACCCTATATCCACCTAAGTTTGGCTGATCTATATCCCACAACCCCTAAATTGACCCCATCTACACTACATTTCAGTGCTTACCCTGTACCTCTCCTCCTAGTTTAGCTTTTGGGATGCATGGTCCTAACCGGGCCCAATCATTTGCAATTCTGTGTGATGTGTGGTTTGGCCCAAAGGAAGTCCATAAGCCACAAACACAAACAGAGGGAGAGACACTCTCATATATGTATATATAGATATATAGTAAATATACACACACAAACATACATGTACATTAAATGTCATTCAAGTATATAGATATTCCCTTTCCAGTCAGAAACTGCCACTTGGGAGGAAGGAGATCTTGGACTCCAAGCAACACTGAGACAAGCCGAGTCCGTGAGCTCAAGTGTCCTTATGTTCCTTGATGAGGTATAATCATAGAAATGAACTTTACCTTCTGAGCTTGCTGAGCACAACAAGCTCCCATCAGGGCTCAAGTCGAATCCCACATTGAAGCCCGACACAAAGTGGCTATGGAATCTTTTGCACTTGTTGAGTTTGAAGGGCTTTTTGGACGAAAATAAAACCACGTAATTACCGTTCGACTGTGCCAAGAATTCCTCTCGCTCCGAGTGAACTCTCAAGCATGGGCAAGTGAATGGTTCAAAGTACAACTGATGTGTGAGGGTCACTCCAGACTCGATATCCCACACATTCATGGCTTGACTAAAGGCATTCTTCCTCACAATATCAGAAGAAGCTACAAAAGCATCCTGGTGAGGGAGAAAAGCGGTATCCAGAATTTTTCCTCCAGCACCTTTGAATGTTTTCGTGATTTTGGCACTTCGAAGATCCCACAACTGAAGTCTTCCATCGAAATCTCCTGTCAGAACCTGTTTAGCCTCCAAAGTAGTGAAGGGTTTGACTACGGATACAAAAGCTTCATGTTTGAGGCGTACAATCTCTTTCCCATATGCCATATCAACATAAGTAGCAGTGCAATCATACCCTGCTGTCAGTGCCGTATTACCAGTAACCCATTCTATGTCTCTCACCGCTGCTCCACCATGGAAGTTGTATGTAATGATGATCTCTTTCCTTCCCACATCCCAGAGCGTCACCTTCCCATCAAGTCCTGCTGAGACTAGTACGCGGTAGTCAACAGGATGCCATTCCAAGCTCAGAACGGGTTTGGTATGATTGCAGAGGACTCTAGTTCTATGTTTCGGTAAGGATGAATTGAACTTTGGTCGCTCGGTGGCAGGGCTCGAGAGAGAAACCAGATATGGAGAGAGAACATTGGAAGAAATAATTTCTGTTGTAGATGTCATGTTCAACACATCTTGTGATTTTCTCTTTCTTTTTGAAACATAGCCCTGTATTTGTTTCTCCTGAGCTTGAACTGGAGCGGTGAAGGCACAGTTTGATTGAGGTTTTCTTGACTTTTGGAGGGCTGTCCAGGATGAGGCAGTTCTAGTAGTTTTAATGGCGATAGTAGGATGTGAACATATGTCTACTCCTTTTTCTTCATCTTCTGATCCAGAACTTGAAGATTGGTAAGCTGAAGATATGTGTTCCATTTCGCAACTCGGTAAAAAAGAAAGAAAAAGAAATGAACTCTAATTGACGCACACCCGCGTTATTTCGCTCACAGTCAGGTGTATCTGGAGTGACTTGTATCCTAGTTCTCAGTGGCCCCCGGTCACCAAATTACTGTATAGTGACCTACCATGGGATAGTGACCTGCAGGCAGTTCATTTGAGCATAAATACTTAGTGCTAGATTTCAGTTAGGCAGTGTTGGTAATTTCCACCTAATTTTTGGGCAACAAAAAATCCAAACAACAATTTCATGAGAAATAACGTTTGTTCATAGCATTTACACATGTCTTTAATAGTTCAGTGTTCGGTTTAAATTCATAGCATTTCTGTTAAAAGTGAATTTAATGTAGAAATTCCTAGTCTGTTTCTGTGCTCGTTTTGTAATATGGCTGAATAAATGTTTGGTATCGGCATTGCCATGGGGTATAACTAGAATGGCTTTTGCGAGTTTTGCGAATGTGGAGTAGCGATACTCAGTTTCCAAGCAGTCTTTGATTTGGCTGATTGCATGCCAATACTTATCCACCTCTGTGATGGCCGTGACTTTAGGAGGTAGCTAATGGCGACGTGCAAAAATCGGATCAAGTGTCGTTTGCCATCAAAAAATTCGTGCGCGTTTTTTTATGTTTACGCACGCGCGTTTTGGGTGTCTTTTTTTATTTTATTTTTTTAACCGTGCCGCGTTTTTTAAAGTTGACGCCCGGGCGGGGGTACACGTGGGAAATACCGCGTTTATACAAGAAGCATCATTATGGCAACACTGCTCCTGCTGCGTTTGGATCACATAATTATTATACTATGTTATACCCGTGTATAGGTGTAGTACTTCAATGGTGATTAGGAAAAAAAGCGACCTGAAGGATGGAAAAACTTGGGCATGCCCTAGTTGTAAATCTCTTCGATCAATTCGGCATGGGAGTTTTTTCTCCAAATCGCACATGGTCCTTCAGACATGGCTCCTATTGATATATTGGTGGGTGAGACAGTACCCTGTATTGGATGCAGCAGATGATACTGGCTGCAGCAAGAAAAGTGCAATAAATGTGTACCAGTGGCTGAGGGAAGTGTGCTCTGCAGCACTATGTCGAACACAGATTGTGCTTGGTGGTGTTGGATCCGTTATTCAAATAGACGAGTCACAGTTCACGCACAAACCGAAGGTATCACTGTAACATTGATATACTTGAATGGATGATCACTTTCGGTATTGACTGTTTAGCATCATAGAGGCCGCCCACCTACTAAGGAGACTTGGATTTTTTGGATGGTTGACACGGTGCATACGCCTGCTCTTGGTACACTTGATAAACGTATTGTGCCTATTTCAAAGATTTTAATTCAATGAAATTTATTTAGGTTACATGTGAGTTGTGGATAAGAGGGATGCAGCCACCTTGCTACCCATTATCCAGGCCCATGCTGCACCTGGATCGATAATCTATTCTGACCAGTGGGCACTATAGGCAGGTGGCTACTCTGCCTGGGATTGTGGCACATGAAACTGTGAACCACTCGATTGAGTTTGTGGATCAGAGTACGGGTGTGCACACCCAAAATATTGAATCATATTGAAACAGGGTATGGTCTCAGGGGCGTATCTAGGAATTTAAAGGGGGGGTTTCCATCTGAAGCTTGTAGTAAAAAAAAAATCACCTAGCCACAACCACTTTTATCTGACTGTGCCCCACAATAGTTTATAGAACATACAATTACAGAAATGATAATTAATGTTGCGTTAATGACTCAAAATGTCCTGGAGTAACATTCTTCGAGGGTGTTGACGAGCAAAAATGTTAAGAATAGTATCTAGGTCAAAGTTAAAGCCATAGTGGATGTGCATCAGTGCCAGTCTGATAACCTTTGTTGCCCCATAGTAGTAGTACGCAAGTATATAGGTTTTGAGTCTTCTAAGTACACTGACACTACGTTCACATTCATAGCTGGTTACGGGTAGAGTACAAACAATATGGAGTAAGCAGTAAATATTTGGAAACATGCTCTCATTTGCACAGTTCAAGGCCTGGGATGGAGTTTGGGGCAATTCTGATGAGAAACTCCTCCATTTAGATCTCCACAAATGGAGTTCCTGTTCAAAAGATGAAGGACTTGGTTCATAGAAATCCAAAAGTTCCTTTATCAAATTAGACTCACCCTGAGTGACTGCATTGGCCATTAATACAGATGGAACTATGCTCAAAGTTCATACGGCTTTCTTTTGTGTTTCAGAAAAATGAGTGTGAATATGTGATATCATCTCATCCAGAAATGGAACAGAAATAGATCTTATGTAATAATCTTCCAGAGTCGACAGGTACATTGCTTCTACTTGTTTGCCTTGCACATCGAAGTGGAAGAGATGGCTGTGATGCATTGATTTTTTGTGCCTAGAGTAACTGCAGAATCAAACCATTTCTTGTGATGAGAATTAATGCTGTCACAAACTTCATGTAAAGTAGTCTCGACTAAATTTACCTCAGTACAAGCTTTGAAAATATCTTGCAAACGGCACACTGTTAAGCCTTTTATGTAGCCTACACCACCTCAAATGCCATAAGAAACTCAAACTGAGTTGTAGCTGTTAAAAATGATGCAGCTTTCTGAGCAGACTCTCTGTTCCAACTATCTTCAGTACTGATTGTCTCCAAGGTACTAATAACAGCTGGTACGATCTTCGAAAAGACTTCATAGGCCTCTATTCTAGCTATATACACAATGGGTCTTGCTAAGGCTTACCAGTTTCTGTCTGTTAGTTGTTCCCAGTGGAAGTTCACTGATCCGTTTTTCTAGTTCTGCTTCCCTCTTCAGAGAAAACCTAAAGAAAAGGCATAGCTCCACAAGAGTTCCTTGCATATTTCGAATAGCTTGGATGTTACATGCTGCCACAACACAAAGATTCATCAGTGTATGAGCCGCACAGTGAACATAGACTGCTTTTGGATATTGTTTCTCGATTAGAGCAGCAACCCCATGATACTTGCCAGCCATGTTGCTGGCACCATCATAGCCCTGCCCACGTAAATTATTTGGTGGTCTAAGGCATAATTTTGTATTGCATTTAGGATGGTTTTAGAAACAGCTACTCCAGTGGTGCCATCTTTGCGCAAAGAATAAATTCAACAAACTCTTCTCACATTTTCCGAGTCAACATATCGCAGGACTAGAGGAAGCTTCTCTTTATTAGATCCATCAGCAGCCTCGTCAGCACACATAGAAAAGTACTTTGCTAGCCTAACCTCCTGTAGAATTTTCTCTTATCCATTCACCAATGACTGCAATTAGTTCATGTTGAATGATTGGGGCATGATATTGGGCATTTCTGGCTGCAGAAGCAAAGTGGTCTGTCAGAACTGCATCACCTGCTTCAACACAAAATTGAAGCAAGGCTAAACATTTTCCAGGATTTGCATCACTTCTCGGTGGCCACAAAGAGCTATGTTTTGCTTACCACAAAAAATGATCATCTTGAGAATAGCCTCCCAATTCTTCTGAACTTGAGTGTTGCTGTATGGAAAGCTGGCCTCCTACCATTTGCCCAGTAAATGTAACAGTATCATCCATAGCTGCTCTGTGTGATTTCTGCAAGCTATGTTCCTTGAGTGTGAGTGTTTGCTTTGCTCGAGTCAAATTAGTCATTGGAACGGTGACCAGCTGTCCAAGAATAGATCGATCCTTGGTGAAGAGTAAACAGCTCACACAGAAGCCACCATTGCATGAAACATAGTAGCTCAACCAAGAGTACTCTTTCAACCAGGAGTTCTGGAAGGATCTAGACTTTGAGTACTCACTTTTAGTAGGGAACTTGAAGTCACACCCTGGTCTAAAGGTATTCTTCAGAAGCCAAAGCTTCTGGTCATTGCTAAGAATTCTGATGTCCTCAAGTTTATAGTTTCCTAAGTCAGCCCCAGGAGGACATGCATGCACCCTAGCAGCTGATACACACCCTCTAATACACACCCTTGACCTGACACATTTCCCAGATAATCAGGAGAGAGAGACTGAGTAGTACTTCCCTTTGATCTTGAACTCTGACTTTCTTAGGATCAGTAGCAGTGCTACTGTCAGACTCACTGCTTGACACTGACACCCCAAATGACAGAATGGATATTTGCCTCTTGGCCATGTCACAGCTTTACTACAATCTCAAATACAGTGCACCCTCCTGGAATAGGGGCTGGGCTAAGGTAATCCTATAAGAAACTCACTAATATTCATAGGCTTGCCAGTTCCAAGCAAAATAGTTTTCTACAAGAAAACAGCTGCTTGAGTACTGTCTAAAAGTTTTATGGTTTGTAGAAGTAAATTTATGAGCCTCTAAGGGCTTAAATTTGCAATACAAGAGTACACTATAGTACAAATTTATATGTAGGACTAGCAAGGATTGATGCTAGCTGCAGCTGTCAAATGGCTTATGGGTGTGGCTTGTACTCAGGGGGGGGTTTCTGGGCAACAGGAAACCCCCCCTAAATACGCCCCTGGGTCTGTGGAACATAATTTATTTTTATTTTAACAACAAGTATTTTTTTAAATTTTAACAACAATTATTATAATTGTGCAGGTGAAGGTGAAGCTAAAGAGGATGAAAGGAGTGCATCGCCACCAGCTCCCATCCTACCTGGATGAGTTTATGTGGCGGGAGAGAAACGGACCAACTGTAGCTTTAACTTACAATAACATTTTAACAGAAATTAAAACTGTTTGATTGTATTATTATTTATTTGATATTTTTATTTGGATGATATTTCATGAAAAAAGACTACCCCTTCCAAATCAGCTGCAATGCAGATATTTTTATTTGGATGATATTTCATGAAAAAAGACTCCAAATCAGCTGCAATGCAAAAAAATAATAATTCAATTCCCACGTGAACCCCCGCCCGTGCGTCAACTTTAAAAAGGTTAAAAAAATTTTTATTTTATTTTAAGACACCCAAAACGCGCGTGCGTAGACTTAAACTTAACTTACGCACGAATTTTTTGATGGCTGGAGTCGTAAACGACACTTGATCCCAAAAATCCATAAATTCCTCTAGTAGGCTGGGTTTGTCACCAACTTGAACTACCTGAAGAACACGCTCTGCTGCAGCAAGCACCTGACCAGCCATACTGTATTGTTGTAAGCCTGGTTGAAGCCATTTGAGATTGGAGAGTAACTTGTGACTCATAGGTAATCGTTTGACAGCTCCCTTGGCTGCAGCAATCCACCAAGCTTGGATAGTCTCCCTAAATTTTCTCACATCTTCAGATTCCATCCTCTTCTTCAAGGTATGATAGTGTGTTATAACCTATGAAAACTATTCGGGAGTTATCAATACACACTTGTGAAACATGTTCAGAAGCACACACGCACTCAGAATTCTGAACCACAACAGAAATTTTCGTATTAAGCCATCGAGTTGTTGGTAGAGAACATGAAGAATTGGAGATTGCTGCTGCATGTACCTGTTGAACAATTGGTAAATACAGAACATAGAAAGAGCTTTGGTCAGAGGCTTTTCAAGTACAATTTTTACTCTTCTCACTACTGCCTGAGTACTTCGAGAGTAAGAGAGTAAGGCTTCATATTGCTCGATAAGATGATTCACACAAGCTTCAAGGCTGAGCCATCGTGTTTGGCATGCTTTTAACAACTTGTGTGGCTTGCATTCCACAAAACTCCGAAATTCTTCAAACTGTCGCAGCCTCTTTGGGCTCTTCTGGAAATAATACCATACATCAGTTGTCAGATCTTCCAATTCATCAGGCAAGATTTTGCAGGCCTCATTTGCTATTAGTGCTGCTATGTGACAATGACAATGAAGAGCTGGCTGCTTACATCGTAACCGTGACATTACTGAATTTCGTGCTCCCAACATTACATTGGCCCCATCTGTACCTAATCCGACAAGATTATCATAAAGGAGGGTAGTGAATTCTTGAAAATGCTTATCGATTGCATTAAATAGCAGCTCTGCAGTTGCCCTCTCTACACTCTCTAGGGCAAAGAAGACACATCTCACCTGTCCTTGGGTGTTATCGAAGAATCGAAGCATAATAGTAGCTTGTTGTGTAACGGTAATATCAGTTGTCTCATCAGTTTGGAGGCTGAAGTATTTAGTCTCTCTAACTGCTGCGGAAATGGTTTTCCAACAATCCAGGGCAATAACTTTCAACACAGCTGTTGCTTTAGTACGACTGCACTTAAAGTCTTTAGCAATAGAAGAATCAGGAAACATCAACTTGAATAGTTTGGTACAATGATCTCCCAATTGAAAGGCAAGATGGTGCTTTCTAAGGAAATATGCGAAGAGTACTTCTGCACGGATTACAGACTCCTCTCTTATTGGCCCAAAGTAGGACTGTAGAGGAAGTACACCCACACCATCTTTTTTGTGTAATTTCGTTTCCTGATGTCTCCCGAGATCTCTAGTACCACCTCTTCTAAGGTTTATATCACGAGAGCACTTCATATAGAAGGCAAAAGACGATCCCTTTCTCGAAGTTGTGGCCCATGGGAAAGTCTTTGCATACTGTCTACGATAGACACACAATCGCTTTTTTGCAGACTTAGAAGACCTGATAGATGTAGAGATTTGACTGTCAATGTCAATTTGTGAAACCTCATTATCAGAGTCAGAATCCATATCTGAAGAATCTTCTTCTGGTAACCTTGAAGTACTGGGTTCTGAAGATGCCATAGCTAACTCTCTCTGACATTCACTGTGAAAGATTCTAACGCTTGCACAAATCAGGCTTTAAATACCCAACCAGATAGCTCATGCATGAGCATGCACATAGATCAAAGGGTTCTGGCTCTACAGACATATTCCTGCACAGACCAGGTGACCACATAATAACGTACAGACCAAGTGACCACATGAATATTCCTGCACAGACCCGGTGACCACAAAATGACCACACTCAGCTAATACCACAGAGAGTGGTTTTGAAATATGCTGCACATGGTCTGATATGCATGAAATGTCAAACAATTTTCTAATGATGAAAAACAAACATTTATTGATAAAATCCAAACAGAAAATTTAAGGGTCACAGTTTGGATAAAATCCAACACTATGGCAACACTGGTTAGGCGAATAAGGAGTTGTGACCTCATCTGAGGATGGAGTGTAGTTGTTGCAGTATCTGGTGACCTCCCTTTAAAATGACCTCCCTTTAAAATGACCCTGGGGGTCGTCTGTATCTAGTTCTCAGTGATCTCCAGTTACCAAATACTAGGATACAGTGACCCTGGGTGACCCTGGGGGTCACTGTACAGTGACGTACCAGAGTGATCCCCCTTTTGTCGGTGATCGTCTGAGGAGGCAGTTCATTTTAGCATAAATAGTACTAGAAAACTGTTATTGGAGTAGTTAAGAGTTGTGATCTATCTAGAAGTATGTGTAAGCAAACGATAACAGTCTCATAATGTTTCAATCAAACTTTGCAGAGAGCATTAGTAAATTGCAAGTGAAACGTTTGCAACCAATCAGCTATGCACATTCAATGCAGAAATCTACAAAGTTTTCTAATGTTCTGCAGTTATGAATTATTGCAGTCATTTTATTTTAGTTTTCACTGATACATTTGTTGGTTTTTGTGTAGAAAACCAGTGCTTCTTATTGAGGCAGAAGCTGAAGGTACATGAGAAGGGTCTGATGATACTAGTCTGACAATTCCCATTATATTGATGAACTAGCATCCACTATGCAACTAAATCCAATATCAATCTGGCAAAGATGAGATACAAGAAGGATTATGATAAGAGGTTTGTAAAAAAAAAATATTTTTAAAAGGTGATTAATTGCAGGTCCTGAAATGCAAAATTCCCCAAGGGACAGCCATAAAGGAGGAAAATCTGACGAGATGGTTAGGGTCATGTGTGATGGAAGAACATCTTGGTAAAGATGTGTACAAACTTGCGAATTCATCACCTGGGCATGTGCTTAAAAAGGCTGTCAATATTAAGTCTCGTAAAGGACTCATTACTTTGATCCAATCTATCTCATGCCTCTTCTCAAGCTATATACAACCACTCAGAATTCTTCTACCTCAAAGTGTGATGGTGGTGCAATGTATTCAACCTCATATGAAAGCTTGACATCACCACTTTCTATATACACTGTTGAAAGCAACTTCAGTCAATGGTGTGTTCAATTTCATCTGTAGCATGCATGTTAATAAACCCCGAGTTGATCAACCCATAACGTACACAAACCTACTTAGTTTTCAATTATAAATGTATATAATGATAGCTGCTGTAAATGTACTTAGTTTTCAATTATAAGTGTGTGTAATGTATAGCTGCTGTAAATGTACACAAACCCACTTAGTTTTCATACTGTAGTACACATGAAAAGAATTAAATAAGTGAAAGCTTGTTAATGTTCTTTCCCTTAAAAATTCTCCAGTTCAAAGCCACAACTCAAGAACAGAGATTACACTTCCTCCTACTATATAATGATCAAAATGTGAGAATTACAAGTCACATTCATAATGCAACCTATGGTTATACTCTGTATAATATATCACTAATTCACAATTTTTGATATATAGTTCAGTTGAATTTGTTGACAAAGCAGGTTTTCCTTTCTATGCAGTAGCTATGTGTATAATTCTAATCTTTCACTTGAGATGGTTAAGTAAGTGGCCAGTGCTGATGAATTTGACATGTCATAGTTAAACATTTTTCTTTTGTAACTTTTATTGTAAGTACTTGTTGGTTAACTAATTATTATTATAGGAGAAACAAGACA
This sequence comes from Cladorhizidae sp. MBARI D1340-BT2, assembly GCA_028752905.1. Taxonomy (NCBI): domain Eukaryota; kingdom Metazoa; phylum Porifera; class Demospongiae; order Poecilosclerida; family Cladorhizidae; species Cladorhizidae sp. MBARI D1340-BT2. The sequence continues at coordinate 31,287,343 of JAQNBH010000018.1, forward strand.
AGACAAAAACATTATATTTTATTGGGAAAGTGTCAGATGCCCGTGCTTCAAGGCTTATCGATATTCAGGATGTTGGTGCTGTTTTGGTCAAACAAGTTTTCCAAGCAAAATTTTTTTAAATTCTTTTCTAGCTTAAGTTCCATCTCAAATTGTCAGTCACAAAGTGAGTTATATACGGCTAATACGATTATTCGCTACCATATCACAGGATCTATGAAATCCGTGAAGTCCACAATATCCAGGAAGCTCATGTTTACATGTAGAAAAATGAGAGAAAAAAAGCTTCCAAATCAGACAATGTTGCACCAGCTATTATTGCGGTAAACTATATACCCCAAAAATCTCAACCGAATCTATGGATACCAGAATTGAATATGTATGAAGAAGACCAGTGGCTAAATGATAGCATAATTGATACTGCACAGAGCTTAATCAAAGAGTTGAGCCATATTGGTGGTCTTCATATTACAACAGCCTTCTCAATAATAATTCTCTCGACATTTTAACTAGATGCTCTAGCCTTAATCAGTAATAATGAAATGCTAAAATTCGTGTGAGCTTGATATATACCTATTGACTACGTGATACAAACCAAATAGTTAATAAATTACAATAACGGGTTATAATCACCTTCTCAATAATCAACTTCAAATTTTATTCACTCGATGTTTCGACTAGCCTTCATCAGGAATAATGAGACGCTAAGGCTCGGCATGAGCCTGCTATACCTGGAGCCAGCTATCCACCACATGCCAGCACACGTGTCTAGCACGTGCACTGGATGTAAATAATATGCCAAATAGCTGCATCACATTACCTCTCCTCTCCAACATCATTCATGGCGACTGCATTGCTTCCTTGATATATAACATCTGAAAGAATAAACTTCAATGGAAATATGAAGACAGTAAAATTTAAGTGAATAATATTATTAACTTCACATATCTATAGTATAATTATATTGGAAGGACTTTCATTCACATTTGTTCTATCAAAAAAAAAAAAGTTTGTTATTGTATATATATAACAAGATCGCACTCAGAGAACATATTCACCCTGTGTAGCATGAAGAAACCCAAGATTCAGTGGTAAGAGATTTGTTAATCTAGTTATCTTGAAGTTTAGTGTGATATTTGGTCTCCTGGATTCTAGTTGGGGACAATAATCAGATCCTGATGAAGAGTAGGATTGTTGCCAACAATGCTGTTCTGATCTCAACAACTCTCATCACAACCGTATGATGTCAGTGATGAACCATTTCTACCAGTACTAAAGAGCTCATAGTGCACGGTGTCATTTGAGGAGAATACAAACAAGTTGGTACAAGACCTATTCTTATATCTGCACCACAAAATACAAAACACTGTCATAAAGCTCGACTTCAAGGGTTACTAACCTTTCCAGCACATACGAGATCTCCTTTATCACTGACAGCTTTTCAAAGTGGAAAAATGCCTTTTGTAACTTCAGTGAGCATCAACATTAATTTTTAACATACATAAACAAGCCACAATGAAGCTAACAGCAAAGTCTAGTAGCACAGATGTGGGTGCTCAACTAAACTCTGCACATGAAGCTAACCAACAACATCATAAGAACATGTTGCTAATAATTATTACTATACACTATTCGGTACCTGTCACAACAAGGCTTGTTTTTATGGCGTCATAAAGAGGATATTGAATCAATGTTTTTACTTCATTCTAGAGGGTGCCATTGGCTTCAAAAGAAGGTGTACATTTCCCCAGAGATAGTTAATGAACCTATCAAAATAATGGGCTTTAAAAGGAAGCTGAAATTAGCGCTGCTATGAAGAAGCACTTGGGCTTATCCAGCTACCAAATACAAATGCTGAAACAATTTTTGATGCTATCAGGGATCTTATGCTCTTCCATTACCCAGTGCTGGGGTCAGGCATTTGATGCTGCTTCTAACATGGGTGGCAATAGGAATGGTATATATCCAAGCTTTAGTTAAAAGAGTAAATAATAAGTATAGCAGGCTCACACCAGTCTTAGCATCACATTGTTCCTGATGAAGGCTAGAGCGAAATAAATACAGTTTAACCCACTACTTAAACTTATGCTTAAAGAGGAAGTAACATATAAATGTGACCTTCTGTGAAATATTTTTATAATTAATCCAAAGAGACTTATAATTTGAGGGCAAAGAGGTAAGTGTTAATAATGGGAGGAGTATCTTTATCGAGAATGCTATGTGTACAACATGTTGGACAGTTATTCAAACGAGCCATGTTGCCTATGCTGGAAAGGCTAATGGAATGCTCAACAAGATGGAAAACTTTGACACCTTCTTCAGCTTGAAACTTGCATATTTGATCTTTTCTGCAGTTGAACAGCTCTCAATCAATCTGCAATCAAACATTCACGAGGCAATTAAAGGAGCTAACCTTCCCTCCACTTGTTGAAATCAATGAAAACGGAGGAGAAATTTCGTGCCTTTTATGATCATCCCCTTCATGAATCTAGTATCTTAACTGACAAACCAAGTCTTACATGAAGAATGAAGAACACGAAGATTAGATGATGGATCGGGTGGACATGTGTATGGGAGTCCTGAAACCTGAACAAAGATATCGATTGACATGCATACATACTTTGAAGCACTCGATTAGCTTCTGGAGAGGTAGTAAAGAGGTTTGAGCAAAGTGATATAAACTCAGTGAGTCACTTTGGTTGATGCTGCAAATGAAAAATCAATTAAGCATTCTTTTTTGAATGGAAATGTTGACCAGGATCTTTTAAAGACACAACTATCCATGGTAGGATATGATCAAAACCTCGTGTATGGCAATCACAAAAGTAACCATTGTGAGGACAATTGCTGATACTGTCTAATGAAAGTTCAATACAGAGGTATTCTTAACAAAGTAGATAAACTTTTGAAGATTAACATCACACTTTTCCTGTTATATACCTCAGCTTCAGCAGAGAGATTGTTTTTCTTCCCTCCATCGAATCAAAATTTATTTGTGAAGCACCACATCTCACTCTACACTCAACAATCTATTATATACACCAGTCTAAAACTGATTTATCTGCCAATGCAAAGGAGTTTGAATCTGTAAACTCACATAGAGTACGTTATTTTAGAAATTTTAATTTAAATCTGTCTAATTGGTCTTGAAAAGCACATCTATCTCCCCTCAAATACCTTTAGCTTCTGTACTGCAGTGGGAGACCCCTCCTGTACTCACACCCTGCAGCTAATGCTGCCATTTTGGTGTATGCCCCCTGTATTGGCTACCCAATCATAAATCACCTTCCTACACCTAGGTATAATGTTCAAACTAACAACCTTGCTCTAATTCTATAGCTACCTATAACTTTTCCCCATGTAGTTATCTGACTACATCTATACTTCCCTTGAAACATCTACTGAGTCACTATCGACTATAATATAATATATATACTCCATCAGAAACAACGAGTTCTGCGATGTCTTTAAGGGGCACAGCATCATCTCCAAGTTATACCTGCACCGCCATCTTCTTTATCGTGGCTCTTGCTGTCTGAGAGGGTGAAGTCATCGTTAAAAAGTAAAAAGCGGTCTCAAAACCATCTTAGTTTAATGGTAATGCCATCTTTTCCGACCTGCGACTTCAACTTTGATCTCATTATTACCTCAGTTACCCTACGAGCTATATATTAGTGAAATGTCATTTATTGACAGACCAACCCTTTCCACATTTTCCAAAACCAAATGATGCAGACAATGATTTCATTTTGCTCCTATAGGCGCTTACAGCGTTATAGGAATGGAAAATGGTTGGTGAAATTTCATTCTGACGTAGCTTCTGAATTATTTCAGTAGTGAATACAAAAACAGACTGACAACATAAAATATATATACTGCCACTCTACTGGCTGGAGCTCCAAGAAAAGCTATTTCAATGTCTCAAACAATCTCCAAACAACTTTGACATCCTCAGTTTATATTTCATTCATATCATCCAGTGTGTACTAGATCATCCTCTTAAAAGATACCTACAACATAACCCCCACAGATCTTCAAAAACGAGACATCAATACTTCAACTATGTTGTCCCTCTATGCAATTTACATCCCGCTTTGACCCCTCCCTCTCATTCATCTCCATCAAGAAAGTCTCGTGCCATGCCGCTGGGACATTTTATAAAAAAATTGTCATTCACTTTCCAATGTATTTGCAGTAACTCTCCACTAACTGGGGAGAAGGCTTATAGACTTTCTAATGATATATAAAGTTTGGAATTCAGGGTGAAACATTACAGAGAATTTTTTTTTTACAGTTGAGAAATACAGATTCTTGTCAAATCGTGGTCAAAGTTGAGGTACTATTTTTGGGGTGAAAGTGTACTGAAACCCGTTTCTACATTGCTATAGGATAGAGTGCACCAGTCCACACATTTCTCTGAGCAATTCTTACATGAATTCAAGGTTTAGAACTTGCCAGAACCATACGTAGACCCTTCCTCCGATATAGCGTTTTCCTCTGCAGCTGCCCTATTTCTAGTTTTCTTCTTCCTCCTTCTCTTTTCCACTGCAGCTGACCTCTTTTCACTCTTATAGAGCCGCAATCTATCAGCTTGTTTGTAGTATTCAGTTGAATGCGGTGTGCACTCCATCTCAAGAGCTGTGAACAAGTCCTTCATACCCATCTCCTTACCCTTGTTTAGACCAGAATTGCAATGTTAACAGCAAGCTCAACAGTTGTAGCACTCAACATTTGGGTCTTACTGGCACGTAACCAGATAAGAGTATTGAAGCTTTCATTCTGGTTTTGCGTGGCACCTAATGTGCACCTCTCCAGAAGATCCCGATCAGCCAAGTGCTGGTAAACTGGCCTAATATACCTACCTAAGTCACGTGGGATCAATGGTTTGTGTGTAGGCTCTGGTGTACCTTCAAACTCAGCAATTCTATACTTACACCAGCTGTTGTGATCAGGTGGCTTGTGCTCAGGACACTTCATGTGAAGTGGATGGCTATCAGAAGAGATTGAGTGTAAGAATGAAGCGTCTATCGCTTTCACCATTGCATCAACACTACCACCACTATTTCGGATGGCATCTCCATAGACATTAAGTACCTTGATTCCGTCATCAGTAAGTCTGCCCTTAAATTTTATCGGGTGACCATCATCATCAACAGCACCTGACTTTTTCAACTTCCTGAGTGCTGTGCCTAATCTCTTTTGAACGTGTCCTATACACTCGTGTTTGACAATTGTAACATCAGGACCATAGGGTTGAAGGTTAGTAAGAGTGGAGAAGGTTTTGACATCTCCATCTCCAATAAAAGTTGTATAGCGTAACTTCAAGTCTGCCTCGGAGCGCAGCCAAATACGCTTAATACGCTTAACACCTTCAACTTCCATGGCATTAGAAGATCCCTTGTAATTACACTCACAATTCTCTTCATGATCAGCATACCATTCTTCATACTCTTCTGAACTAAGGCCTTCATTCCTTTTACAAGCCCCACAATGTTTAGAGAGGACCTCTACATCTAGCACCTGTCCAGTTACCCAAGCGATAACTATAACTACCCCAAAAAGAGATGTACGTCCACGTTTTTGCTATGTTCCATTTACTGTTACGATTACATCAATAACTTCATTCAGAGGCTTTCAGAATAGCTGCATCATTGAGACAGTTGTCCTCTGAAGAGGACGGATCAGACAAGAGTACTGACTTCTTACAAGAAAGAGCATGTAATGCTAACTCTTGAAACCAACCCTCTTCTATTACCAAAAGTCTCATCTAGCATGAGGGGGGAGTGGCATGACACACACACACACCAATTTCACTCAGGCCTAAATTCAGTTTTTCTAACTTCAAAAGTCGGTACCCAATCTTCACTCTCCCACCAACACACTCATGTGAAGCTATGATGGTAGGTTGGGTTGGTCAGTAGCGCCTGGAGAGGAGGTAGATGCAGTGGAAGGTAGACTGGTGGAGGGGGATAAAATGGTGGAGGGGGATAAAAGTGCGAACTTCTTCCTGGTGGCAGTTTGGGTGGAAATAGTCTGGGCCAGAGCGGAAATAGTCTGGGCAGAAGTGGAAACAGTCTGGGCAGGAGTGGAAGCAGACTGGGAAGGAGCAGCAACATGTTCCTATATGCATGAAGGGGGAAAGGCATGAACGGGGGGGGATGGGCTAGCTATATTTCCCAAGAGCTAAGGAACTAGCTGGCTAACTATTAGCCAGGATAAACTTACGATGAATAATTACGATGAATAATTACGATGAATAATTACGATGAATAATTACGATGAATAATTACGATGAATAATTACGATGAATAATTACGATGAATAATTACGATGAATAATTACGATGAATAATTACGATGAATAATTACGATGAATAATTACGATGAATAATTACGATGAATAATTACGATGAATAATTACGATGAATAATTACGATGAATAATTACGATGAATAATTACGATGAATAATTACGATGAATAATTACGATGAATAATTACGATGAATAATTACGATGAATAATTACGATGAATAATTACGATGAATAATTACGATGAATAATTACGATGAATAATTACGATGAATAATTACGATGAATAATTACGATGAATAATTACGATGAATAATTACGATGAATTACAGTGGAAAGTGTGCTCAAGGTCACCGAGGTCATCGGTTGAGCTCCCTGCTCAGCTGCTTTGTTGAGCATTCCTCTCCAGTATTAAACTCTCCCAAGGCTTCTTCTACTTCTTCTGTAGTTTTTTTTGGCAACAAAAACAGCAGCGAAGTCAACTCTGCGGACAGATTTTCGAAACAATTCTTCTGGTAAGGTACTTCTTTGAATAAAGTGCATATCTATGTTGCCCCCATTATTCTATTTATGTAGAGGACAGTGCTATCATGGCGCTGGTAATATGGCAGGTAGTACAAGAGGAGTTGCTGCTAGGATTAAGCAATCCTATCCTCATGCTGTGTATGTCTACTGCATAAGCCATAAACTTAACTTGTGTGTGATGAAAGCTTGTTCTATACAGGTAAAGCTACATATTGTATTAAAAAAAAATCCTCTCAATTTACAGAAATCTATACTGCAGAAGGTGAGAAATATGATTGGCACTGTGACAGAAGTTTCAATTTTTTAAAAACTTTTCTCCAAAGAGACGGGCTGTGCTTGATGTTATTGCTGGATTGTGTCAACAGTCAAAGATCCCGATTTGTGCAGAACAAGGTGATAAAATAATTGTTTGTGTATTTAGGTGAATCGAGAGACTGGACTCGTTGGACACAATATACTGCCCGACAGAGGCAGTTGTAGTGAGCTTGGACCACATAAGAAATGACCGAAAGTATTTCAAAAGCTAATGGATTATTTCATGCTATCACTCAAAGTGATTTCATTATGTCCCTGATTGTCTGCAAAGAGATTCTACATATACCAGAGGCCTCACTATAAAATTGCAGGGCAAGTCAATTGAACTTGAACAGGCATATAGAAATGTAGAAATTGTAAAAAAGACCCTTGAAGATAGAGAATACAGAGCTAACCTAACTAACTACAGACTCATATATATGTATCCCAATGCTATGTATGGACCTTACCTACTTAACGACCCCTTACCTTGCGCATGCTTCCTATACATCCTTCACTTGTGCATGCATTGCTTTATGATGATAATGATTCTATATCCAGTTACATCTATGGGCAAATGCACAGTGTGTTATCCTCGATGCATGCACAAGTGAATTTGAATAGTCCTTTGAGTAGTCTCTATTAGCCACCTCTACTATTTGGCAGCAAGTCGAAATTGAGCAAAAGAGTGAATTCTATTTGCAGCCCACCCACCCATCATGGCTATTAAATGCCCATTCCACGGCTGCGAATGGGTGATCCCAGAGGGCACAAGCCCCATCCTAGCACCAGTGCTCCTCACGACCCACGCATTAAACCACCGTGCCACCCCCAGAGCAAAACCAGTCGCGGTCAGACGCCCTGAACAAACATCTGGAGGGACCACTGAGGCATGGACTTATTTCCTTCAAAGGTGGAGATCATATGTCACATCAGTTCACATTGAGGGCCAGGACCTGGCAATACAACTCCTGGAATGCTGTGACGCGAAGCTTCGGCGTGACGTCACACGAAACGCGATCGGTCCCCTACCCATTGAAGGGATGACTGAGGAAGACCTATTGGCAGCGATCAAATCCCTAGCCGTGACAGCCGAGAACACTAAGGTGGCCCGCGTCACCCTATCGAGGATGACCCAAGATCGCTCAGAACCCATCAGGGCATTCGCGGCACGCCTCCGGGGACAAGCCGAGGTCTGCCGCTTCCTCAAGAAGTGCCCTGATTGCGACGGAGTAGTGAATCAAGGTGAGGAGCGGGTGGCTGACCAGCTATGCATAGGCCTAGCAGATGCTGAGATCCAGGAGGATCTCCTCAAGCACCCGGACCAGGACATGTGTGTAGAGGACACCATCCGCTTCATCGAAGTGAGGGCCACGGGTAAGAAGTCTGCCATGACCATGACCACCCCCAGTAGCACACTCGCCCTGGATGACCACACTGCTGAGGCTGTGACCTCTCAGTACAGGAGGCAACAACGCCCACCCCCTACACAGCCTTCTCCAACCACATCCAGGGGATGTGGCATCAATCCTACCCATCCACAGCAGCAAACCAAACCACATCCCACACTGCCCAAAGGCCCATGCACCTACTGCGGCCAACGAGGCCACGGGGAGCAAGAGCGGACTGCCTACCGTCGCATCCATTGCCCGGCCTTTGGCACCACCTGCACCTCATGCGGCCGTCAACACCACACAGCCTCGGTATGCTGGCAGCGAATTGAACACGAGTTAGCCCTCACAGAAACAGCTCTAGGAATGTCCGAGGGCACCCTGCAACACCAAACATGGCAGAGGGACACCAGCTCCTGGGTGCAACAACGCTCCCCATCACAACCCGTGATCCAAATCCTGGTGTCATCCCATGTGGAGGACTTCAGAGCCCACGGCCACACACTGCCCAGAGAGTCCAGACACATCTCTACCACAGCACTCGCGGACACCGGCTGCCAAAGCTGCTTGGCAGGCCCGGACCTTATGAAGAACCTCCATATCCTGCCAACCGACCTCATTCCAGTCAATCTAACGATGAAGTCAGCCAGTGGTAACAACCTCCCCATCCTCGGGGCAGCCCTACTGCGCATCCAGATTCCATCCGGCGCGGAGACGCGCCAGATGGTCTACTTCAGCTCGGAGGCATCCCAGATCTACCTCAGCATGGCCACACTGGCCGACTTGGACCTGATCCCAAGGAACTTCCCGTCAGGATCACCCTCCAACCGATCTACCAGGCACTGCAACAACGCGGCCCAGATCACCCAGGAGACTCAACCGTCCAACATCCCCTTGCCCACCCAGAGGCGACCGGGAGACCAACCGCCCCGAACCAGCGACCACTACCCCACGAGCGACCAGACTCGGCGACCATGCTCATGCCCACCTAGAGCACCGCCCCCACCACGCCCCACGGAACTTCCATACCCTGCCACACCGGACAACAGAGTACGACTGGAGCAACATCTCCTCCAGCTCTACGCCTCCAGCTCCTTCAATATTTGTGAGCACCAGCCTCTCCCCATGATGGCCGGACCACCACTCTCTTTGAGTATAGACCCTACAGCCGTCCCCAAACCCTGCCACACACCCATCACCGTCCCCATCCACTGGCAGGACGCGGTGAAGGCAGGACTGGACCGCGATGTTCGACTCGGAGTACTCGAGAAGGTCGACCCCGGACACTTGGTGTCACCGCATGGTGATATGCACCAAGAAGAACGGGTCCCTGAGGCGGACCATCAACTTTCAGGAGTTGAACCGTCACGCCACAAGAGAGACACACCACTGCGCCTCCCCCTTCCACCAGGCACGAGCCGTTCCAGGCAACACCAAGAAAACTATCTTTGACGCCTGGAACGGCTACCATTCAGTTGCCCTCTCGCCAGAAGATCGACACTACACCACCTTTATTACCCCCTGGGGCAGATATCGATACTGCTCCGCCCCACAAGGCTACATCGCCTCAGGGGACGCATATACTGCGAGGTATGACGCCATCATCTCACACATCGGTCGAAAGACCAAATGTATTGATGACGCCCTGCTATGGAGCGACTCAATCGAAGAGGCCTTCCATCAAGCCACTGAATGGCTGGACATCTGCGCCCTCAACGGGATCACACTGAACCCGCGCAAGTTCCACTTTGCACAGGACGAGGTGGAATTTGCCGGGTTCACTATTACCCCATCAGAAGTCAGGCCATCAAAGAAGTACCTCGAGGCTATCACGGGATTCCCGACCCCCAAGAACATCACAGACGTACGCGCATGGTTTGGCTTAGTCAACCAGGTCGCGTACGCCTTCTCCATGGCACCTACCATGCAGCCATTCCGGGACCTTCTGAAGCCAACAAACAAATTCCTTTGGAATGACCAGATACAACGTGCTTTCGACCTATCCAAGTCCACCATCTGCCAGCAGATTGCTGAAGGCGTCACCATCTACGACAAGAGCCGACCCACCTGCCTGGCGACGGACTGGAGTAAGGACGGGATCGGGTACTGGCTGTTTCAAAAACATTGCCAGTGCCCATCCCGCGAAATCCTCTGTTGCCAAGAGGGATGGAAAGTAGTACTGGTCGGCTCGAGATTCACCCACTCCGCCGAGTCCAGATATGCCCCCATAGAAGGAGAGGCCCTCGCCGTCGCTGACGCCCTAGAAAAAGCACGCCACTTTGTCCTCGGGTGCAGTGACCTCCAGATTGTAGTGGACCACAAGCCACTGCTCAAAATCTTCGGAGATCGCTCACTCGAGGACATCCATAACACCCGCCTCCGGAACCTGAAAGAGAAGACACTACCGTACAAGTTCCGGATGGTCTACATCCCGGGGATCCGAAACCATACCAGTGATGCTCTGTCCCGCCACCCTTCAGGCAACCGCTCACCGGCCAAGCTGCACCTCCAGGATGACCACCACTCCGAGACATCCCTGGTGGACCCATCAGCCATCCCAACATGCCACATCTCATCCTTACCAGTGAACGCCGATGGACTGGCCACCGCCATGTGCGCCGCCATCCACGACATCCCTATTACCTGGGAAACCCTCCAGATTGCCACAGCATCCGACCCAGCACTCCAACAGCTGACGGATGTCATTGAAGATGGACCACCCGAAGCGAGACACCACCTACCCGCACTGATCCGGGACTACTTCCCCATCATAGACAACCTCTCCACAGTAGACGGCGTCGTATGCAATGGGGAACGGATTGTAATTCCCCTGGCCCTCCGTCAAAGATGCCTCAACGCTCTCCACGCTGCCCACCAAGGCACAAGCAGCATGACTGCCAGAGCTCAGACCTCCCTATATTGGCCCGGCATGTCCAAGGACATCACAGCAACACGGCAACAATGCGCCACATGCAATGGGAATGCCCCTTCCCAACCAGCCATGCCATCAACGACACCAGCCGACCCGGAGTACCCATTCCAGCACTTGTGCGCGGACTACTTCCATCACGAAGGGTTCGCGTATCTCGTGCTGGTGGACCGATACTCCAACTGGCCGGTCGTCACAAGAGCCACCAATGGAGCAGACGGCCTATGTCAAGTACTACGCGACACATTCTCCACTTATGGCATTCCAGAGACACTCACATCAGACGGCGGCCCGGAATTTGCATCCCACACCACCAGGGACTTCCTTGCAGCCTGGAGCGTCCTGCATCGCATATCTTCAGCATACAACCCACACGCTAACTGCCGGGCAGAAACAGCCGTGAAGACTACCAAAAGACTGATCGCCGGTAACACAGACCCAGGCGGCTCACTATCCGACAGTTTCCACATCGCATTGCTCCAATATCGGAACGGGCCAAGTGCCGACACCAACATGTCCCCGGCACAATGCCTGTTCGGGCGGGCCACCAGAGACCTCCTCCCTGGACTCCCTGCATCATACCTCCCACATCAGGACTGGACGACACGGCTCGACCTACGACAACGTGCGCTGTCCAGACGCCAGGTCACCAGCCGTGCCAGATGGGATGAACACTCCCAAGGCCTGTCCCCACTCGGTTGCGGTGACACAGTCATGATTCAAAATCAGACTGGACGTCACCCAACGAAGTGGGACAAGTCTGGCACGGTCGTGGAAGTACTGCAGTATCACCAATATGCAGTATGGACCGACGGCTCTGGGAGGCTCACAACTCGAAACCGACGATACCTTCGGAAATTCGACCCCTTAACCACCTCAGCCAACCCGCACACTATCATACCCCAACCATCACCTGTGCCGGCCAAGGCAACACCTACACCCGACCGCCCAGCTATCCCCCCTCAGCCCTCATCCGCCCCGGTGGCAAGGACTACGCAACCGCCTCCAAACAGCGCGACCACTCCAACCCCTGCCAACCCAAACCTTCAGGCTCAACCGGCAGTACATCCTCACACGCCACCGGCCACCATAAGCCAACCAACCCAGAACCCACCGGCGTCGCCCCCCCTGCCAACATCGGATAACCCAACAGGACCAAGCTATGCTTCGGTGGCCAAAACACCTGTAAGACCTGCCCCCATGCTGCAGCGCCACCTGACCCCCCTGCCCACACCTCCTCGGAAAGCCACGCCCACACCGAAGTCACCCAGAAGAAGCAAGAGAGGCCCAAAGCCCGTAGACCGTCTGGGTTACTAATCACTCCTCAGCAGAACCCGAGCCTCTGCTTGGGGGGAGATAGAGAATACAGAGCTAACCTAACTAACTACAGACTCATATATATGTATCCCAATGCTATGTATGGACCTTACCTACTTAACGACCCCTTACCTTGCGCATGCTTCCTATACATCCTTCACTTGTGCATGCATTGCTTTATGATGATAATGATTCTATATCCAGTTACATCTATGGGCAAATGCACAGTGTGTTATCCTCGAGAAGATGTTCGTGCTAAAGTTTTAGACTACCACAGAAAGTGGCTTGTCACTGCTGAGGAAGTGGCTGAAAAGTTTGATACAGAAATGAAGATTCCACGTTTATGTGGCCAACAGAGAAACAGAGGAAATGTGCCTGCTGGGAGTGTGGAGGAATATTATCAGAGGTGTCTGTCTATACCTTTTCTGAACCACATTATCCTTCAACTCAGTAACAGATTTACTGATGGTCAACAGCATATACCAGGTGGCAATCCTGTGCTACTTAATACAACCTGGAAGAAGGATTTCACGGCCTTTTGCAATGCTTATGCTGATGATGTTGAATCAGATTTTATTATTGCTGAACTTGATCTGTGGGAGAGGTGGTGGAGCAATCAGGTTTGTTTACCTAAAACAGCTCTCAAGACTTTGCAAGTTATGGACAAAGTTCTATTTCTAAACATCTCCAAGATACTCCAAGATTGTTTGCACACTTCCTGTCAGCACGTGTGAGTGCGAGCGTTCTTTTTCAGCACTCAAAAGGCTGGAAACATACATTCGCTCATCAATGGGGGAAGAAAGACTTAATGGATTGACCTTTACTCCACGTTCATTATAGTATTAACATTGATGTTGAAGAAGTTCTTAATGTATTTGGATGTAAACATCCACGTCGTCTAAGATTGCTATAATGTGTACCATCCATAATATGTTATTCAGGGCTTTCATTTAAAATTAAAATTATGATGAGTAATTATGTGTTTCAAATAGTGGTAGTTAAAGACAGTCTGAGCAGTAAGGGTAGTTAAATTTTTTTTTAATTATAGTATATAACAAGTACAGCAAATGAATATGATTATAATTGGGTGCACCAATAAATGAACGAACAAAGAAATCACACTGTTAGCACACTGATATGGGAGTCGGACATAAAATGATTAATTTGGGGACTGTCAATTCAAGTGTCTAGATCCGCCCCTGTAAGGAGTTGCCATTTATTGAATCGAGAGTGTGAGTAAGGAGATTTTATTCCTCGGATTCTGAACATAGTCCTCAGCATACCTAATGTAAAAATTCATAATGAAAATAGTAAACTCACATTTGTGTAATCCTGTATACCAATGACAATGTATGTTACTCAAATATATACATTACATACGTATTTGTTTCCTCCATATTATTCCAAGGATTTCTGGAGTGACTATTTTCATGTAGAAGTGGAGAGGCGAAGGATTTGAAGTCGCTCTGGGCCCAGTTGGAAGTGAGAGGGGAAACTCAACTGGACCACAGTCATTGCCACGATCTACTGCAACCCAAGGCAACTCACTGGATGAGATTGCTCTTCCACTTTTCACTATTTCCCTCCCCACTTCTTTGTCCTCCCATGCCTCTTCCTTGTTCTCTCCACCTTCCTCGTCCTTGTCCTCTCCACCTTCCTCATCCTTGTCCTCTCTCCTTTCCTCGTCCTTATCCTCTCCCCTTCCCCATCCTTGTCCTCTCCCCGTTCCTCGTCTTTGTCCTGTCCCCCTTCCGTCTTGGCTGACGCTGGATCAGTTGATGTTGAGCTGCACCTTCAGTACTTATCACATCTATAGTGTATATTCAGTTTTCCTTTTACTGTTTTGTAATAATGAAATTTGATTACTTTTTCTTACCTCTGTGTGAGCTTGTCATGGGTGAAGGTTGTAATGCCAGGCAAGGTTCCTCCACTGTCTCCTCCTGATGTGTCACAGGTGGGGAGCAGAAATTCTGGGTCTTCTTGGATTTCAGATTCCTCAGAGCAATACCGGACTTGTACTAGTGCGGCTTTTTATAATGTATTTAGGCATTAGCCATTGCGCCTAAAAGAACGATGGCTAGGCGCGTGGCGCTAAGTGAGCATATTGACGATTGACTTTTGCATGATGAAGTTTGGTTAACAAACTCTCCAGCTTCATGGCCTTTGCCTACTCTGCTAGCTTCTCTGTCATCTGTTGTACTGAAACATGCTATCTGAGAACATATATGACGGTGAGATTTTACCATCTAGTTACTCAATTTATAGGAAAGATAGACCTTCACGTGGTGGAGGTGTCATGTTGCGGTTAAGGACTCGTTCTCTTGTGACTTCTCCAAGTGATATCGAAGTTGTTACTGTTACTGTTGGTTCACCTTATGTGGTTACAGTCTGTGTAGTTTATACCCCTCCAAATGTTCCGGACCATTACCACAATAAATTGATTAAATATCTCACATCTCTGACTTCAAACACACACAGAGTGGTCATTGTAGGTGATTTTAACTTCCCAGATATTTGTTGGTGTACCCTGAGTGGTTGTAGTGCTGTTTCTAGTAGGTTTTGTGACTTTGTTTTTGAGAGTAACCTAACACAACTAATTCATAGCCCTCCCTACCCACGTAAGAGGCAATATCCTTGATCTAGTGTTCAACAATGAGGATCTTGTATGCAATGCTGTGGTTCATCCACCTGGCGACACACCTTCCTCTTCTGATCACTTTTTGGTCTCCTTTCAAGTAATTGTCTCCAATAGTAGTGCCAGCCTCAGGGATACTTCTCTTGTCTTTGATTATCCGAAAGCAGACTGGGAAGGCCTCTGCAATCACCTGATGGATGGGGACCTTAGCTTGTGCATGGAGCTAGAGGATGTGGATGAAATCTGGTCTGCCTTCAAATATATTGTGAGTTTCTACCATGAATATGTACATACCAAGGGTTCAGCTGAAAATCTCCCAATTGCCGAAATGGTTTACTGCAGACATTCGTCACCAGTTCAAATGTCTAAAGTCCAGGCATAGACGTTATGCCCAGCATTCAACTCCAACTAAGCTAGCAGTTAAAAGTAGCTATGGCACTTTTCCAGCAAGCTTCTAAGCAAGCCAAGGCTACTTACGAAAGTAAGCTAATAAGCAACTTTACAGCCTAAGGCTTTGTCTGAATCTACATTGTCTACCATCGAGATTACAGAAGAAGATGTATATATAGCTCTCAAAACTTGATAGCACCAAAGCCATGGGTTTGGATGGAATCGGTCCCAAGGTTCTGAAGTGTTGTGCACTCAAAACTTGATAGCACCAAAGCCATGGGTTTGGATGGAATCGGTCCCAAGGTTCTGAAGTGTTGTGCACTGGCACTCTATAAACCTCTACAATACTTATTCAATTCTAGTTTGTCGAAGCATTCAATCCCTTCTGAGTGGCGGATTCACAGTATCACACCTATTCATAAATCTGGAGACCGTGGCTCAGTCAAGAACTACAGACCTATTTCGCTCTTGAGTTCTACCTCTAAAATCTTGGAACGCATTATTTATAACAAGATTATTTCATTCATAGAATCTGCTCTGTCCACTGTGCAGTTAGGTTTTCTTAGAGGATGCTCCTCTTTGCAACAACTACTGATATTTTATGCGAACATTAGCGAGTCAGTCCATACTAATTTTCAATCGGATGTGATGTACCTGGACTTTGCAAAAGCATTCGACAGTGTTCCGCATAATGAACTTCTGGTCAAGCTGAGGAGCATAGGCATATGTGGTGATCTCTGGTCCTGGATTCAGAGCTATCTCAGGAAAAGACAGCAATGTGTAAGCCTAGGAAGCACCCGCTCTAGCTTATTGCCTGTGATCTCAGAAGTACCTCAAGGTTGCATCCTGAGTCCCCTGCTATTTGTAGTCTACATTAATGACCTCCCATCCTGTGTCAACAATTCAAATATTTTCTTGTTCGCCGATGATGCCAAGTGTGTGAAGCTTGTAAAACATGTCTGACAGTTTATGCCTTCAAGCTGATCTGGACAATCTATCTATGGGAATGGAGCCGTACGTGGAAGCTTCTGTTTAAGGAAGTGAAGTGTACCGCCCTTAGCTTTTGCTTGGGAGATCCTCCAATTTCCTCGTCTTACCACATCCATGATCACGACATTCCTGTCAAGTCTACCCACAGAGATCTGGGAGTCATTACCTCATTTGATCTCTCTTGGACAGCTCATTATAAAATCATTGGGCTACTATGGCGCACATTCAGCTCAGCTGATTCTGTATCAGCCAAGAAAATTCTGTATATATCTGTCGTAAGATCACAACTTTTGTACTGCTCACAGATTTGGCGTTCACATTTAATCAAAGATATCCTGAAGCTTGAAAAGATACAGAGGAGGGCTACTAAGTTCATTCTAAATGACGATGTAACTGATTATAAAACAAGGCTTATTCAACTGGACCTGATGTATGAATTTGAATTAATGATGTGATGTTTTGTGTGAGAAGCCTCAAATCTCCAGCATGCCACTTTGACATTAATAAATTCATCAAATTTAGTTCTAACACTACAAGATCGGGCACCAACCAGCGTATGAGTCACAGCCGTTGCACGTCAAACACTACACACAATACCTACTTTCCGCCTATTGATATCAATCTATCCTCCAGCACCATCAAGCATAATATCAAGCAGGTTTTATTAAGCCACATCAAACCCAACTTCAATCCTGACTCCCCTTGTACCTTTCATTATGTATGTCCTTGTGCAAATTGTTCCCATACACCTATCTTTAATTAAGTATTAATTTAATACTTTTTATCCATTGCATGTTTAGGCTACTAGTCACATAGGTTAGTTGTCCTTCAGTGTACTTCTATTCATCGATTGTCTCAATTATAAAGTTTAAAAAATAACCACGCGCGCCTATATAATAGGCGCGTGGCGTGCTGTTCTGGACTTTAGTTAACAACTCGTGAGACCGTAGTAGCTACTATCGTGATGCTAGCGAAGAAGGCATTCGTATGTACAGTTATTTTTGCGTCCTTGATGTTCATTTTTTTTTTGAAACAGGTTTATTTTACACCCGTGTATGACTATCGGGATAGATTTTGCTCCAAGCCAGGCTTCAAGGCTTGGAGAGAGGGAGCTCTGACTGTTTTACGACCTCGTATTGCTAAGAACTGCAGCAAGCTATTCAGTGGAGATGCAGAAGAGGTAAAAAGGGTCAACGCTCAGACTGCCAAGTGGAAAAATTCATTGAGTGACCAACGTTTCTTGGAAATGACCATGAATTGTTCCTGGGTAGAGGACTACTTCAGCAACAACCTTTACAGCACAGAGCTGGAGCGAAATTTTTCAATAGCTTTCTCATTTCTTGTGTATGAAAGTGCACAGCAGGTCATACGACTGTTGAAGGCAATCTACAGACCACACAACCAGTATTGCATAATCCCTGATTTGAAATCGAGCCCAAACTTTACTAGCACCTTTAGAAACATCGCTGCATGTCTGAGCAATGTGCACATTGTATCAAAACTAATACCAGTGAAGTGGGGGCACCATTCCATCATGGATGCCCAGATGATCTGTCTCAAGGACTTGATGGACTTACGAGATCGACAGTCTGAACAGAGCAAGTGGAAGTATGTTATCAATTTGTGTGGCAAGGAATTGCCACTGGCTACTAACCATGAGATAGTTTCCCAACTCATAAAACTCAATGGATCTTCAGCTATCAACCCTAGGAGAGTATACGATGCTGAATCATTGAGTAGATTTAAAGGCACACTTCCTTTTAACTTGCCATACTACAAAAGTTTAACCTACATGGGGGTGACTTATGACTTTGCAAGCTTTCTCTTCACCAATTCAACGGCCATTAAACTTCGTGAATTTTTCAAACCATGTCATGCTCCCGAGGAACACTTTTATGCTACACTCTCTGCTATTCCAGGGGTCCCAGGAGGGTTCAATCCCAATGTTTTGACAGTGTGCATCAGTCACTACATCTGGCGTACTGGAATGAGCAAGCAAAAATGTAGAGGAAAAGTAGTTCACTACATATGCATTCCGAAAATAGGTGATTTGAGAACAATCATGAGTGAGACAAGAAATGGTGACACAGCTCTGTTCTTCAACAAGTATTTTATGGAGTATGATCACACTCTCATGGACTGTATGGAGGAAGAGCTAATAGCTAGAAACAAGAGAGAGTTTGATGAAGATTGTGAACAGGAAAAAATCTATCTATCCACGTAATAGCAACTGTAATGGCCACCAGATTGGAAATTGGTATACATATAAAAAACGGTATATCTATCCATGTGATTGTTTCTTCTTGGGTTGATGTAAAATTCGTACATGCCATATCAGTATTGTAACAAATCTACAATCTATAGTAATCCCTTTAGCAGAAACTGGGATTGTTTGGTGCCCCACCTCCAACCCCGTCATGATAGACATGTAACCTCCCTTCCACCAAAGGATCCCTCTCCCAACCCCAGACCATAATTATAATAACGAAAGCTGCTATTGAATACCCTAAGAGTAATACACATCTAAATCAAACCACTTCAAAGAAAGTAAGTTATGACTGTAGTGTTACTAGGGCGCTGGATCCATCAGGTGCCAATTTCCAACTCAAAGTCAAACCCACAATTGTATATTCCATAGATCTTTGGGAGAAGGGTGCTGGAGGAAATTGACCACAAGTACAGTGTGTAAATTTTTAAGTCGAGCCATGTGTAATTGTCTTTACTTCACAACCAACTGACTTCCAAGACACTTGTTCAGGTTACAAAAACTATCTCAGCACACCACCCAATCCATAATGGAAAGTACTAAAACAGAAAGTACTAAAAACACCACAGGAAGTATATACAACGAACAATTATCTCTACCTAACCACTCACATAACAGCACAGTAAGCATTAATGGTTCTGTTCCAATAGTATCACGTGCCATACATGCATTACATATTCCCCTCTCAGCTTCAGCTCGTCCTCGAGCTGCATTGAAGACGGTCTGGTGGTTCATCACGCAACGGATACCTTCAAACTGGTGGATCAACTTCGGCAGAGTGATGTGTTCTATTTGAGGAGATTTCCACTCAGTTTGTTTGATTGCTGGTAGTGGAGTCCTTCCAGATATGTCGCATGGTTCTGGTTAAATTCGTCTCCTCAGGCGATTGACTTGCACAGTTTTAACTTGATTCCCGTCTGTTTTCTACGTTGAGTGGCCTTTGATTGCTTTGACTGTCCACTTCCTCTCCCATCGTGGGAGCTTTCCAGGATTAGGAATAGAAAGCCTCAGAGGCTGCCTCATCACAGTGAAGATATGGTCCTGTGGGCGTGTTTGTCATAAGAGGATTTCTGGTTTTGAGCTGCTTATGAGGAGAGCTTGAATAAAATCATGTACTCCAGCCAGTTTACTCCGGAGGTGAGCTTCATAAGAACCAAAATAGATAAGACATGCTGTAAATATAAGAATGGTAAATAAATAACTTCACTAACTAACAAAAATACAGGTTTCATGTTCAGGCTCTTGACAATGGCCACCCAGAAGCCAACTGACTTCCAAGACACTTGTTCAGGTTACAAAAACTATGTCAGCACACCACCCAATCCATAATGGAAAGTACTAAAACAGAAAGTACTAAAAACAGCCACAGGAAGTATATACAACGAACAATTATCTCTACCTAACCACTCACATAACAGCACAGTAAGCAATTAATGGTTCTGTTCCAATAGTATCAAGTGCCATACATGCATTACATATTCCCTCCCAGCTTCAGCTCGTCCTCGAGCTGCATTGAAGACGGTCTGGTGGTTCATCACGCAACGGATACCTTCAAACTGGCGGATCAACTCCGGCAGAGTGATGTGTTCTATTTGAGGAGATATCCACTCAGTTTGTTTGATTGCTGGTAGTGGAGTCCTTCCAGATATGTCGCATGGTTCTGGTTAAATTCATCTCCTCAGGCGATCGACTTGCACAGTTTTAACTTGATTCCCGTCTGTTCTCCATGTTGAGTGGCCTTTGATTGCTTTGACTGTCCACTTCCTCTTCCATCGTGGGAGCTTTCCAGGATTGGGAATAGAAAGCCTCAGAGGCTGCCTCACAGTGAAGATATGGTCCTGTGGTCATACGAGGATTTCTGGTTTTGAGCTGCTTATGAGGAGAGCTTGAATAAAATCATGTACTCCAGCCAGTTTACTCCAGAGGTGAGCTTCATAAGAACCAAAATAGATAAGACATGCTGTAAATATAAGAATGGTAAATAAATAACTTCACTAACTAACAAAAATACAGGTTTCATGTTCAGGCTCTTGACAATGGCCACCCAGAAGCCAGGGAAGTCCATTCCACAATCTCGATTGAACTGCTCACACTCTGGTGCTAGGCTGATGCAGTGTTGCCATAATGTTGGATTTTATTCAAACTGTTTAGATTTTTGACCCTTAAATTTTCTGTTTGGATTTTATCAATAAATGTTTGGATTTTTCATCATTAGAAAATTGTTTGACATTTCAGACCATGTGCAGCCTATTTCAAAACCACTCTCTGTGTATTAGATGAGTGTGGTCATTTTGTGGTCACCTGGTCTGTGCAGGAATATTCATGTGGTCACTTGGTCTTAGGAATATTCCTCCACAGTCCTGTGTTATTATGTTCCTGTGTTATCATGTGGTCACCTGGTCTGTGCAGGAATAATTCCTGCACTGTCCTGTGTTCACCCAGGTCGGTGCATGCAGAGCCAGAATCCTTTGATCTATGTGCATGCTCATGCATGAGCTATCTGGTTGGGTATTTAAAGCCTGATTTGTGCAAGAGTTAGAATCTTTCACAGTGAGTGTCAGAGAGAGTTAGCTATGGCATCTTCAGAACCCAATACTTCAAGGTTACCAGAAGAAGATTCTTCAGATAGGGATTCTGACTCTGATAATGAGGTTTCATAAATTGACATTGACAGTCAAATCTCTACATCTTCAGGTCTTCTAAGTCTACAAAAAAGCGATTGTGTGTCTATCGTAGACAGTATGCAAAGACTTTTCCATGGGCCACAACTTCGAGAAAGGGATCTTCTTTTGCCTTCTGTATGAAGTGCTCTCGTGATATATATAAACCTTGGAAGAGGTCTAGAGATCTCAGGAGACATTAGGAAACGAAATTACACAAACACTCAAAAAAAGATGGTGTGGGTGTACTGCCTCTACAGTCCTACTTTGCGCCAATGAGAGGAGTCTGTAATCCGTGCAGAAGTACTCTTCGCATATTTCCTTGGAGAGCACCATCTTGCCTTTCAATTGGGAGATCATTGTACCAAACTATTCAAGTTGATGTTTCCTGATGCTAAAGACTTTAAGTGCAGTCGTACTAAAGCAACAGCTGTGTTGAAAGTTATTGCCCAGGATTGTTGGAAAACCATTTCCGCAGCAGTTAGAGAGACTAAATACTTCAGCCTCCAAACTGATGAGACAACTGATATTACCGTTACACAACAAGCTACTATTATGCTTCGATTCTTCGATAAACACCCAAGTACTGGTGAGATGTGTCTTCTTTGCCCTAGAGAGTGTAGAGAGGGCAACTGCAGAGCTACTATTTAACGCAATCGATAAGCATTTTGAAGAATCCACCACCCTTCTTTATTATAATCTTGTCGGATTAGGTACAGATGGGGCCAATGTAATGTTGGGAGCACCTAATTCAGTGATGTCACGGTTACGATGTGAGCAGCCAGCTTTAGTTGCTCTTCATTGTCATTGTCACATAGCAGCACTAATAGCAAATGAGGCCGGCAAAGTCTTGCCTGATGAATTGGAAGATCTGACAACTGATGTATGGTATTATCCAGAAGAGCCCAAGGAGGCTGCGACAGTTTGAAGAATTTCAGAGTTTTGTGGAATGCAAGCCACACAAGTTGTTAAAAGCATGCCAAACACGATGGCTCATCAGCCTTGAAGCTTGTGTGAATCGTCTTATCGAGCAATATGAAGCCTTACTCTCATACTTTCGAAGTACTGAGTATAAGCAGGCAGTAGTGAGAAGAGTAAAAATTGTACTTGAAAAGCCTCTGACCAAAGCTTACTTGCTCTTTCTATGTTCTGCATTACCAATTGTTAATAATTTGAACAGGTGTACTGTCACTACATGCAGCAGCAATCTCCAATTCTTCATGTTCTCTACCAAAAGCTCGATGGCTTAATACGAAAATTTCTGTTGCTGTTCATGAATTCTGAGTATGTGTGTGCTGCTGAACATGTTTTACAAGTGTGTATTGATAACTCAGAAGAGTATCTCCCTTTACACAAAGTTTTCGTAGGTCACAGCACATTATCATACCTCGAAGAAGTGGATGGATTATCATCTGAAGATGTGAGAAAATTTAGGGAGACTATCCAAGCTTGGTGGATTGCTGCAGCCATGGGAGCTGTCAAATGATTACCTATGAGTCACAAGTTACTCTCCAATCTCAAATGGCTTGCTTACAACAATGCAGTATGGCTGGTCAGGTGCTTGCTGCAGCTGAGTGTGTTCCTCAGGTAGTTCAAGTTGGTGACAAACCCAGCCTTCAAGCGGAATTTATGGATTTCTGCATGTCGCCATTACCTCATAAAGTCACGGCCATCACAGAGGTGGATAAGTATTGGCATACAATCAGCCAAATCAAAAACTGCTTGGAAACTGAGTATCGCTACCCACATTGGCAAAACTCGCAAAAGCCATTCTAGTTATACCCCATGGCAATGCTGATACCGAACGTTTATTCAGCCACATTGGTCTCAACAAAACGAAGCACAGAAACAGACTAAGGAATTTCTACATTAAATTCACTTTTAACAATGTTCCTCAAAAATGCTATGAATTTAAACCGAACACTGAACTATTAAAGACGTGTAAATGCTATGAACACACTTTAGTATGTTATTTCTCATGAAATTGTTGTTTGGATTTTGTTTGGATTTTTTGTTGCCAAAATGTTTGGATAACACAGGCGAGTATGGAAATTACAAAAAAAATTATGGTAACACTGCCAGTGATGTGCTACTCATTCACTTGCAGTTCCTTCTGTCTCTTGGCCTGGTCTATGCTGGTGGCTTCCTTCCAAAAAATGGGATGTCCATTGTATCCTGCATGTTCAGCAATTGCAGATTTTTCTTTAGCACACTTTTTACCAGCAACTTGATGTTCATTTTGGTCTCCAGTCCTCCAGTCTTCTGCTGTTGCTCTCCCTTATGTAGTAGCTACACAGCTGCAAGGGATAGAGATAAAGCGTATACAATGTGTGAGTGCATACTAGCTGGCAATTCATTCTTCACTCTGCTCAGTTGTGTCTTCAGAGTTCTTTCTGATCTGAAAAGAAGTCTGCATTGAACTTCCTGCAGACCCTCGAAATGTCTATCATCCCTGCTATATAAGTTACTGCCATAGGATCTTTCTTTTCAGACCCCTGATTGCCTGTATCGGTGCATTTATCTTCCTTCCTGCATTTAGATGCACCAGCAGAGGAAAGGTTGATGAAGGCTTGTGGGTAACCATTCTCCATAAAAACCTTATTCGAATTATGTTCATCCTTCCATAAGTCCTCCTTCTCTGTCACTATTCTCATGACTCATCGTACAAGCTCTTCACCTCTTCCGACCCACAGAAGTCTGGAGACTTTTCATTCTTTAATGCACATCATTAATTGTCAAGTTACAAGCTTTGTCTTACAGCATAGACGAAAGAGAAAAAAAGTTATGACAATTAGAAATAGGTACAACTATTTTGTGGTTTTGACGCATAGTCCCCCCTTAAGATAGTACTCTCTCTATTCTCTCTCTTGATACCAAACATCCATATATTCTGCACACTTCACAGTAATGGACTTACAAGATAGGTATCTCTCTGCTCTCTCATGAAGCGAAATATGTTAGCACCTATCACAACCCACTACTTCCTGGCTCAAGTGCAGAAAGTATCGTGTCTGCCAGCAGGTTAAGTACAGCTGTTAAAAAATCATAGTAGCTGCTTTGCGGATAGTAATGCTACAAGAAAATGCAGCAATAGCTATCAAAGTTATGAGCCAGAAACCATAGTAGCAAATTGTTCAGGAGGAATGTCCAAATTGTCTCATATTTGGAGGATGTCTTCCGTATGGGTGTGTTATATTATATTTTGGTTTTGGGCAAGTCCATGTTTTCATGAATATAATTAACATTTAACCTACGTATGTTTAATTGAAATTTTTATTTTATATATACATCTGTTGAAATTCATATTTGGTAAAAATATGCTAAGTTTTGGAGAGGATAGTTTTGCAGTGACATTTTAGATCTCAGCAAATGCTCACACTTATAATTATATATAAATACAAAAACGTAGACAGGGCAGGTGTGGATTTACAAGGAAATGTTAAGGGTAGTATATATAAGTTTTAGGCTAATGACTGAGAAGAAAATCAAGATTAATGTGTTCTGTGATGTGTCTGATGTTGTCACGATGACAACATGATGACATCATTGACCAGTAGGTTGTAACATTTTTTGTGGGCCAAGTAAAAAAAACAATTATGCTAAGTAATAGCCTACGAGTTATGTTCAGTAGATCAAGAGCAGCTATTTAAATCTAAAGCTAATTCCCTATTTTCAGAAAATTGCTGAATTGTACCACCAGAAATGCAGTGTCTGGAGATGCTGCATGCACATGAGGTTTCATGGGGATTCCAGAAATTAGGAATGCGTATCAAACGAATTTGGCATGAATAACACCCCCCCCCCCCAGCCTATTTTTGAAACCTTCCTCAACTTTTATTTAAACTCATAATGGCAGGAATATCAACTGGTAGGATAATAATTGAACAAATTCTGAATAGAGATTGGCAAGTTATGCTATATAGGAGGTAAGCAAGGTGTTCAATGCTAGGAGGT
Source organism: Cladorhizidae sp. MBARI D1340-BT2 (assembly GCA_028752905.1). NCBI lineage: Eukaryota > Metazoa > Porifera > Demospongiae > Poecilosclerida > Cladorhizidae > Cladorhizidae sp. MBARI D1340-BT2. Next base: position 31,312,999 of record JAQNBH010000018.1, read on the forward strand.
AAGCAAGGCGTTCAATGCTAGGAGGTAAGCAAGGTGTTCAATGCTAGAGGTAAGCAAGGCGTTCAATGCTATGAGGTAAGTAAGGCATTCAATGCTAGGAGATTAGCAAGGCATTCAATGGTCTTGAGCTTCTTCTGAAGTCGAGACTTTTTAGATCAAAGTGATCCACAACCAGTTTTTGTTTTTGTAATAATGTAGATGAAGTTGCTGTGGTTGCAAGTCTTCCTAAGACCATATAATGGTCAGCTCAGAGCCACATTAAGGAACTCCAATTGTTGTATGTAGAGGTCATGAAAAAGAGGGGGAGAAAATAAACCCAATAGATAATCTGGTATTTTAGTGTAGCTGCTAGAAGACTTTGTCGGTTTACTGGATCACTATACACTATGAGAACATGATTCCTGTGATTAACAATCGCCATCCATGGGCTCAGCAAGCCCCATTTACAAGAGGATTAGCCTGCTCCTCATAAAGAAGGCAAAGAAATTCATTATGCCTGATCAAGCATTATACCTGATCAAGGACCTAAATTGCCTAAACACTTCTCTAAGAGTTACCTGCACTATACTCCTGAGAAGAACTGCAAACAAGATTCTGTGAGGATTGTGTGTTGTGTATGTTGCTCTGTCAGCATTAGGATGCTTACTTTGATGCTTATTGTTGATCTAATTTCCAATCATTTTATTTTTGTTGGTTTAGACTGAATGTGTATATACAGCATGCAAACGAGAACCTTGTGATGCCACAATCAAAATATTTTCATAGATAAGAGCCAAGAAAATGCAAAATACCTGACCAAATTAATACGTGTGTGTGTAGCTATGTGTGAATGGAAGCGAGGTGCCCTTTTCATAAATGTAAATTAAATGTCGTCATAAACTAATCAAGACTGAGAGTGAATGGGCCATCCAATTATAGATGTTTTTATCATTTTCTCAAATAGTTTCCTGTTGGATTTGTGGAAGTCCATGACTTCCTGATCGTGTGACTCCAGTCTAGCCTCAATCTCCTTCAAAACTGCAGACTCCTTCTGTGTAAATAAGGGAAGGGTTATGTTCTTTCTCTCCGGGATACCCTCTACATGGCCAAGAGAATTGACGTGAGCATACAGACGAGGGATCTCGATCACATTAACCACGGTGATGCCGATGATATCGGAACTCTCTTTGTTTATCACAAACGTGACCAACACAGTCCCACACTGAGACAAATTTTCTTCTTTGGCAGGCCTGCAGTGTAGTATTAAGAATAGGTCTTTTAGAGTATTTTAGGGGATAATAGTTCACATAATTATACTCTAGGGGACACACACTGTATCAACCATCTCACTAGGTTGAAGCAGATGATTAGCTTTATGGGTATACATTAATATCAATATACAGTGTACAAAAGTCAAACAATCATCTGAATTATAAAACTATAGGCACTCACTACAACCCAATCTGGTGTTGGTTCAGTGTGAGTCCACATAGAGATATTGTCAGCCTACTTCAACCTGCCTCGACCCAGTGTGTGGGTCCCCAAAGAGTTATTGTCAACCCACTTCAATATACCTCAACCTAGTGTGATGTTGGTCCAGTGTGTGTCCGCATAGAGCTATTGTCAACCTACTTCAACCCATCTCAACCCAATGTTATATTCATGCTGTCAAGTGATATCTCTACAGAGCAACCTTCAACCTGCTTCAACCCAGTGTAATGCTGTTACTCATTACTCACAGTTGAAATTCCTCTCCGTAAAATGGGTTGGCTGTTCCCTTGACAGTAGATGTTTGATGAATCTTCTTTGCACTCTTTGGAAACAGCCAATCAGGCAGCAAGGAAACCTCCACATATGAAGACAACTGAGCTGAATTAATGCATATTTAGCAATATTGAATAAAGTACTGAAATATGATATATTATAAAAGCTGACAGGCATTAGCACCTGCGTAGGGGATAACTTTGACATCATTCACAATATATATATATATTACATAACTGGACAACCCCCCCCCCCCATTTTTTTTAACCTGCACATGTCCAGTAGACTATTGTAATAATAAAATAGCGATGGGCAAACAAAACATATTTGTTTTTAAATAGCTGACATTTGCAACTGCCATTACGAAGTATCTCTTCCAGACCATTATCACTATTAGGTAGAGGTGCCTATGCTTTCTGGGAATCACATTGAATCCTTTCGCTCTTGAGAAAGGATGAGTTCCTGTTCTTTCCTGTAATTTTGCTGTAGACATCATGCTGTGCAAGTTTTGTTTTGCTTACCTCATCAATGGAACTAATCCTGTTACTAAATTGCAGCTTATTGTATTTGCTTCAATGATAAGATTTGAAAAATTCTTAAAAATTCATTATGGGTTAATTACTGGATCTGTAAGTTCTTATCAACTTACTTGAGGGTGGCAAGAGAAGTTGTCTTTTATGACCATAAAAATCCAGAGAACAACTTGCCAGTGAGAGCAATCTAGCTCGATCAAGCTCCTACAGTTTTTCAAAACTGGCTGATTGCAAGTCTTCTGAGCGAAAATATTCCTGAATTCCCTTAATCTTCTTTCAAACAGAATATGCCTTTGAATACGTATATAGAGTCTGTAGGAGACAAGAGTTGATGCAGTTATAGCTAACCACATGGCTACCTAATATATAGTTAACACAGAATTTCCATCACCCCCTCCGCCCACTAACCTAACCTTTCCTATGTCATGCCTAACATTTATATTTCAACAACCACATTAGTACAGTTAGAGTCACTGTGTCTTTGTGTTAATCTCAAATAGTATAGTTAGAGTCACTGTGTCTTTGTGTTAATTTCAAATAGTCTAGTTAGAGTCACTGTGTCTTTGTGTTAATCTTCAATTTTTCCGAAGTGTGATCTGAATTTTGAATTTGTAATGAGATATGAATGAGATATGAGAGGGGAGGGACATTTATTCATGTTACAGTAGTCCACTACCTTTAGAAAAAACACAGTGGAATTGGCTAAACAGTTATCACCTAGTTTATTGGTTGCTCTAGCCACTGTTTGATAAGCATCGATAATGTGACTATGTCTCTTCTTGTAAGGATTTTTGCCATTGGGTGACCACAAGCAAATCTTAGATGTGAGATCTATGTATGGCATCTCCAGGCTGTGCTCTGTAATAGTCCAACCATTCGCCATACCTCTAGCTAGCTCTTTGAGATTCATCCCTGTAAGAACTACTGCACATGGGCACTGCCGGTTAAATGGCTGCTTAATATTAATTGTCTAATTTTTTCTGTAATGCTGTAAGTATACCCAGTCTAGCATTGTCAACCCCTTCCTTTCAGTGAAGGTAACTAAATTTCCTAAACGGAATGTGATTACCAGCAGCTTTAAGTGATGGAGTTCCAGGAACAAAAAAAATTGGTAGGAACAACGTGGAGCTGACATCACAAAGTGGAATGAGAGAAGATATTTCTGCATATTCCATTCGGGGTGCGAAGCTGACATATCACCTCCATACCAAGAGGCAAGAAGGAAACCAAGTTCTGAAACTTTGGCTTCTCCTCCACATGAAATGAAGTGATGCAGAACATGTAACGAAGGCCATACCTGCTTGCAAAGACCACAAGTATGTATTGATTAATTACCACCACTAGACTGGTGGTGAGAACAACTTGACTACACTAGTATTCCCAGACCCTCTCCCTCCTGTTACAAGGGAAATAAAAGGGCTTCCACACAAAGCACCTTGTTTATTAACCATGTTCACCATTGTCAATGAACTCATCAAAATTACAATGAGCTTCTCAATAATAAACCTGAATTTTACTCTCACGATGTTTCGACTAGATGCTCTAGCCTTCATCAGAAATATTCTTGATGAAGGCTAGAGCATTAGTCGAAACGTTGAGGGAGTAAAATTCAGGTTTATTATTGAGAATATCATTTTAACATGTTCACCATATTCTCGTTGAGTCATACTCAGAGCGAACTAATTATTCATGGCTACAAAACCCAAACTGTACCTACAACCACTTCAAAACTATATATATTTTACCTTTTTCTGGGAGGTTTTTTGCTTGGATGATAGAGACTTCAACGACATGCTTGTCAAGGAGGTAGCCAATGCTTAGCTGCAGAGTACCTTGTTGTCCGGTAGATTCTAGTTCAATGCCCTGCTGCTGCTGTTCCAACTCTGAGAGAAACTTCTTGAGTAGGTCTCTCGGGGAAGTTTGCAGCAGATTTAACTTCTCAATGATAAACTATTAAAGAGGTAGATTTTGGAAAATCTCCTAATAGTTACAGGTGTAAACTAGAATGTCTTCACAATAGACAAGCATAATTATATATTAAATGAACTGTAGAATGTCTTCACAATAGACAAGCATAATTATATATTAAATGAACTGTATATGTGCTAAACACGGTGTGTTAAATATTGGGGAGTGCTGTAGCATTCCCTAAACCACAAACATTTATTAATATATCTCAGAAAGAAGATTCATAAGTATCCTAAACGGTGATTTCAACCAATTTTGACCCCCAAAACCACTTCGAGAGTGTGACTTGAATCCTTTGCAAGCAGTCAAAAGAAGCATTAAAATTTCATTTCCAAAATATCCCCGTCTATTTATCTACATTTTCTACTAATTCCCCCACACACAACTTGCGTATAATATATCAGTTGTCCTTATTTTACTACCGGAAGATTCCAAACTCTTCAATATATTGCAAGACTAATCCGTTTCTTATTTCAGCACCATCTTTCTATGTATCTTGAACTATTGCAAGGACTAATTAATTTTTTATTTGAGGACCATCTTTCTATGTATCCTTCCACACTTTCCCACACATACTTGCACACTCCATTCGATATAACTTTACTACCACAAGGCTTCAAACTGTGCAGTACATTGCAACGATTAATCCACTCCTTGTGATTCATTTTCTCTCTATTTCACATAACACCCCAAAATCAGAAAATGTTCATTAGTGCTATAAATGCACTTGTCCACAGTCCACATGCAATATCGAGCCTGTATAAGCTGAGCTGAATAAGCAGGTTATATATCACTGTTTGGAAAAGAACTTGTGTGCTAATAACATTGCAATCTTCAGCCGCTGATGTTGTTTACTAGCCAAGCAGTGAGTTGTCAGTGGCTATAGAGAGAATCTTGTTTCTTCTATGATAATACATATGTGCAAAAACAACCATAGAACATTATGACAGCCAGGCCTATGAAATCAAGTGCTGTGACTTTCTGTGTGTTCTTACTTTTAGAACTGAACAGAACTCACTTGTCCTTGAAGAGTACACTGAACTATGATTGCCTGAATTCGGCCATCATGAGGCATCTCTTTCCCATCAGAGGTAAGTGCAAACAAGTTTGCTCATAGCACACAATTTTTTTATCTGCGATGACCCACCAACATCTATGACTGATTAATCAAGTGTTATATATACTGAGTAACTTCCTGTAGGCAGCTGCTTAACTATAAATAGAAACAAAAACAAACAAAAAAGTCAAAAAAGAAATGTAGATGCCGAATGTTTACAGTCCCTTTATCCACAAAAGCTGTTGTTAGGCATATTTCACTATTAGGTGCACATTTTGTGTTAGGCACATACATCCTAATGTTGATTCTAATGCTCATTATCACATGCATACACGAGTCACTCTTAATTGCAACTATGACCCACACAAGCATGTATCTTTTTGCTGACTTGCTGAGAACGAGGGAGAGAAGCAAGCTGTTGGCTGAGGAACACGAGGTAAAGAAGCAAGCTGTTGGCTGAGGAACACGAGGGAGAGAAGCAAGCTGTTGGCTGAGGAACACGAGGTAGAGTAGCAAGCTGTTGGCTGAGGAACACGAGGGAGAGAAGCAAGCTGTTGGCTGAGGAACATGAGGTAGAGAAGCAAGCTGTTGGCTGAGGAACACGAGGTAGAGTAGCAAGCTGTTGGCTGAGGAACACGAGGGAGAGAAGCAAGCTGTTGGCTGAGGAACACGAGGTAGAGAAGCAAGCTGTTGGCTGAGGAACATGAGGGATAGAAGCAAGCTGTTGGCTGAGGAACACGAGGTAGAGAAGCAAGCTGTTGGCTGAGGAACACGAGGGAGAGAAGCAAGCTGTTGGCTGAGGAACACGAGGTAGATAAGCAAGCTGTTGGCTGAGGAACACGAGGTAGAGAAGCAAGCTGTTGGCTGAGGAACACGAGGTAGAGAAGCAAGCTGTTGGCTGAGGAACACGAGGGAGAGAAGCAAGCTGTTGGCTGAGGAACACGAGGTAGATAAGCAAGCTGTTGGCTGAGGAACACGAGGGAGAGAAGGAAGCTGTTGGCTGAGGAACACGAGGGAGAGAAGCAAGCTGTTGGCTTAGGAACACGAGGGAGAGAAGCAAGCTGTTGGCTGAGGACAAGGGAGAGAAGCAAGCTGTTGGCTGAGGACGAGGGAGAGAAGCAAGCTGTTGGCAGGCCAGGAGATGAAAGTGTTTAGAAATGGCAATGATGTCTGACTCGAGCAATATCCAAAGGTGTGTCTATCAAAAAGATTTTCTTCCTTTTTCGCTCACATAGCTTTTGTCCATAGGCCCTCCAGACCAACTTATAAATGTGATGCCCTTGAACAACACTATCCGGATTATAGTCCATTAAACCTGCTATGGTTTGTGAGTGAATCGCTAGTATTTAGGACTTAACAAACCTTGCTAAACAACTGACGGTAAATTTTGCATGCACTGCTCATGTGTCTTGCGTATGAGTATTTGTTAAGCACTTGCTTCTTGTTAATCTTACAGATTTGTATTATAAGCACATCTGGCTATATAACAGTGACTTTTTAACGAAAACAAAAATAATGACCTCAATAATAATTTTTACTCTCTCGAAGTATCGCCTAGATGCTCTAGCCTTCATCAGGAGAAGGCTAGAGCATCTAGTCGAAATGTCGAGAGAGTAAAATTCAAGTTGATTATTGAGAAGGTCATTGTAATTTCATTATGTTAACTTAGAGTTCATTGAGAGTTTATCATAATAGTAAATCTGAATTAGGTAACGGGTCCTGTAACTGTTTGTTGTGATTGGTAAATTCTTGTTTTATTTCTTTTTTGTCTAGCATTTTTTTCTCTCGTCTATCTACCTATGTACCTCTGAATCTACCTACTCCCCCCCCCTCCATGCATAAGTTGCAGACAATCATTTGTCATAATTTTACTGCAGAAAGAGTCCAAACTATTCAATGCATTCACATCTAATCTCTTTCTCAATTCACACTAATCGTTTATCTACTTAACAAAACACCCATAAACTGGTAAAAGGTGAACTCTGAGTAAGAGAACCATTATTCTAAAGAAAACAGAAGTACTGAAAAGTCAGAGCACTTTGCAGCTGATATTGGAATTTCTAGCTATTGTATATATGTGACCTCAAGAAGAATGAAGACAAGATCCTTATTTTTGGGGGGAGGATATTTTTGGGGGGAGGAAGGGGTGGGTGGGTGGGTTTGCCTCAGTGTCGGCATAGGTATTTCCACAGACACACTCGAAATAATGATATACATAATATATTGAGTGGTTTCAATTAAATTCATGACCTATGTTATGAATGTTATAATGGACCACAATTATCTGTAATCTCCATAAGGTGGTTGGTCACCCTATCCTTATGGATAACTGAGATTCTATTGTTTTAATGTTGTAAAATCTGTATTATATTTGGAGCTCATTAGGTAAAGTGTCAGGTAAAGTGTCCTGCAAATGTTTGTTCTCTACATTGTTAAATTTATGTTTCATTTTTTTTGACCAATAGAATATATATTGTTTTTAACTAAAACATTTCTGTCTTGTATATATGCTATAAACTTTGGTTGTTTAATGCCCCACATCTAACCCCAACCTGCAAGAAAACGGGTAACTGGAATAGGCGCTTACTAAACACTATTTAATGCACACACAATTTTTTTTACTTTTCATAAAAAATTTAGACAGAGAACCGAGGACCCATCTTGCGAGTTAGTCAACAGAGTAACTAATTTCTTGAACCAGACAAAGAAGGACTCAGTCTCTTGAGCAACTAAGAAGGAATTAGCAATGGCTATTAAATTTTTTCCTCGGAAACAGATTTGCTACAGACACACTATATACAGACACACTATATACATGGCAAAAGGCTCCTTTTAGCCAATGATGAGAACAATTCTTGTAACAGGTTCTCTATTGGCATCTCTCACAAGCCAAAAGTACAATCGTTGGTTATGTCTGAAAGTGTTTTGGGATGGTTGAGCAAGAAAAATAAATTTAAATTTAAATATTATAATTATTTTATTATTAATATAGTAATAATAATAATAATAGTAAATAATAATAACAACAACAACAACAATAATAACTAACAACAAAAATGTAAAACAAATAAATAAACAATGAACAATTCCAACAAGAAATCTTCCATGCCTTTACTGCTGTTTCTGGAAGCTGAGGAAAGCTACACAAGCATTATGCTTACCTAAATCGCTTCACTATTGAAAAAGGAGACACTCCTGGATGGATTTTCTTGCTGTAAGTTTTGTTGTAGACATAGAGAGTGATGTAGCGTTTGTTTGATTACTTCAATAGAGCTCATTCTTATACCAAACTGCAGCTTATTACATTTGCACTCTTGAAAAAAGTTTGAAAATTTGAACAAATGTTATAATAATAATGTCCTAGTCAATTAGGTTTTACCAAATTAATCTAATATTACTCTGTGAATAAAATAAACAGGTTTTTTTCTCAAGTACTTATTATGTTAAACCTTGACCTCAAGTTTTGATGCTGGTCTATAACATTCTTCTACACTGCGCAATCTTAACCCTTTCACCACTGCATTTACACAGCATTTATTAAAAATAGTGACACTATTACATTATTCAATCAGGAGTGCACAGGTATCCTTAGCAGCAATTCGATTATTAGGAATTTTTTAAACTAGGTTTGTATAAGGACAATGTGAGATAGGCTAGTTGACAGTCCAGCTATACCATAGGTCTGTAAGTCATTGCATTTCTGCTAACCTGGTAGGGCTCTGTCCCAAGGTCGGAGAGACTCATTCCATTTCCATCAGCATGGAAGAAGTCCTTCAGTTCAAACATGAAGTACTCCAGCCTCTTATATAGATACAATGCTGATGGTTTCTTCGGTATGACTGCCAGTCTGGCCTGCACCACACCTATCACCACGTTCCAGAGTTTGTGTAGGATACTACAGGCATAATGTTACATGATCATATGATGGTCATGTGACTGTGTTATAGAACATATCTACATGATAAGCACAATTTTTTTCTATTTCAAATCACATATGCCGGGCCATGTTTATAGGTATGATGGTCACATGTAATATCATATGGAAATAACCTGTTCAAGTCAATAGATATTGGTGCAGGTTTCTTAAAAATAAGTTGGCAATATATAACATGGCTTCATAGAGAGGAAGGTGGGTGGGGAGACCTGGGCTCCCCCCCAAAAGAAAATCCTGGTTGAAACTCCCACAGACTCTCCTTGCTTAGTTGCTTTGTGATGAGGTAAAGAGGTAAATGGGAAAACTTTTATTTATATCCATTTCTACAACCATTATTGTTATGGTAATGACATAGTGCTAAGAATGAGCGATTTCAGACAGTTTGCCCTCAAAATGCTCAAAAACGTCCCAATTGGAGCAAAATAGAGCTTCTTTCGGTTAAAAAGGGGACATTTCTCACCAAAAGCTGTTATCTGTCGTTTAAAGAGTAGAATAGTAACAAACCAATTAAATACAGGAGTGAGAAGATAGTCTCCAAGAATCTGCAAGTTGCTGGACAAGTACTTTAGCAATGGAGCGATGGCCTACAGAGAGAAAGTAAGAAAGAGAGAGAGAGTGTGTGTGTGTGTGTGCGTGTGTTGGGAGAGGGGATGGAAGAAGATTTAAATATGTATTTACGTACATCTTCATTTGGCAGATGTTCATCAGTTTCCCTGTGAGGGGTACAGAGGTAGGGAGTAAATTTTTCATCAAGATCACTAACATCAAATAGAACTCTCCAAATGCTTGCATATGACCGGCTGTGGTTGTTTTCTTACTTGTTTTGCCAAGGCCAGTGGATTCCTTGAGAGGTACTCTGAACAAGCAAACAATACAAAGATCTCATATATTTGTTAAATGTTTAATTTTCCCACACCCCTTACACCCCTCACATACTTCAGTATTTGTGGAACGAGATCTCAGGAGATTACCAAGGTGCTTGCAGCGTTGTCCTCCGTGGGAGGCAGGAACAATAAACTCAAAGAAGTGGCTGATGTCAGGTGAGAGCTTAATAAGTCAGGGAGAGAGATGAGAAGGAAGTGAGGGGAGGGGGGGGGGGGGGGGGGAAAGAAAACCAGATGGGAAAAGTTGACGTGAGGTGGTCGAGAACACGATAAGAAGATGGAGGGGGAAGGGGAGAAGATAAAGAGAAGTGATTAATGGAGGGAAGAGTGGAGAAGGGAAGGAGTTAATTCAGGAAATTAGGAAGGATTAATTGAAGGAACAGGAAAAGAGTTAGGAAGTTAATGAAGGAAGAGTGAAGGAGAGGTGCTGATGAAGCGAAGAATAGAGAAGAGGAGGGGCTAATGAAGGGAAAAGAGAGAGCGCTGGGAATAAATGGAATGCTTAAACGAACATAACATGATGATAATCAACATATCTGACACACCCTTTCAGTAATCCTGTCCACAAAGTAGGATATCTTGTTTTCAATGTCTTCATCATGGCTGGAGAGAAGGGACTCCACCAACTTCTTGGCCTATATAATAAGAACATGTTGTGGTGAGTGAAGTTGTAAACACCTGGAACTCTACGTACAGACTACTTCATTGAGAGAGAGCGAGTTTTCTATCTATTTCAGCCCAGTCCAATTAACCTGTGTGTACAATTCCAGGGTAGTTTATATTCTGGAAGAGCCAAGTTGTTAATCATGCACAGTTTTTTCCCTCATTGCACTTAGGACTGGCAACGTTTAATGTGTTCTTTGTGATAGCATGCATTTTGGTGGCTGTGGCACAATACTCTTAGCTAGCTGGTCCCTCAATTTGTTCAGTTCAATAGCTCCTCCATAAAGGAAGGCAAATGAATCCCTCCATCAGTGTCGTTCTCCCACAGAGTAGTTTCTGCTGACACTCAAACAGCTGAAGGGCTTTTGTAGCAGTCTTTAAAGTTGTGAAGCTCTCCATTTTCAGACTATTCATGTATGAAGAATTGTATCAAAATACTCAATATAGTTCATCTTCACTGCTTCTTTTATGCAATATATTTGCATACACAGTAGACCCTCAATAATCCGAATAGCCTAAGACTTCAGCCACTTCGGATTAGTGAAATGTTATTACCTACGAAAATATCCTTATCTTTGTTTCCTTATTACAGGTCACTGCATGGTTGATACTTACTGGATAGAAATAGAAGTCACAATGTGCAGCACATATTTGGTGCTAGGCTGCTGCTGAAATATGTACCAGAAAAAATCATAACATGCCAAACAACAGAAAAAAATTCTTCTTCAACTCCTGATCTTTTCCAATCCTCATATAGTCTTTGCTTCTAAGCTGCATCCTATCCCTATCAACTCTTTTTGTAGGCTCTCAACTCACTGACCTTTTTCTTTACGTCTGAAATAGTGGAAGCAGACGCCACTTGTAGCTCTTCTTTCCAACCTGATCGAGAACCTCGACTTTCTGCTCGATTGTTAGGCTTTTGTGTGCTTCATTTGCAGTGCATTTGGCGCATGCGCAATTGCAATAGTGATTCAGATGTACAAAGTTTCAGATTAAAGGGATCCGGATAAGCGAGGGTATACTGTATATATATATATATATTATATATATACACAAGGTTGATTGGTTGTATAGGCACTACTACTGTGATGACCTTTTCCATTTTGAAGGTGTGTTTTTAAAGTGAGGACCTTCGCTTCGACCATTTGCCTTTACTGTTTGCCTTCCATGCACTCCATGAGGAAAGTAACATCTAAATGCTGCACAACTCAGCAAGCACATTGGCACGAAGCATAAATAGGAACCTTCCACATTACATTCATCTGGCTCAGTGTACAACCCTAACAGCATTTGTAGCTACATGCCTTTGTTCCTAGGTCATTGCACTCGTGCTCCAGCCAGCTGTAGTGGCTCTCCAGCTTCAGAGTGACTGGCATGTCAGACAGGGTCTTCCTCACATGGTACATGTTGTTCAAGATGGTGCACAGCTGGAAAATAAATATCTCATTCACACACATGAGAAGCTTCACACAACAATGTGGATTAGGCCCTTCAACCCCCCTATCCTTCCCTTTATAACCCCTGGATTTTCTCTCTTTAAATTCTGGTTCCTCTTCCCTTATTCCCTGGCTCTTCTCTTAACACCTGCTTTCTCTCCTTAACACCTGGCTCTTTCTCCTTTTAACCCCTGGCTCTTCTCCCTCCACAAGCATTACTTCCCTCCCAAGTGCATATGTCCCAACTATGGGATGGATTCCTTGGCCCTGAGTATGAGATGGATTCCTTGGTCCTGACTTTCGCCTTACTCTTTCTGATGACTGGAACCTTCCAGTTTTGTCATACATGATGGAGGAATCCATCAAGAGACACTTGTACAGAGCATCCACGTAGAAAAGGGAGAGCTGGGAAATTTGCTGAAGACAAGCAGCAACAAGCAAATATTATTAATTGCTCAATGAACTCTCAGTTGACATAACAATAACCTTCTCAATAATCAACTTGAAATTGTATTCTCGACTAGATGCTCTAGCCTTCATCAGGAATAAAGATGAAGGCTAGAGAATCAAGTCGAAATGTCAACTTAAGTTGATTATTGAGAAGGTTATTGTAACAGCGTAAAACTGTCTGAGTTTCTTGGGATATCCAAGAACATACATGCATACTGGCTATAGATCAACATAAGCTCTTTCCACAAGATAATTTTACCTCTGTAATAGTGCAGAGAAAGCCAAAGGCATCTGCAGCTAGTGGCCACTCCAAGTTCTTCCAGAAGTTTCCAAGTTGGAGTAGAAATCCGCCAGTGTCCACTGCCGAGGAGGAGAATCTAGGCTGGTCCAGCTCAATGTTCATCCTCTGTTCATGAGGAGGGGGAGTGGTTTAGAGGGTGTGGGAGAAATGGGAGTGGTTTAGGAGTGGATGGGAACGGGGATAATAAGGAGGGGGATGGGGCAAGGCAAGGAGAGCGGGAAGTGGTTAGGAGGGATTGGGAAAGGCTAGAGGGGATGATGGGATTAAGGGAGGAGAGGGTATTAGGAGGAGTGCGAGAAGGAGTGGAGAGGGGTGAAGGCAAGGAGAGGGAGGGACGTTGAGGAGACTTACTTCATCCAAGCTGATTGCTTTCTCTATCTTCTCTTTACACTTGTGTGTTGCCAGGTCTATCCAGCTCACCGGTTTTCCAACAAAGGGCTTGTAGAAGTTGGTGATTTCCATTTTATCTCTCTTTGAGCTAGAAAGAGAAGTGTAACTCTCTCACTGATGCGAAGCCATGGCACCAGAAACAAATGAGGGTATGGAGTACAGAGGTTACAAGAATACTTACATGCAGACATGCTGCACCAGATCAGCCAAGTCCTTGAAGACGATGTAAAGTTCGTAGACAGCTTGATCATCTAAACACTTGGTCAGCATCTGCATGCGAGGTATCATATCTCCACACAACTATGATGATGGCAGGCACAATGGGGGAGTGACCATCACATATTAGCACACGACTAACGTGATTAGGTTTTTAATCTTACTAGTTTGTCGAGGACGACGAAGAATGAAGAGAAATAGTCCACACCAACACTAGCACACACACACACACACACACACACACACCAATTTCAATAATTAGAGTTGCCTTAAGGGTGGTGGTTCTATATACAGATGGATTCAGATGGATTCATAAGATAAGCACTAAGCATAATTTTCAAAATTTATTTATTTATATATATACTTGTATATATATACTTGTCTATTTATCCATTCATCCATCCATTCAATTAATAATAATAACAAAACAACAAAATAACAATAAAATGGCTTTCTCAATGCAACTTAAAGTTCGACAAATAGTAAGTTGATCGTTGAGAAAGCCATAATGTTAGCTTAGGGTGCTTTCAGAGAGCAACAATAATTAATCATTCAAGTTAAATCATGTTTATTATAGCTGAGATCACTATCAAATATTATTTTTGTGCTCCAGAAATAATGTCAGGGTTCTTTGAATTATAGGGCATTTACCAGATATTTCAAACAAGCCATTCACCATGCATAAAATTCTTGGTCCAGTATTGTTTATCCTTTACCTAGTGTCTTTCTGATTGTTCATCCCTTACCTTGTGTCTTTCTGTAATAGAGGAGCAGACACAATCCTATAGCTACAGGTGGAGGTTGGAGTTGGTTCAGGGTGCTTTTCGTTAGGAATAAACTTGCATAAGATCGAGTTCAGTGCTAGCTTTTGAATATTGCCATAAATATCAATCTTTGCATGGGTGCTTGGCATTGAAAGAAGCACATTCATCTCCCTCTTGCCAGGCCAAAAGTTCATGTTATCGAAGTTTCCCATTACAAAAACATCTTCCAATGCCATCGCTAACAAACAGTTTTGTGGCATTTCTGTGCATCCATTTCTGTGCATCAATTGGAGAAATATAATAAACTTTGAAAGATATGCCCTTTAAAAAAGAACACATTTAAAAGCACGTGCCATGTACAAGAGAACAATGTACCTTTGGAAGATTGGGTTCATGATTTTGAGAGCTCTTTGTGCATGTTTGAGGCAGTGCTTGCAAATGCCCCTCAATGCAACCAACTCCATGTCACCTCCAGCAGACTGTGACAATAACAAAACAACAACAACAACAACAACAGTGCTCAGCATAAAATGGAAACATTCTCCACTGCTGGTGCAGCTGTTAAAGCTTACGCTGATGGATCCTATTTGGTTTGTCAGCATATTCTTGGACAATTCCAAGAACCAGTTTGGGACAGCCACCTGAGTATTTATGATCGTTACTAAAATAAATGATTGAATAAAAGTTTGAGGATGCAAATACGACAAATGACGGGAGAATTGGACATTGTGAGAAAACACTAACAATAAGAAGATTGAACAAATATTGAAGACCAAGATAGGTACTCCGTCATAGTAATTTTGATTAAAAACTAGCTGCTATACTCTGTTAAAATGAAAGGAAACATGGACTTATGTAGACCACAAGCAGTTAGATGACCCTTTACCATTTTAAATCATATGCACCAATATTACATTCTTCTTAAATGATCGGTGCATATGATTATATATGGTAAGGGGTCATCTAAATGGGTGGATGGGTACAGTCTTGTTTCCTTCCTTTTCTAAGAAGTCAATTCTTTTAATTTTGGTTTTTCTTGGTATTATTGTTGTTTTTGTGTGTTTGTTTGTTGTTCTTTTATTATTGTTATTGTGGGGTGTTTTAGGGAGGAGGGGGGGGGGGGGGGACTACACAGAGTTCTTCAAAGTCCTACACAGAGCTTTATTGCTGTTGGACACCACACATATCAACAGGTCCATGTCTTGTTGCTGTTGTTAACTGTCCCCGAGTACATGTCCAATACACAGAAATCAGCACATGCCTTATCTTGTTGCTACTGTTGATCTAGGGTTATTTACAGCCTCCTTCAAAGATGTGGCAGCAGTTGCACAGAAGAACTGCAACAACCCAGCAGCATCTTTTAGTGGGGAGGTCAGCTATAGTCTCCTAAGGACGTGGTAAAAGTTTCCCAGGAGCAAGAGCCACAACCTAAACAGTAGAAGTGTGTGCAAGTCATTCGTTCTGCTTATAATATAGCACATACAGTCTGCACTCAATTCATCAGCATGTGAGCTAACTTGATTGCATCATCGACAAACACCTCTACCCATACCTTTTCATAGCAATTGAGAAACATATTAGTTGTTGAGATGCACTGGAGCATCTTGGGTCTTCTGGTCAGTTTTTATAAATGGACTTATTCTGTGCAAGTAATGCATTGAAATAGAGAACAAACACAAGTCCGTGAAGATGAATCTCAAGTTATTTAGGTCTGCTGGTTTACTACCTTAGTGAAGGATTCAAGGCACGCTGGAAGTGTTTAGGTCTGCTGGTTTACTACCTTAGTGAAGGATTCAAGGCATGCTGGATGTGTTTAGGTCTGCTGGTTTACTACCTTAGTGAAGGATTCAAGGCACACTGGAAGTGTTTAGGTCTGCTGGTTTACTACCGTAGTGAAGGATTCAAGGCACACTGGAAGTGTTTAGGTCTGCTGGTTTACTACCTTAGTGAAGGATTCAAGGCATGCTGGAAGTGTTTAGGTCTGCTAGTTTACTACCTTAGTGAAGGATTCAAGGCATGCTGGAAGTGTTTAGGTCTGCTGGTTTACTACATTAGTGAAGGATTCAAGGCATGCTGGAAGTGTATAGGTCTGCTGGTTTACTACCTTAGTGAAGGATTCAAGGCATGCTGGAAGTGTTTAGGTCTGCTGGTTTACTACCTTAGTGAAGGATTCAAGGCATGCTGGAAGTGTTTAGGTCTGCTGGTTTACTACATTAGTGAAGGATTCAAGGCATGCTGGAAGTGTATAGGTCTGCTGGTTTACTACCTTAGTGAAGGATTCAAGGCATGCTGGAAGTGTTTAGGTCTGCTGGTTTACTACCTTAGTGAAGGATTCAAGGCATGCTGGAAGTGTTTAGGTCTGCAGGTTTACTACCTTAGTGAAGGATTCAAGGCTCGCTGGAAGTGTTTGGGTCTGCTGGTTTACTACCTTAGTGAAGGATTCAAGGCATGCTGGAAGTGTTTAGGTCTGCTGGTTTACTACCTTAGTGAAGGATTCAAGGCATGCTGGAAGTGTTTAGGTCTGCTGGTTTACTACCTTAGTGAAGGATTCAAGGCATGCTGGAAGTGTTTAGGTCTGCAGGTTTACTACCTTAGTGAAGGATTCAAGGCTCGCTGGAAGTGTTTGGGTCTGCTGGTTTACTACCTTAGTGAAGGATTCAAGGCATGCTGGAAGTGTTTAAGTCTGCTGGTTTACTACCTTAGTGAAGGATTCAAGGCATGCTGGAAGTGTTTAGGTATGCTGGTTTACTACCTTAGTGAAGGACTCAAGGCAGTCTAGGAGTGTTTAGCTCTGCTGGTTTACTACATTAGTGAAGGATTCAAGGCACGCTGGAAGTGTTTAGGTATGCTGGTTTACTACCTTAGTGAAGGACTCAAGGCATGCTGGAAGTGTTTAGGTCTGCTGGTTTACTACCTTAGTGAAGGATTCAAGGCACGCTGGAAGTGTTTAGGTATGCTGGTTTACTACCTTAGTGAAGGACTCGAGGCATGCTGGAAGTGTTTAGGTCTGCTGGTTTACTACCTTAGTGAATACCTTAGTGAAGGACTCAAGGCACGCTGGAAGTGTTTAGGTCTGCTGGTTTACTACCTTAGTGAAGGATTCAAGGCATGCTGGAAGTGTTTAGGTCGGCTGGTTCACTACCTTAGTGAAGGATTCAAGGCATGCTGGAAGTGTTTAGGTCTGCTGGTTTACTACCTTAGTGAAGGACTCAAGGCATGCTGGAAGTGTTTAGGTCTGCTGGTTCACTACCTTAGTGAAGGATTCAAGGCATGCTGGAAGTGTTTAGGTCTGCTGGTTTACTACCTTAGTGAGGCATGCTGGAAGTGTTTAGGTCTGCTGGTTTACTACCTTAGTGAAGGATTCAAGGCACACTGGAAGTGTTTAGGTCTGCTGGTTTACTACCTTAGTGAATACCTTAGTGAAGGACTCAAGGCACGCTGGAAGTGTTTAGGTCTGCTGGTTTACTACCTTAGTGAAGGATTCAAGGCATGCTGGAAGTGTTTAGGTCTGCTGGTTTACTACCTTAGTGAAGGACTCAAGGCATGCTGGAAGTGTTTAGGTCTGCTGGTTCACTACCTTAGTGAAGGAGTCAAGGCATGCTGGAAGTGTTTAGGTCTGCTGGTTTACTACCTTAGTGAGGCATGCTGGAAGTGTTTAGGTCTGCTGGTTTACTACCTTAGTGAGGCATGCTGGAAGTGTTTAGGTCTACTGGTTCACTACCTTAGTGAAGGATTCAAGGCACACTGGAAGTGTTTAAGTCTGCTGGTTTACTACCTTAGTGAAGGATTCAAGGCACACTGGAAGTGTTTAGGTCTGCTGGTTTACTACCTTAGTGAAGGACTCAAGGCATGCTGGAAGTGTTTAGGTCTGCTGGTTCACTACCATAGTGAAGGATTCAAGGCATGCTGGAAGTGTTTAGGTCTGCTGGTTTACTACCTTAGTGAGGCATGCTGGAAGTGTTTAGGTCTGCTGGTTTACTACCTTAGTGAAGGATTCAAGGCACACTGGAAGTGTTTAAGTCTGCTGGTTTACTACCTTAGTGAAGGATTCAAGGCACACTGGAAGTGTTTAGGTCTGCTGGTTTACTACCTTAGTGAAGGATTCAAGGCACGCTGGAAGTGTTTATGTCTGCTGGTTTACTACCTTAGTGAAGGATTCAAGGCACGCTGGAAGTGTTTAGGTCTGCTGGTTTACTACTTTAGTGAAGAATTTAAGGCATGCTTGGAGTGCGTTTGGAGCTGCTATCGACCAAAACCACCATCGCCAACTCCTGATACTCTGTTTCTCATTGCGGTTTGTAATGATTATCTGATGAGACATTTCAAACTGCCATCAAGCTACTGCACGTGCTGTATCATAAAGCAGAATGAATGGCTTTCATTCAGGTCTGCTGTTTGGGTATAAAATTCTCACTCCAGGGAAACTCTTACTAAGTTCAAAGGATGGAGCTGATCCTCTATCAAAACATATGCTATTTAGTTGGTGGAGTTCTCCTGTGCAACTGTTACCAAGTCCTTGAAGGAGGCTAGCCTGGGCACAGTCAACAATAGCAAAAAGATAAAGTATTGGATGTGTAATGTGTACAATAACAAGAAAAGGGTTAGAAAATGTGTTTAAAGCTTGGAGTCAGAAGCTCCAAGTTGGACTTTGAGAACCATGACTTGGTATAGTCCTCCTGCTCTACTATAATATATAAAAAAATATTAAACTAAAAAAAAAATTAAAAAAATATGCCCAAAAAATAAAAAAATACAAAACAACATTAAAACAAAAAACAAAAATACACATTGGATTGACCTGAAGGAAACAAGACCACACTCACCCATGCTCACCCATGTGGACCACAAACAGCTAGATTACCCTTTACCATTTAAAATTGTGTACACCAACTACTTTTCATTTTAAATGGTAAAGCGTCATCTAACTGGTTGTGGTCTGTATGCTTTCCTTTCTTATGTTTTAAACGACATTCCCTCCTCCTCAATTCCCTCCCACTTTAACAGTCATGATGGTGATAACGATGAGAACATAAACAGCATTGAAACTTACCTGTATACTTATTTCTATTGAAGTTTTCAAGTCTTTTTCCGTCTCTTTAAGTTTTTTCAAAAAAGGTGCAACAGAATACAGCAGCTTCAATATTCTAATAATAGCAATAATAGCAATAATAATAATAATAACAACAACAACAACGAATGAAAAGATGAGTAATAAAAATTACCACATGGAAAAATGATAAGTGCAAGGAGACAAGGTGTGAAAGGGAGTGTGCGAGTCATGAAACCCTGATTTTAAATTTGGGTGGGAGGGAGGGGGGATGTTTTCTAGTGCTCTGTGTATGCTCTGTATACTATAAGGAAATAATTAAATTTTCGCTTTGATAAAATATAAGAATTCATGCACTTGTAAATGACTTCAAACATGTACAGTTAGAGAGGAAAAAATGGGGGATTATGCCTCGTTTAGGGATAGGCGTAGAAGGTGAGGTTGCCCACATGTGCCAAGGAGGGAACCTTCTTGGTCTATAAACAAGATAGGTGCGTTGCCTCCATAACTCTGCTGAATGCTGCTTGGACAGATAGTTATTCATTAGATGTTGTGAGGGACTGACACAATGTTGAACCTTTCAAAGTTCAATTTCCACTTACACATGCTCTGCTCGTGTACACAGAGGCTGAATTTTGTGCTTTCAAAATACCCATGAAACCAACAAAGACACAACTCCTCTTATTAAAGTCCCAGCCCTTATGGTGCAGCTCATTGCTTGACTTACCTCACACTGCAGGCTATCTCTCTGAGGTCGGCCGCAGCTTTGATGTTGAAATTGACCAAGTGGCCATTGAGCAGCTCGAGTTGGAAGGAGTGCAGAGTTTGCATATCAAACAACAATTGCTTCACCTATGGTAGGAAAAAAAATAGCGATGATATCTTGATGTTATTGTTGTTGTTGTTGCTGTTTACCCATAGCTGGTCTCTCTGGTCATCTGTTAGAGCTGGCTGGCAAGCTATAATGTCTTCCACGATGTCAGCCAGGACTAACAACTTGACATGGTACAGCTTATGATACTCCAGAAACACATGCAGCCGACTACATCAACAACAACAAAAATGACATCACCACCAACATCAACAACAACAACAATGACATCACCAATATTTCATCACCAATATTTCAGCAATGACCTCCTAGAGAAGTTTGTCTAGACACAACATACACTACACATGCAGTAGGAGAAAATTAAAATACCATCAGATCGTCTGCTTGTTAGTGCTCCTGCGTATGTCCAGAACTGCAAGAAGCTAAGCAGCAAATAGGTGCTTGCAATGTGGTTTGCTTGCAATGTGGTTTCTAAATAAAACACACCCATTCATTGTTCTACCTGAATGATTTAATCTTGATATTGCTAAGCCTGTTAAGGCAACCACTTGTATTACAGCACAGTGTAAGACTATGTAACAGTAACCAACACTTTATTAAAAAGAGCACTGTGCAATAAAATAAAAAAAGTTAGGCAGAAAAAGGAGCAGCTGTTATGTGAGCCAGAAGAAAAGGGAGCTGGGAACCATCCCGAGCTACAGTCTGCTGCAGCCATGAGTTTTATGCATATCTCTCAAACATCCCCCTGAATAGATGGCTAGTGAGCAGTATTAGTCTCGCACATGAAAGGTTGCCTCTAATACACATGTGCAGACAGAGCTGATGTGCTTCAGGACAAGCGCTTCACAGAGATAGCGTGGGATGTGGGACGCTTACAAAAACAACAAATGCAGCGCCTAACAGCTGATAGGGTGCTAATCATCCAGAACACTCATCAACTAGCCACTTGTCATTGATAATGTGTCACTGATAATACACCTGTTACTAAAAATACATTACTAAAAATACACTTCAGTGAAAATAAAGTTGTACTCTCAATGAACTTTCCGTCGACATACTAACATTACAATAACCTTCTCAATAATCAACTTGAAATTGTATTCTCTCGATGTTTTGACCAGATGCTCTAGCCTTTACCACCAGAATAAGTTGTAGTAAATGTTTCTAGTAATTAGGATGTTAGACATGTTTCTGGTTCCGTTCCTTGACAACAAACAGCTACTTCCATATAGAGACTGAGTTTATTCGAAGCTGAAAGAGTTCAGAACTCTCAATAACAAAGTCATCAACACATGTTAAAAAACAATGCAGTGATGCCTTGGACATCTGCAAATTTCTTCTCAAGTGCCCACCTACTATGGCTAGGGATAGAGAGAGAGAGGGCTTGGGATTAGTTGAGCAACAACTTTGAACTTCGGACACTCATGACTGATGTACCAGTTGTCCACAACGCCACTGGAGCAGCCTGTTTTCTAGAATATATTCCTGCTGTTGTGTGTATTGCATCAGAAGGAGATTCACCTTCAGTATTTACCTTGCACTTTACTAATGGGGGGGGGGGGGGGAAGGGGGCTAGTACTCTAGCCCATGACCATGATCCTCTAACGAGTAAATCCATCATCCCACTTATATGCTTAGCTGGATGTTTCCCCCTTGAGATGATTCATTTTGACACAAAAATGACTGTCAGTTGTGACTCCATCACATGATATTGTGGTAAGACAGAACTATACCACTTTATTTCACAAGCTAGCACCTTTCCATTGAGAGCGGCTTGGCACTAGCTAGTGTATAGACTTAGCCATACAGTTGGATATTGAGTAGGTGCAGGGAAGCTGAGAATCCTAACCACCTCAGGGGCGTAGCCAGGATTTTAGAAAGGGGGGGACAAAAAGTCTTGATCTCAAACACCAGCTTCCCCCCCCCCCCCCCCCTAATAATGTTTCTTTTCCTTAACAATTCTATATTAAAGCGCATATATAGCGCCTAGTAAGAAATTCCCCCTTCCCCCCCCCCCCCCCCCCCCCCCCCCCGTTCACAACCCAAATAAAATTGAGTCTGGCTGTGTAGACTTCCCTTTTAGAACTGACTACTAGTACCCCCAGAATTCCTCAGTTCAGAGTATCCATTTTGGGGTGGGGAGGTGGGGGGAGGGCCCAGACCCCCTAGTTGTTATGTGATATCCATCTCCCTCCACATCAACACCAAACTATGGAGTTTTCCCCCCTCCCCTCCCAAAACTCAAAATCCTGTAAAACCTGCACACACACACACACATTCAAGCATACCCCAATACCCCAGACGGCGTTTGTGAAACTTTGTCACATCTTTAACCATCATGCCCCCCCTTAAAATCCAGATTCCTCCAGTTTCCCACCCTTGGACAATTTTCTAAATGAAATTCTGTCTAGCCACAGTAAAGAAAAAATGAAGCAACACAATGAAGAGATAGCTATTGAGAGGAGTCAGTAAGTTGAATTCTCATGGGGTGACGTCTGGAGAACTCATCAATAACTTCTTCAATGTCAATTGGTATGTCTTGATGCATGTGAAGTAGAGTCAGGCTTTAGAGACATTCATTACTTATGCTAGACCTAAGGATAGTTTTGATACATTTAAGCACACTGAAAGATCTCTCAGCATAGCATGAAGTTATGGGGAGGGTGCAGAGAATAGTAACAAGGGCTTTGATGTTAGGGTAAAAGCTAGAGATCGATGTTGAGGAGAGAGTCGAAGGAAGTGAATTTGAACCATGATCTTTCTCTTCAGATTTCCACTTGGTGTGTACCAGTTGTGGATCTCACCACTGAGAGAAGACACATTTGGTAGGTCTACAGCATATAGCTCCCCCACTTTCATCACCACACTGGACACAGTTGCAAGATCTTCTGTTACCAACACTGATGGTACCAAGTATAGACCTTGAAGAGCAATTTTTTGATGTGAACTAAACCGTTTGTCAAACTCAGCAAGAAGATGGTCCAAAATAGGAACTGTGATAGTTCTTCTAAAGTATTCAGAGGGATTAGATGGCCACATATCCTGGGCATTGATGGTGTAGTCCACACCTCATTACACATTTCAGAGATCAGAGTTTCAAACCATCTACTGTGGTAGGAGTCAACATTCTCTCTGACTTTCTTGAGGGATGTTTGAGGGATGATGTCAAATTCTTGATCTCAGACACTGCCTGAACTCTGTCCTTAGCCTCCTCATGAAGGCTCATTGTGAGGCCCCTGAGGTACTGCAGACACTCATTGGTAATCACAAGAGCACTGATGAATTCTGTTGTTGTTATAGCCAGCAAGAGAGTACTGGCATCTGTCACAGTCAGGAGACCACTTGCGAGAACCTTCAGCTGAAATGCTCTCAAAACAGGCAACAATGGAGGAGTGAAGTTTCTTAATATGATCGAAAGCGTCGACGCATTCAATCCATCTTGTTCTGCAGAGATCTTTGAGCTTCACCACATTCGATTCTGGCTAGGTGTTCTTTATAGCTTCTTCCAACTTCTTCTGATGCTTGGGGTGTGCAAAAAAGAAGATGGACAGTTGCTTCACAATACCAATCATGTTACGGACGCTCACTTCTTAGAATGAAGCCACAACTGCCAAGTTCAAACAGTGAGAAGCACAATGGGTGTAAAGGGCGAGGGGGTACTGAGAAGTTATTCTAGCTGCAGCTCCATTTGTCTTTCCGGACATGTTGCTAGCTCCGCCATAGGCCTGACCATGCATCTTTGATGGATCTAGGTGATTTCTGACAAAACCAAGCATCTTGTCAGCCAATGCTTTGCCAGTAATGCCACTGTCACATTCTAGAAATGTAACGAGATCCTCTCTGATAGAAGCAGTTTCAGGCTCAACATACCTTATGACAATGCAGAGTTGTTCCTTGTTGGAGCAATCAGTGACCTCATCTGCAATCAAAGTATAGCAAAGACTGTTACGAACCTTTCTTAAGATTGCATTACGAATGTGGTCACCAAGTATGCTGATCAACTGATTCTGAATATCAGGGGATGTGTATGTGACATTTCTAGCTGCACTCTGAAGGTGATCCCTCAAGATCGTGTCTCCAGCTGAGATACGGAAGTTGAGCAAAGCACAAAAGTTGCCATGGTTTGTGCTTGCTGCTTGTGCACCTTCCATATCAGTGCCACTATCACGATGACCACGGAGAGCAATGTTGTGCCGACCACACAAGACAATTATCGAGCAGAGCTTTTTTCTGTTGTTCTGGATTGTTTCTCTTGTTCTTACTCTCAGTTGAATTAACACACTCTCTCACTTACCACTCATCCTCTCTACGAAAGCATCACAGACAGCAATGGCATCTTTGTGGTACTCTCTAGCTGCATGGAGATCACACACTTCACACATTTTCTTGAAGTTGGTAAATGCTGTCTCAACAAACACTCCTTTCCTTTTCCGTACATCTATGCTCCTAGCAAAGAGCACACAAAGAAGACAGTACCGACCATTTTTTTGCCAACTGTGAGTCAACCAGCTGTACTTTTTTAAATACCGATGTAGAAAGCCACGACCACCTTCACGTGGAAACTTGTAATCGATATCAGGAGTGAAGTGGTTACAGTAGAAGTCGTACTTTTCATGTTCGGTCAAAGAACTTCTTCTCTTGGCCAAGTAAGCTACATCTATATTAACTACCTCAGGCTCCTGCTCAATACGAGGATGCTTTGGGGATGTTGGAAGAGTATCAATGCTCTGATCAGATTCCGAGTTATATTCAAAGAATGGTATAATAGAGGAGGTGGCTGTGGTCTCTACTTCAGAAGTTGAGGGACTGGGTGATTCAGGGACCACTGTATTACTGTATGTGTACATATTTTTGATTGTAGCTATTATGAATGTATTTTTATTGTAGCTATTGTGAATGTATTTTTATTGTAGCTATTGTGAATGTATTTTTATTGTAGCTATTGCTATTGTGAATGTATTTTTATTGTAGCTATTGTGAATGTATTTTTATTGTAGCTATTGTGAATGTATTTTTATTATTGTGAATGTATTTTTATTGTAGCTATTATGAATGTATTTTTATTGTAGCTATTGTGAATGTATTTTTATTGTAGCTATTGTGAATGTATTTTTATTGTAGCTATTGTGAATGTATTTTTATTGTAGCTATTGTGAATGTATTTTTATTGTAGTTATTGTGAATGTATTTTTATTGTAGCTATTGCTATTGTGAATGTATTTTTATTGTAGCTATTGTGAATGTATTTTTATTGTAGCTATTGTGAATGTATTTTTATTATAAACATCATTCAAGTTTATTTACCTTGAGTTTGCAGGTGGTCTTGAAACTTTCTTGAAGAATCTAGTGTTTGAGACTCTTTCATGTAGGCTTCTTAGCCAGCTGTTAGGCTCCACCTGGTTGCAATAATAGCATAGCTGTGGTCAACTGGGAACAGCCTTTTTGCAATTGACCTCCGAACTCAAAAGTGTATGAGCTCGAAGAGGACGAGCTTTAAGTTAGTGAAGTAAAACTTATTGAGAAAGAAATAGCTTTATAATCAGCTTTTCTACAATCTTTGGCAGCATTAAGAACGCTAAAACATCAGTCATCAATACAATTTTCTGGATAAACAATACTTTAGCTAACTCAAATTTTTTTAATCTTTCTTTTTCTGGAAAAAAGGGGGGGGGCATTTTCCCCCTTTGCCCCCCCTGGCTACGCCCTTGGTGCACACAGCAAGACACCGCAAGGATGCACAACAAAGGGTGCACACAGTGAGACGCTGTAAGGCCTCCCAACAAAGGGTGCACACACTGAGACACTGTAAGGACTCCCAACAAAGTGTGCACACAGAAAGACACCGTAAGGACTCCCAACAAAGTGTGCACACAGTGAGACACTGTAAGGACACCCGACAAAGGCTGCACACAGTGAGACACCATAAGGACTCCCAACAAAGGGTGCACACAGTGAGACACTGTAAGGACACCCGACAAAGGCTGCACACAGTGAGACACCATAAGGACTCCCAACAAAGGGTGCAACACAGAAAGACACCGTAAGGACTCCCAACAAAGTGTGCACACAGTGAGACACTGTAAGGACACCCGACAAAGGCTGCACACAGTGAGACACCATAAGGACTCCCAACAAAGGGTGCACACAGTGAGACACTGTAAGGACACCCGACAAAGGCTGCACACAGTGAGACACCATAAGGACTCCCAACAAAGGGTGCACACAGTGAGACACCATAAGGACTCCCAACAAAGTGTGCACACAGAAAGACACTGTAAGGACTCCCAACAAAGTGTGCACACAGAAAGACACTGTAAGGACTCCCAACAAAGTGTGCACACAGCGAGACACCATAAGGACTCCCAACAAAGTGTGCACACAGAAAGACACTGTAAGGACTCCCAACAAAGTGTGCACACAGAAAGACACTGTAAGGACTCCCAACAAAGGGTGCACACTGCGAGACACCATAAGGACTCCCAACAAAGGGTGCACACAATGAGACACCATAAGGACTCCCAACAAAGGGTGCACAGACACCGTAAGGACTCCCAACAAAGGGTGCACACAGCAAGACACCGTAAGGACTCCCAACAAAGGGTGCACACAGCAAGACACCGCAAGGATGCACAACAAAGGGTGCACACTGTAAGGATGCCCAACAAAGGGTGAACACAGCAAGACACTGTAAGGACTCCCAACAAAGTGTGCACACAGCGAGACACCATAAGGACTCCCAACAAAGGGTGCACACTGCGAGACACCATAAGGACTCCCAACAAAGGGTGCACACAGCGAGACACCATAAGGACTCCCAACAAAGGGTGCACACAGTGAGACACCATAAGGACTCCCAACAAAGGGTGAACACAGCAAGACACCATAAGGACTCCCAACAAAGGGTGCACACAGCGAGACACCATAAGGACTCCCAACAAAGGGTGCACACAGTGAGACACCATAAGGACTCCCAACAAAGGGTGCACACTGCGAGACACCATAAGGACTCCCAACAAAGGGTGCACACAGTGAGACACCATAAGGACTCCCAACAAAGGGTGCACACAGCGAGACACCATGAGGACACCCGACAAAGGCTGCATACAGCGAGACACTGTAAGGCCTCCCAACAAAGGGTGCACAGATACCGTAAGGACACCCGACAAAGGCTGCACACAGTGAGACACTGTAAGGACTCCCAACAAAGACGGTTTGAAATGACAAGGAAATGGACGCTCAATAGCTTTGTGAGTGCTGAACATAGAGAAGCTTAACAACCAGACACACCACACATTTATCATAATCATCAAGACATTTCTAGTGATTTGATTGGCTAAGAACTGGGGCAGATAATATCCCGTATCCTACCGCCTAATCTGGTCGGTAAGGTACTATGCGTGTGTGAGTCACGAGGTTGTCAAGTGAACATTATATAGAATCATTATATGTACATGTGTTCATACTTGACGGGATGATGAGTTCATTATTAGGGGTTCAGGATGGGACATGGGTTATCTCTAGAAAGAGCTTGTATGTGGCGAGGTGTGCGTGTGCCGACCATGTTCAATAGTCCATATCCAACCCAACTTTGTCTAGTTACTATCACTATAAATGTATATTGACGAATAACTCAATTATGTACTTTACGTGCTTTTTGCCACGGGCAAGGGGTAAATATTATCCTATGGGTGTGAGGTAAGTAGGATTTCACGGCAAGGGGTAATTAGTATTTCATAGCGTGGGGTAATTTGATAGCATGGTATAAGTAGTATTCCACGGCATGGTATAAGTAGTATTTCATAGTGTGGGGTAAGTATAATTATTTCATAGTGTGGTGTAAGTATATTTCATAGCGTGGGGTAAGTAGTATTCCATGGCATGGGGTAAGTAGTATTCCACGGCATGGGGTAAGTAGTATTCCGGGCATGGGGATGGGTAAATATGATTCTTCCTCGTCCATATTAGAAAAGTTGTACAAAGGGAGAAGGGAGAAGAGAGAGAGGGGAAGCCTTCAGTGAAATTAGAGTGTAGAGTCCACTATGCTGCAATACTAATAATGCCTTATAAAGGAATGGCGCCAGACAGTTGTTGTGACAAGACTCACGATTCCCTCCTCTCTAGACCTCAATATCTTGTCCTTGGAAGAACTAATACCTTCAGAGCAAGGAACTTCTCTGTCTCCTTACTAGGTCTATATACCTGTGACCACTCCATTAAAAGGCAGAGAATAAAAATAAAAAATGCACAGAAATAGTCCTTTTTATCAGCTTAATTAAAATGATCTTTGCTCGTGTCTTGTTAAGTCATTGATTACTAGTAGGAATAGGAGGGTGGGGGAAATGGATAGAGATAGGGGTGTGGCTTCCCTAACCACCCATGGAACTGCTCACATTATGCTGCAGGTTTTACTAAACAGCTCATTTAATCCGAGCATGGTAGTTAGTTCTGACTGTGTTTGGCTCTGTATAAATGACAGAGATGGGGTACATCTATCCTCTGGGAATCTTGCCTTGACTCTAAGTCAACTTGAGACAACAATGTTGTTGCAGCTATATCATCTTGTAGTTAGACAAGGAGAAGAAGGAGAATCTTTTTAAAAGACTATCCTGTTTTTCAATTCAAGGCTGAAACCAACAGGGGTGAGAGTGCAGAAGCCCATTCCAGGGGGTAGAGTACAGAGTCCCATACCAGGGGGTAGAGTACAGAGTCCCATACCAGGGTGGAGAGTACAGAAGCCCATACCAGGGGTGAGAGTACAGAAGCCCATACCAGGGGAGAGTGCAGAAGCCCATACCAGGGGGGAGAGTGTAGAATCCCATACCAGGGGGGAGAGTGCAGAATCCCATACCAGCGGGGAGAGTGCAGAAGCCCATACCAGGGGGGAGAGTACAGAAGGAACATGAGGCCCCTCCCATGGGAAGACAACAGATCAACTGGGACTGGAATAAATCATGCTTCTATTTAGTTTTTTTTGTCCACAAAAAGTTGTCTGGCTAAAACCTGGACAGCCTTTCCAGTACTTCAGGCCCTGCAGCGTCACGCATGCACACAGCATGTATAATTAAGCTAATGATGCATGCAGTAACACAGGCAAATTGGCGCTAATTTGATAACTGTAGAGTTAAATAACTGCATAAAGAGTAATCCTCCTAAAGAAAATTGGCCTGCATCCAATCACCCCATCACCCTAATTAATAATGGGGTTAGTTCATACATGTTGAATGGTGATTAGATTAATGAGAGCTGGGTTCGAGGTTCAAGGAAACCTTAGCACACACATACTTACATGCACTTCTCCTGAAGGTGACTGACCCCAGTAAGCTGCTCCATGTGCTTTGTCAGAATTTCATTGGCCATCTCGCTCAGCCTCGCATTCCATGACATAATATAGCCATCACTCTGGAATACAGATAGAGGGGGATGGGAGGGGGAGGGGAGGGGGAGGGGGGGGAGGGGAGGGGGAGGGGAGGGGGAGTGGGACGGGGAGGGGGGAAGTGGTAAATTTGCGAGGCGGGCACTGTCATGAATAATGAATGATGTGGGCTAGAATAACACCACACCTAGTTCCAGCATCACTACTGTTGTAGAGATGAAGTGTATAGCAATTAAGCAGCAGCTACAAGCAACTGATTTTGCTAGAAGTTAAGGGAGGAGCCACAAGTGGGTATTCCCCCCCAGTATTCAGTCAATATTCAGAGTCAGAATAAGCTCTAGCTCGAGATCTGACAATACCTCAAGCACATATGTCAAAAATTCCAAGCTAATTTGTTAGCAGGGAAGTTATTTAACACAGGACAGTTAAGCATCAGCAAGAAGCTAAAGAAGAACTGGAGTGGAGTCTCGACATATCCAAGTCTCATGCAGGGGCAAAGAAGGGGGAGATGTGGAGGAAGACATCCCCTAACAGACATCCCCCCTCCTTCACCCTAGACCAGTCAAGTAGCCAATTATTGTTAGTATTGCAATGTCCATTGTTGCTGTTGAAAACCTCCAAAACTCTTCAAAGACGTTTCCACCTTTTTGACACAGTGTTGCCTTTACAGAAGCAGGTGGCAAGAAAATAATTTGAACACATTAAACATCCCCCCCCCTCCACCCCACCTCCTCCTCGCCCCCCTCTCTCCCCCTTCCCCACATAAAAAACAAACTCCTGCATGAAACGTTGCTTCTACTCCAGAGAGCAAAAGAAACGTAGGCACTATTTAAGTGGTCAACTTCCAGTCCACATGCACTTGTACTCATGCAGCAAATATGGTAAATGGTGGTAGAGCAGGTTGCAAGTAGCACATGAGGGCAGATGCCACTGTGGCGCTGCAGACCAACTCACCTGAGAGCAGTGGGAGGCGGCTGGTCTTCAAAAAAAACCCAGCAAAAAACCCACAGACTGCCTCAGTTCCAAATCATGCCAACCCTGTTCCATTGCTCTTCCCCTAGTAAATTCTGTACTAAATTCAGGCACTAGTCTGTAGTTATTTACACCTTGCATTTTGGAGCAACAGGATGGTAGCTTCTCCTGGTGCCTGAGCCACCCATACCAAATACCTGGCTTATACATATGTACATTATATATACATGGGTACATATCATATTTATGCACATGTGAATATGTACATGTATATATAACATGGCACATACATGTATATATAACATGGCATATATACAACTTGGCATATACATACATGTATATATATATATATAATGGCATATACATACATGTATATATGAATATAATTGCTTTATTTGTGTTTGTATATTTGTGTTTGTGCTCATGTGCTTGCTTTTTATATTTTAATTTTTATTATTTTTTTATTTTAATTTTTTTATTTTATTATTTTATTAAAAAAAATTAAATTTGTTTATTTATTTATTCATTCATTCATTTATTTATTTATTTATTTATTTATTTATTTATTTATTTATTTATTTATTTATTTATTTAATTAATTAATTAATTAATTAATTATTTATTTATTTATTTATTTATTTATTTATTTATTTATTTATTTATTTATTTATTTATTTATTTATTTATTTATTTATTTATTTATTTATTTATTTATTTATTTATTTATTTATTTATTTATTTATTTATTTATTTTTTATTTGGACCGGCCGGCAACATTGTTGAACGTTGAATCTCACGTGTTCGGCCATCTTTAGCTGAGCTAGCATTAACTCACATTTTTTCACAGTTATAGGAATGAGTAGGCCGAAGAGCAGCAGGCAGAGCTAGTTTGACTTCCTCTGTATAGGGCATGAGCACGAATATTCTTCCTGCCTCACCCTCTCCCGCGCAATCATTTTGTCAATCACCATTATCACACTCAAAAATATAACCTTCCTGTCTGGTGGGAGGAGATATTAAATATTTACAGTGATAAACTAAGTTAAATGCCACCAACCTCTATACTAATATCAATAGGCTACTACATGAGAATAGAGGACTCAGAGACTGTGCATGACTACATGAGAGTAGAGGACTCAGAGACTGTGCATGACTACATGAGAGTAGAGGACTCAGAGACTGTGCATGACTACATGAGAGTACAGGACTCAGAGACTGTGCATGACTACATGAGAGTAGAGGACTCAGAGACTGTGCATGACTACATGAGAGTAGAGGACTCAGAGACTGTGCATGACTACATGAGAGTAGAGGACTCAGAGACTGTGCATGACTACATGAGAGTAGAGGACTCAGAGACTGTGCATGACTACATGAGAGTAGAGGACTCAGAGACTGTGCATGACTACATGAGAG
The DNA here is from genome assembly GCA_028752905.1 of Cladorhizidae sp. MBARI D1340-BT2. Classification (NCBI taxonomy): domain Eukaryota; kingdom Metazoa; phylum Porifera; class Demospongiae; order Poecilosclerida; family Cladorhizidae; species Cladorhizidae sp. MBARI D1340-BT2. The sequence goes on from JAQNBH010000018.1 coordinate 31,344,978, forward strand.
TAGAGGACTCAGAGACTGTGCATGACTACATGAGAGTAGAGGACTCAGAGACTGTGCATGACTACATGAGAGTAGAGGACTCAGAGACTGTGCATGACTACATGAGAGTAGAGGACTCAGAGACTGTGCATGACTACATGAGAGTACAGGACTCAGAGACTGTGCATGACTACATGAGAGTAGAGGACTCAGAGACTGTGCATGACTACATGAGAGTAGAGGACTCAGAGACTGTGCATGACTACATGAGAGTAGAGGACTCAGAGACTGTGCATGACTACATGAGAGTAGAGGACTCAGAGACTGTGCATGACTACATGAGAGTAGAGGACTCAGAGACTGTGCATGACTACATGAGAGTAGAGGACTCAGAGACTGTGCATGACTACATGAGAGTAGAGGACTCAGAGACTGTGCATGACTACATGAGAGTACAGGACTCAGAGACTGTGCATGACTACATGAGAGTAGAGGACTCAGAGACTGTGCATGACTACATGAGAGTAGAGGACTCAGAGACTGTGCATGACTACATGAGAGTAGAGGACTCAGAGACTGTGCATGACTACATGAGAGTAGAGGACTCAGAGACTGTGCATGACTACATGAGAGTACAGGACTCAGAGACTGTGCATGACTACATGAGAGTAGAGGACTCAGAGACTGTGCATGACTACATGAGAGTAGAGGACTCAGAGACTGTGCATGACTACATGAGAGTAGAGGACTCAGAGACTGTGCATGACTACATGAGAGTACAGGACTCAGAGACTGTGCATGACTACATGAGAGTAGAGGACTCAGAGACTGTGCATGACTACATGAGAGTAGAGGACTCAGAGACTGTGCATGACTACATGAGAGTAGAGGACTCAGAGACTGTGCATGACTACATGAGAGTAGAGGACTCAGAGACTGTGCATGACTACATGAGAGTAGAGGACTCAGAGACTGTGCATGACTACATGAGAGTACAGGACTCAGAGACTGTGCATGACTACATGAGAGTACAGGACTCAGAGACTGTGCATGACTACATGAGAGTAGAGGACTCAGAGACTGTGCATGACTACATGAGAGTAGAGGACTCAGAGACTGTGCATGACTACATGAGAGTAGAGGACTCAGAGACTGTGCATGACTACATGAGAGTAGAGGACTCAGAGACTGTGCATGACTACATGAGAGTAGATGACTCAGAGACTGTGCATGACTACATGAGAGTAGAGGACTCAGAGACTGTGCATGACTACATGAGAGTAGAGGACTCAGAGACTGTGCATGACTACATGAGAGTAGAGGACTCAGAGACTGTGCATGACTACATGAGAGTAGAGGACTCAGAGACTGTGCATGACTACATGAGAGTAGAGGACTCAGAGACTGTGCATGACTACATGAGAGTAGAGGACTCAGAGACTGTGCATGACTACATGAGAGTAGAGGGACTCAGAGACTGTGCATGACTACATGAGAGTAGAGGACTCAGAGACTGTGCATGACTACATGAGAGTACAGGACTCAGAGACTGTGCATGACTACATGAGAGTAGAGGACTCAGAGACTGTGCATGACTACATGAGAGTAGAGGACTCAGAGACTGTGCATGACTACATGAGAGTAGAGGACTCAGAGACTGTGCATGACCACATGAGAGTAGAGGACTCAGAGACTGTGCATGACTACATGAGAGTAGAGGACTCAGAGACTGTGCATGACTACATGAGAGTACAGGACTCAGAGACTGTGCATGACTACATGAGAGTAGAGGACTCAGAGACTGTGCATGACTACATGAGAATAGAGGACTCAGAGACTGTGCATGACTACATGAGAGTGGAGGACTCAGAGACTGTGCATGACTACATGAGAGTAGAGGACTCAGAGACTGTGCATGACTACATGAGAGTAGAGGACTCAGAGACTGTGCATGACTACATGAGAGTGGAGGACTCAGAGACTGTGCATGACTACATGAGAGTAGAGGACTCAGAGACTGTGCATGACTACATGAGAGTAGAGGACTCAGAGACTGTGCATGACTACATGAGAGTAGAGGACTCAGAGACTGTGCATGACTACATGAGAGTAGAGGACTCAGAGACTGTGCATGACTACATGAGAGTAGAGGACTCAGAGACTGTGCATGACTACATGAGAGTAGAGGACTCAGAGACTGTGCATGACTACATGAGAGTAGAGGACTCAGAGACTGTGCATGACTACATGAGAGTAGAGGACTCAGAGACTGTGCATGACTACATGAGAGTAGAGGACTCAGAGACTGTGCATGACTACATGAGAGTAGAGGACTCAAGAGACTGTGCATGACTACATGAGAGTACAGGACTCAGAGACTGTGCATGACTACATGAGAGTAGAGGACTCAGAGACTGTGCATGACTACATGAGAGTAGAGGACTCAGAGACTGTGCATGACTACATGAGAGTAGGGGACTCAGAGACTGTGCATGACTACATGAGAGTAGAGGACTCAGAGACTGTGCATGACTACATGAGAGTAGAGGACTCAGAGACTGTGCATGACTACATGAGAGTAGAGGACTCAGAGACTGTGCATGACTACATGAGAGTAGAGGACTCAGAGACTGTGCATGACTACATGAGAGTAGAGGACTCAGAGACTGTGCATGACTACATGAGAGTAGAGGACTCAGAGACTGTGCATGACTACATGAGAGTAGAGGACTCAGAGACTGTGCATGACTACATGAGAGTAGAGGACTCAGAGACTGTGCATGACTACATGAGAGTAGAGGACTCAGAGACTGTGCATGACTACATGAGAGTAGAGGACTCAGAGACTGTGCATGACTACATGAGAGTAGAGGACTCAGAGACTGTGCATGACTACATGAGAGTAGAGGACTCAGAGACTGTGCATGACTACATGAGAGTAGAGGACTCAGAGACTGCGCATGACTACATGAGAGTAGAGGACTCAGAGACTGTGCATGACTACATGAGAGTAGAGGACTCAGAGACTGTGCATGACTACATGAGAGTAGAGGACTCAGAGACTGTGCATGACTACATGAGAGTAGAGGACTCAGAGACTGTGCATGACTACATGAGAGTACAGGACTCAGAGACTGTGCATGACTACATGAGAGTACAGGACTCAGAGACTGTGCATGACTACATGAGAGTACAGGACTCAGAGACTGTGCATGACTACATGAGAGTAGGGGACTCAGAGACTGCGCATGACTACATGAGAGTAGAGGACTCAGAGACTGCGCATGACTACATGAGAGTAGAGGACTCAGAGACTGTGCATGACTACATGAGAGTAGAGGACTCAGAGACTGTGCATGACTACATGAGAGTAGAGGACTCAGAGACTGTGCATGACTACATGAGAGTAGAGGACTCAGAGACTGTGCATGACTACATGAGAGTAGAGGACTCAGAGACTGTGCATGACTACATGAGAGTAGAGGACTCAGAGACTGTGCATGACTACATGAGAGTAGAGGACTCAGAGACTGTGCATGACTACATGAGAGTAGAGGACTCAGAGACTGTGCATGACTACATGAGAGTAGAGGACTCAGAGACTGTGCATGACTACATGAGAGTAGAGGACTCAGAGACTGTGCATGACTACATGAGAGTAGAGGACTCAGAGACTGTGCATGACTACATGAGAGTAGAGGACTCAGAGACTGTGCATGACTACATGAGAGTAGAGGACTCAGAGACTGTGCATGACTACATGAGAGTAGAGGACTCAGAGACTGTGCATGACTACATGAGAGTAGAGGACTCAGAGACTGTGCATGACTACATGAGAGTAGAGGACTCAGAGACTGTGCATGACTACATGAGAGTAGAGGACTCAGAGACTGTGCATGACTACATGAGAGTAGAGGACTCAGAGACTGTGCATGACTACATGAGAGTAGAGGACTCAGAGACTGTGCATGACTACATGAGAGTAGAGGACTCAGAGACTGTGCATGACTACATGAGAGTAGAGGACTCAGAGACTGTGCATGACTACATGAGAGTAGAGGACTCAGAGACTGTGCATGACTACATGAGAGTAGAGGACTCAGAGACTGTGCATGACTACATGAGAGTAGAGGACTCAGAGACTGTGCATGACTACATGAGAGTAGAGGACTCAGAGACTGTGCATGACTACATGAGAGTAGAGGACTCAGAGACTGTGCATGACTACATGAGAGTAGAGGACTCAGAGACTGTGCATGACTACATGAGAGTAGAGGACTCAGAGACTGTGCATGACTACATGAGAGTAGAGGACTCAGAGACTGTGCATGACTACATGAGAGTAGAGGACTCAGAGACTGTGCATGACTACATGAGAGTAGAGGACTCAGAGACTGTGCATGACTACATGAGAGTACAGGACTCAGAGACTGTGCATGACTACATGAGAGTAGAGGACTCAGAGACTGTGCATGACTACATGAGAGTAGAGGACTCAGAGACTGTGCATGACTACATGAGAGTAGAGGACTCAGAGAGAGAAGAGGGCCTAAATGCTGGTTCACAACACGACGCTGGCCAAGTGTTGCGTTGCGTGTAGTCAATTGACCTTTGAACCTCGAATCACGCTCAACAAAGACGGACACTGATTGGTCTGATGCCAGCGCTGGATTGGAATTTTTTTCTAATCCAGCGTCTGAAAAGCAGCGTCAGACCAATCATAACATCGCATGTCGGCGGCGGCTTGGGTCAAAGATCAATTGACAACACGCAATGCAATCGGCCAGCGTCGAGCCTTTAGGGACTGTCTGTTTGATGTGTAGTGCTTGCAACGCATTGTTGGTTGGAAGTTACCTTGTTCGGGGATCAATTGATACACAGTGGCACTGGTCCATTAGTCAAAACGGAAGTGATATCCTTCTCTCCGGGTCGAACGTCTGGAGATTAGACCATGTTAAGTGCCAGACGCTCCACATGAGCGAGGAAGATTAATTATCCTCTGTTATTTACCACCACATAAAATATTCACCAGGTGGGAGGCGTGACAATAACTGCCCTGGTGGATTCTGGATTTTAATAGGGAGTTGCAAAAATAACCAAGCGTAGTCTCGCAAACCACACCCACATAAGCTTACAGGACTAGGTTGCAGTGTGGAAAAAGCTAGCATGAGCCCCACCAAAAACAAGGCCAGAAGTTGCATTGCATACTGATTTATTAAAAAGCTAGTTTAAAAATTGAAGGGATTTGGCAAAGCTAGAGTGTCAGAAAGGAAGGTCTGCTACTGGAGTCTAGTAGTAGAGAAGCCAAGCATGCAGTGTCTCTGGGCAAGATGTCAGAGGTTCCTGGTGTTTATCTCACCCACCATGCAAGCTGGACATGATACAGAGGCCACTAACATCTTTGCTGTGTTTAGCCAGCCACAGTTCTCCATGTGGAGATGCAGTGACCAGTCCACTTACAGACCTCTAAGATTAATTAACCAGAGGGATCCAAGCTGCTCGTCATTTCCTGTCTGAGAAGTGAGGGCTAGGGTTGGGGCTAAGCAGTAGCAGCAGTGCATTTCCCTGGCATCCTCCTCTCCTCTGGTGAGTTCAATGTCAGACAAAACCCATGAATCAAGTGGCAGCAATGGTTCATCTAGACATGCCTTGGGGCAGTGGCTGTAGTGCAACTGCAAGCAGAATTTCTGGAGGGGAAACTGAAGTTTCAGTATCCAGGGGGCAATGTCATGCAACAAAATGGTCTGTGGCATGCTATTTTTTGCCCCAGTTCTGGACCCTGGCCCTAGCTCTGATTCTAGCATCTAGCCCAGCCTCAAAGTGACCGCTGCTGGAGGGTGCCAAGACTCTGCTTCTAGGTATCCAAGATGTTGAGTTCATGGGTCCTGTTCAAAGGGAGCCAAGCTACTGGGTCCTGCTGCTAAGCTGCTAAGTGCCTGGGTCCTGCTTCATAAGGAGCTAAGCTGCTGAGTGCCTGGGTCCTGCTTCAAAGGGACCTAAGCTGCTGAGTGCCTGGATCCTGCTTCATAGTTAGCCAAGGTGCTGAGTGCCTGGGCATGCTTCATAGGGAGCTAAGCTGCTGAGTGCCTGGGACCTGCTTCATAGGGAGCTAAGCTGCTAAGTGCCTGGGTCCTGCTTCATAGGGAGCTAAGCTGCTAAGTGCCTGGGTCCTGCTTCATAAGGAGCTAAGCTGCTGAGTGCCTGGGTCCTGCTTCAAAGGGACCTAAGCTGCTGAGTGCCTGGATCCTGCTTCATAGTTAGCCAAGGTGCTGAGTGCCTGGGCATGCTTCATAGGGAGCTAAGCTGCTGAGGGCCTTGGCCTTGCTTTATATAGGGAGCTAAGCTGCTGAGTGCCTGGGTCCTGCTTCATAGGGAGCCAAGCTGCCAAGTGCCTGGGTCCTCCTTCAAAGGGAGCCAAGCTGCCAAGTGCCATGATCCTGCTTCATAGTGAGCCAAGTTGCTGAGTGCCTGGGTCCTGCTTCATAGTGAGCCAAGTTGCTGAGTGCCTGGGCATGCTTCATAGGGAGCTAAGCTGCTGAGTGACTGGGTCCTACTTCATAGGTGCTGAGTGCCTGGGTCCTGCTTCATAGTGAGCCAAGCTGCTAAATGCCTGGGTCCTGCTTCATAGTGAGCCAAGCTCCTGAGTGCCCGGGTCCTGCTTCTAGGGAGCCAAGCTAGTGCCCACTAGGCACCTAGCTGTGATTACCTCGATAGCTACATGACAGTAGATTGAAAATCAATCCCCAGACGACAACAACAAGATACTTAATTATAAGGGGAGCTTGGATTCAATTTCTAGCCAGGCAACTAGGGGGCTAAGACCTGCCAACATTTCATTTATGCAGCAAATAAAATCTTTAATGGAATATCCCAAAGCAAGGTGCTCTCTCGTGGTTTTTAGAAAACCACCAAGGTGGCTATGGTTCAGAAGACAAAGTCTTGCAAGCTTCATCATTCTCTTTATGGACCAGTGAAAACTCTGCACCAAGGTGGCCGTGGCTCGGAAGACAAAATCTTGCAAGCTTCATCATTCTCTTTATGAACTAGTGAAAACTCGGCACCAAGGTGGCCGTGGTTCAGAAGACAAAATCTTGCAAGCTTCATCGTCCTCTTTATGGACTAGTGAAAACTCGGCACCAAGGTGGCCGTGGTTCGGAAGACAAAATCTTGCAAGCTTCATCGTCCTCTTTATGAACTAGTGAAAACTCGGCACCAAGGTGGCCGTGGTTCAGAAGACAAAATCTTGCAAGCTTCATCGTCCTCTTTATGGACTAGTGAAAACTCGGCACCAAGGTGGCCGTGGTTCGGAAGACAAAATCTTGCAAGCTTCATCGTCCTCTTTATGGACTAGTGAAAACTCTGCACCAAGGTGGCCGTGGTTCGGAAGACAAAATCTTGCAAGCTTCATCGTCCTCTTTATGGACTAGTGAAAACTCGGCACCAAGGTGGCCGTGGTTCAGAAGACAAAATCTTGCAAGCTTCATCGTCCTCTTTATGGACTAGTGAAAACTCGGCACCAAGGTGGCCGTGGTTCGGAAGACAAAATCTTGCAAGCTTCATCGTCCTCTTTATGGACTAGTGAAAACTCGGCACCAAGGTGGCCGTGGCTCGGAAGACAAAATCTTGCAAGCTTCATCGTCCTCTTTATGGACTAGTGAAAACTCGGCACCAAGGTGGCCGTGGTTCGGAAGACAAAATCTTGCAAGCTTCATCGTCCTCTTTATGGACTAGTGAAAACTCGGCACCAAGGTGGCCGTGGTTCGGAAGACAAAATCTTGCAAGCTTCATCGTCCTCTTTATGGACTAGTGAAAACTCGGCACCAAGGTGGCCGTGGTTCGGAAGACAAAATCTTAACCTTCATCACTGTCTTTATGGACCAATGAAAATTCTGTGTGGGGCATTATTCCCAGAGCACCTCCAATACTGTTGCCAGCCAATATATCCCCACAAAGCTCATGGCCTAGTTAAAACTTAGTTAATTAGCTCTCAGGCAAACGCACACTTCATTCCTTGGCTCATATTTTATTTGTGAAAATTGATTTTTCAATACTGTCCACAGATAACAACTCAGAAGATGAATGGAGTGAGAATAGGTGACAATATGATAGAATTGGATGAAGCAAAGAAACTTTTTTTTAAATGGTGTGTGTTTTTTAAATTATTTTATCGAGTCGGTGCACAGTGCGTCTTCAACTACTAGAACAGACACAATAAAACAATAGGAACAACAGATCTTTGCCAGCGGCAAAACTCGTAACCATAATGAGAAATTTGATAACACCATCTTTAATATTGGCACTATTGCTAATTACAACATTTCACTTGATTAAAGGGGTAAATTTAGGAGTAGGCCATCGCTTAACCTGGCAGTGACATAATTTTGGGGGTGTTGTTGGGGTGGGGGGTAGGAAGGTACCCCAATCAGATCAAACGTTTTGATGTTATTTCATTAAATAACCTCTGGGACTCTTGCTCAAATGGAGTATAGCCTCGATAAGATAGTGAGTGTTCTTCGTGACTTTCCTAGCTGCATGTGTCATCCAAGGGCACACACAAATGGAGGTCTCGACCACGCGACAATGGTTGCTGTTTGTGTGACTATTTGTCATCAGTTTCCCCCTTCCTTGAAGGCCAGCCTTGTTCCTCGCGAAGGTTTCACTACCTACATCTCCAGTTCTCCATTGTGCAGTTTGGCTGTCTCACTGGTGAGAGTTGCCTCTGCAATGGCTGCTGCCTGCCGGGATTAGAGGAATACTGTCATCTTCTGAGCCATCTGTCTTCGCAGAATGCCTCAATGATGTTCCACTGTATTGGATGCCCCCCACTCAGATGACATTTCATAATGCCAGGCCAGATTATACTTTGAACATTTGCATTGCAATGAAATTATAGGTGGGCGTGTTCAGTCTAAAAATGAGGCACATATTTCGCTAAAAGTAGGTTGAGGACTCGAGATTATTGAGTCTGTGGTCTAATTGAGGTCAGGATATAGGTTGCAGTCTTGAACACAGACATACATACCATACACATGCACACCACACACATGCACACCACACACATGCACACCACACACCACACACATGCACACCACACACATGCACACCACACACAAAATAACCTTTGTTAGAACGCACACACTGCAAACCTCACCAGTCTTGTCTCGTGGTGGATAATGAGCTTGAGGAGGAGGGTGTGGTTCCTGATGCACACATTCACAGGGACCTCCTCTAGCTGGTCCTTGATGGTGAGGTGGAGGTCAACGCTACCACGCTCATGTTTGCCCGAGTGGGAGTAGAGGAGCAGAGTCTTGTCTTCCCCATCTGTGGGAGTATTCTTCAGCAGGTAAAATGCCCTCCCAATGAAGTTATCTGACTTCTTGTAGTACCTGAAATAATCACAATTGTCAGTGAATTGGTGACACAAACCGATGGTATGCCATGTCTAAATAATGCACACCCGTGTGGATTTGATGTTAGTCCAGTCTAAATAAGGCACACTCTTGTTGAATTGGTGCCGTAAGTCTAGTTTAGGCTCTAGATTCTAGACAGAGTGAGAAGCTAAAATAAATCAAGCAACATTCAGGGGTGGCTGTTCCACAGGTTTGGCATGGCCAGACCAACAATATGACATACCTTTCCAAAGCAACTACCTCTAAGGATAAAAAATGGATGAGTAATTTTTTAAGGCTTTTCTTCCTGTGTACCAATCATTACGTACGCTGTCACTGGAGTCCATTGGATCACATTGAAAAAGGTGGCGCTGCCACTGACATTGTTGTTGCAGTTGATGTTGCTTTGGTTATCATTAATTTTTGTTGATGTTGCTTCTCTTAGTGTTACTATCATCTATTGTTGTTTACTGTTCTTGCTAAGATTATTAGCATACATTCGGTTGAAACTCAAAAGACCGTTTTTATGAAGTCAGTTCCAAATTGAAATATTTAATGTGATGCCCTACACACACATCTATGGCAAGGAATGGGAGACCTCCGTAATGCCATGCATGCCAGCACATGCGCAAGGTAATGTAAATCTGTGTAAGCATTGTGGGTCAGGCATTCATCTTAAAAAGTATGTCTGTGCATGCAACACTTTCACAGCAGGAGATGGTCATTACCATGATTCCAGGAGGAGAGAGAAGGGTATAATAAGTGACAGAGTACTGGCTGTAGAGGAGTGAGAACTGGCTGCATAGCAATAAGAGGAGAGAGAACTTGGTGCATAGGCAGTAGAGGCGAGAGTAGTAAGTAGAGAAATGAGAACTGGCTGCAGTCGGTAGAGGAATGAGAACTGGCTGCACATTCAGTAGAGGAGATACAACTGACTACAGAGTCGGTAGAGGCGAGAGAACTGGCTACACATTCAATAGAGGAGAGAGAATTGGCTACACATTCAGTAGAGGAGAAATAACTGGCTACACATTCAGTAGAGGAGTGAGAACTGGCTACACATACAGTAGAGGAGATACAACTGGCTACACATTCAGTAGAACTGGCTACACATTCAATAGGGAGAGATAATTGGCTAAACATTCAGTAGAGGAGAAATAACTGGTTCACATTCAGTAGAGGAGAGAGAACTGGCTTCACATTCAGTAGAGGAGTGAAAACTGGCTTCACATTCAGTAGAGGAGTGAGAACTGGCTTCACATTCAGTAGAGGAGAGAGAACTGGCTTCACATTCAGTAGAGGAGAAAGAACTGGCTACACATTCAGTAGAGGAGAGAGAACTGGCTACACATTCAGTAGAGGAGTGAGAACTGGCTACACATTCAGTAGAGGAGAGAGAACGGCTACACATTCAGTAGAGGAGAGAGAACTGGCTACACATTCAGTAGAGGAGAGAGAACTGGCTACACATTCAGTAGAGGAGAGAGAACTGGCTGAATAGATGAACAGAAAGAAGACTCATGCTAACTGCAGGCTTGCCATGTGCATTTAGAAGCTAGGCTCTGCCTTGAGATCTTTTCACTTTCTAGTGGTGTAATCCAACATACTCCTTAGGCTTCTTGGCAGAAGAATGAGCGGCATTGGTTTTTCTTCCCCTGAGATAAAGGTAAAGAATGTAACTAAAAACTCAAAATGCAGCCATGATTCCCTTACCATACTTCAGCCACAATCATCTCCTTGGTGGGATCTTTCAGCGTGCTGTAGGGAAATACATCTTTAGAACGACAGCAATATCAACAAAGAACAACAATTGATAACCATAACAACAATAACATGACCACAACAACATGACAATAATACCATTACGACGACAACATGAAACAACAATATGATGATGACAGCAACAATATGACAACAACAGCAACATGATGGCAACCAAAACATGACAACATGAGGCAACAATATTATGATGCTGACAGCAACAATATGACAAACAACAGCAACATGATAGCAACCAAATCATGGCAACTGAAGCAACAACAAAATTACCACAACATCAACAATAACATGATAATAATGACATTGTAACAACATGAAGCAACAACGTCATGCTGACAGCAACATGACAACAACACGATAGCAACCATCACATGACAACTGTACGAACAACAATGAAGCAACACCATGATGTTGACAGCTATAATATGAGAACAACGGCAACATCATGATAGCAACAAAAGCATGGCAATGGTAACAACGTGCTAAGAACAGTAACAATGTGACAACAATGGTGACACCGTGAAAAAATGGCACAACAACGTGACAACAATAGCAACATGACAACACAACAACAATAACACGAGGAAAACAACACGACAAAAACAACAGCAAAACATGGCAACAACAAGAAGAAGAACAACGACTGCTTCTTAAAACTTACAACTTGAAAGTTTGATTCCAAACTGGAAGCAGAGTAGCCGGAGCAAACCGGGTCCTCTTCAGGACGTCGATGACTCCGCCTTCCTTCCACTCTGTCATATTTTGGGAATACAGAGACACATCTGCTTGCGTTTTACTTTGGAATATCGCCACGTGACAGATAACATCAGGAAGAGACTTGGGATCCTTCGGATGGAGATTCGCACCTTTCACTGTTAAAAAAAATTATAATGTGAAGTGTTCGAGTAACAAACGCATTCCTCTCTTACCACAACTGACCAAATGCAGTCCAGTCCTCTAAAAATTAAAATAAATAACTCGTCAAGAAAGGCAGCAATGGATTTGCACTGATTGCAGTATTGTTATCATACCTCTCTCTGCCTGGCTCTATCATGCAAAGCATCGAACTTGGCGTCAGGAAGTTGGAGAATCTGATACAGTCCGCAGATAGAAAATACATTATCAGCAGGTGACACTTGAAGGACAAAAGTGTTGAAATAGAGAGCCAATGCCACTACATCAACTTCTTAACTGTATGCATTGCCATAGGCCCATACGCTAGAGATCAGCTCCTTCTCATAGCCTCCCACAGGCAAACTGAATGGTGACTTCATTAAGACAATCAGGCCAACAAAAAAGTGCTCTTACCCACCCACCCCACCTCCCACTCCCTCCCCACATACTGCATACATCCCTCCCCCCCGCTTTCCTCCCCTTGTCCTTTCTTGCTGGAGTCCTTGAAATGCTATCAACTCACCGCACAAAAACCACATAAAAATGATGTCATTATAAATTGCAAACTTGTCTATCTTACAGTTATGGCATGCCAAGCTGCTCTAAATCTTCACTATACCAATAGTGGCAGTCATCGCTGTGTGGCTGGTCAAATTTGTCCTCCCTTTATTAGGGACATTTTTGAAGGCCTGTCCACACACTATGCAACGATGGAAGTGCATCAGAAGTGCATCCAGTCCTGAACAACCTAAATTTGGACCACTGCATGTTGGTTGCGTCCACACCAACATTTCAATAAACATTTCAATAAATAACATACACAGCAACAAAAAAAAGAATAAAAGAGGAAGCGAGAGAGAGAATTTTTTAAATCTTGGGGACGGGTTATCTACAGACCTGAAGGAGCTCTACGCTGCAAAACAGGAAAAGGGTAGAGTAGATAAGGGAAAGGCAGTACCATCACGATGATGGTGCTCCATGAATCCCACAAGGAAAGGAATCAGGAGGTAATCGTTGGCTATATCAGTAGCTACGGTGTCAGTAGCTACAGTGTAAGTTGGTTTGGATCTAGTTAGCTTTGGCCCTACAAGTTTCTAGCAATAACACCAACTTAGCACTCTAGTCTAGCAATAACACCAAGTTAGCACTCTAGTCTAGCAATAACACCAAGTTAGCACTCTAGTCTAGCAATAACACCAAGTTAGCACTATAGTCTAGCAATAACACCAAGTTAGCACTCTAGTCCAGCAATAACACCATGTTAGCACTATAGTCTAGCAATAACACCAAGTTAGCACTATAGTCTAGCAATGACACCAAGTTAGCACTCTAGTCTAGCAATGACACCAAGTTAGCACTCTAGTCTAGCAATAACACCAAGTTAGCACTCTAGTCTAGCAATAACACCAAGTTAGCACTCTAGTCTAGCAATAACACCATGTTAGCACTATAGTCTAGCAATAACACCAAGTTAGCACTATAGTCTAGCAATGACACCAAGTTAGCACTCTAGTCTAGCAATGACACCAAGTTAGCACTCTAGTCTAGCAATAACACCAAGTTAGCACTCTAGTCTAGCAAGTTAGCACTCTAGTCTAGCAATAACACCAAGTTAGCACTATAGTCTAGCAATAACACCAAGTTAGCACTTTAGTCTAGCAATAACACCAAGTTAGCACTATAGTCTAGCAATAACACCAAGTTAGCACTCTAGTCTAGCAATAACACCAAGTTAGCACTCTAGTCTAGCAATAACACCAAGTTAGCACTCTAGTCTAGCAATAACACCAAGTTAGCACTCTAGTCTAGCAATAACACCAAGTTAGCACTCTAGTCTAGCAATAACATCAAGTTAGCACTATAGTCTAGCAATAACACCAAGTTAGCACTCTAGTCTAGCAATAACACCAAGTTAGCACTCTAGTCTAGCAATAACATCAAGTTAGCACTCTAGTCTAGCAATAACACCAAGTTAGCACTCTAGTCTAGCAATAACATCAAGTTAGCACTCTAGTCTAGCAATAACACCAAGTTAGCACTCTAGTCTAGCAATAACATCAAGTTAGCACTCTAGTCTAGCAATAACACCAAGTTAGAACTCTCAAGCTCTGGCACGCAATTATTTTTCTGGATCTCTTTGAATCGACTCAAACCACCTCTCGAATTGCATTGGATCACACAATTTCCTAAATCAAATTCAGTGTGACAATTAATTCATCAAGTGAGAATTGAATGTGCAGTGTGGACAGACCTTCACTGTCACATGACACATCTTCCCAGTAGTACTATAGGGAAGGCTTACTGTCACATGACACATCTTCCCAGTAGTACTATAGGGAAGGTTTACAGTCATATGACACTCAATAGTACTACACGGAAGACTTTGTGCCAATGACAAACTTCCCTTATACTAAATATAGTGCTAGGAATTGTGTGAGAGTGTATGTGTGTGTGTGTGTGGGGGGGGGGGGGGGGGGGCTCTAGTGCAAGACAAGAAAGATTTTGTATGTGACGCTAACTCTTCCTCATCATCGTCGTCGTCGTCGTCATCATCATCAATATATTATAATTATAATAATAATAATAATAATAATAATAATCATCATCATCATCGTCGTCATCGTCGTCATCACCGTCGTCGTCATCATCATCATCTATTATAATAATAATAATAATAATAATAATAATAATAATAATAATAATAATAATAATAATAATAATAATAATAATAATAATAATAATAATAATTATTATTATTATTATTATTATTATTATTATTATTATTATTACTACTACTACTACTACTACTACTACTACTACTACTACTACTACTACTACTACTACTACTACTACTACTACTACTACTACTATTATTATTATCATCATATAGCAGCCCTCAACAAGGTGCATGATGATGGAGGATGAGGTGAAATACTCCAAATAGACTAGGCCCTCAATAAAACAGCAGCGTGTCTATCTTTAGTGAAATGGTGCACCCTCAAGTAGATCACGCATGCCCACCTATAATTGCATTGCAATGCACATGCTCATAAGAACTCCTAGCAGAGGATTATGAAACATTCACTATCATAAATAGTATGAATTTGCGAGCACAATGGCTCAGAAGACAGCATCCACAACATGTCTGGGCTGGTAACAGCCAGTACAGCACCGGGTAATGCCGGCGAGAAAGCCAAACTGCACAATGAAGACACCGAGAGACTGCCTTCCTATCACAATGAATCTGACAGGAAACGAATAGTAGACAACGAATAGTTGCACAAACAAAGGTATCATTACCTAATGGGGATATGGTGATCCATTAACATGCATGCCGGTACGATGCATGCTTGGAAGCATGAATGGTAACAAAACAAGCGCAATCTAACCGGGGAAAAAATATGGCGGAAGGATGGAGGAAATAGGGACAATTAATGCCTCGAAACACCAAATGAGGCAAAATTCAATTCAATGGTGCAAAATAAAGAACACTGCTAGTATTATTTATAGAGACACTTAATGCGTTTTTGCACTAAATCATCTCAACATAGAATAGACATGTCATCATTTAGTGACAATTCTATGTAAAAGCACAAACATTGGTCTGGAAAGTACTGGAAAGTATAAGCCAATAAGCAAAAGTTGAAGCTAATTAGGACAATTTGAGCACATAATAGTAATGAAGCATCTCTTTCACAGGGCAAATCTGCTTATAAAATTGGGCTCATAAAATAATTAAATACCTCTTTTATGTACGAGATGTATGCAGCAATCTCTGTCGAGTGACGATGCAGAGCAGCACTTAGAACCAACAGGCAAATTCTCTCCATCTTTGAATCACAAATTAGTTGGTTTTTAATGATAAATATTAAATATATTCATTGCATCACTATTTGTCAGGCCTACTTAACATTATTCATCTTTAGATCGTAATAATAATAAAATAAATTTACATGAATTTTTTTTACGAACCTCTTCAGAATCGACACTGGAGGCATCCATGAAAGGTTCTTCTTGGCCAGAAGTCTTGTTTGCGTTCACCATGCTCTGCAAGAGGAATGCATTGACAATACTCTTTCTTATTATATTACATACTATGAGAGAAAAGTGAGAAAAATTCCGCACATGTGCAAAGCAGTGTAAAATAATCATGTCATCTTGTATATATATATATTATGTACAGACATGTATATAAGCTTTCTCCAATCAAGAGAATCGTGAAGTTTCCACTTTTTATCTCTATTATGTGGGACCTCCAGTTTGCCACAAGAGACCCGGGATGTTTTTTAATGGAATTTGGTATCCATCACAGTCCCTGAAATGTCATTCAGCCAAATCAATCATGCTGTAAAAAGGAGGTCACTCAATCAAGGCTCCACCCACTTCATATATAGTTTGAGCTTGTGCTGGCTCTGTGCAATGACCTGTCCAAGCACCTCACTTCTGAACTGGAAGAGTAACTAGGGTACATAAGGTCATGAAGTGTAGGATATGAGCTTGTTTATGTTATATCAGAGCTTGCATTAGGTTAACATTTTTGCATTAAGAAAATTTGCTTATTTAAATTTAATTTAATTTTTTTTTTTTACTTCATCAGAATATGAGTAGAGGCTGGTCATACTAGGTAACACTTGATCACACTAGGTCACACAACAGAAGGATATGCAGAGGTAGTGCATACACTTCATTGTGCAGTCTAAGTTGTGCCATGTTGCATGTGTAACATAAATCTTCATGTTTGCTAAACCTTACATTCCCTCTAGACTGCCTCCTGTGTGTGGAGCAAAACTCTTCAATGCCAAATAATCTGCAAGAGAAAGCAAAACCACAAAAAACAGCTGATTATATAACAACAATGAAAAAAATCTTGCTCTGCTTCAACAAGCAAAAACAACAAAAATCAACTTCTAGTTAGTAATCTGCTTTATTCCTGTGCTTGCTTGGCATCGCAAGCCACCTCAAAGATCACACGACCTATATTGTTATGTTCTCTTCTTTTAGAGATACAACCATATAACGAGGCACTCTGCTCCTAAAGGGAGGTTTAGTCTATGTTGTCATTAATGCAAGCCTTCCTCCCTTCCCTCACATCACAACATGAGGGAGATCGACTTCTATTTTTACATCAAATGCGACATACTATGACCTCCCAATGTTGTGACTGCATAATCATTATAATGTTAATTCTATGGAACGCTCTTCGAGGAACATCCAAGACCTTTTATGCATGCAAATACACTTCTCACGCTTACCCCTCAGACGAGTTTTCCGCTTCCTCCTCCACCGTAGCAGTGAAGACCGCGCCAAGCCTCTTGGAAAGTCTTTTCTCTGGTAGAGCAACCCGGCGCTTCAATCGCAAAGAACATTTTCCAGTAAAGTTGTGCACCACCAAGTTACCATTGTTAGAAACAGCCGAACTGTTATCAGGTTTAGAATTGACGTCCATGTTCAGCAGGACATGAATGCATGTCAGAAGCTCAGCAGTTCTCAACAAATAGTTATAGGCTAACACCATGCCACACCCCTTAAAACTCCAAGGTGTTAATTAGTGAGGCATGTCGGCAATTAGCTTCCGCTCACTCCAATTGCAAGCGTACTCAGTTGGTGGTATTGCTCACTCTAGTGGGCTTCGAAGGGCCCCCCCCCCAGTCGTAACTCGTTTCTCAGTGCGCGTGCAATAATTATAACGGTGCTGCGGTTGGTAAAGGGTCTGTGCATGCGCAGTTTAATTTGCTCATACCACAATTGTGGGTGTGTCAATAGAAGGTGTGCCCCTCTTTTTTTTTGCGTGGTGTGGAACTTGTGAAATTCTTCAACTACCCATGAAGAGTCAAACTTCTCTGGATTTAATAAAATGTTAATATATATATTATATAGTTTTAATAGAACCCCTTTCAAGTTCAAATGTTCAAGTGATGACATTAGGGAAATGGCTTGTCCCAAACCCCGATAGCAAAGATCCCATTACTGAGGCTGCATTCCCATGCTGCACAGCCACAGAAATCTGTTGAAGAAGATGTTGATGGGAGTTCTCTATGTAAGTCACTGACCTCAGGCGGCATCCCAATTCCCTGAAGAATGCCTTTGCTTGAGGCCCAAAAGATCCACATGTCTCTACCATCACAGGTACAAACTTGATGCCGAGTCCAGGTGGGCATACTTTTCACCCTTCAAAATCTCCGCCTGTGCTGCCACTGCACCAACCTCAGTGACTGCAGCCAAAAGGTTGGATGGGGCAAAAGTGGCACTGCAGGTTGCATCTCATACCAAGAGTCTACCACTTGACCATGGAATGATGGACATGCCATCAGGTCTCTTTCTATTGGACCGAAGCAGACCTGAGGGCTCCAGCAGGTGAAGGGAGATTTGCAGCAGTTAAGACCAGTGGATGATATCATTTAAAGCACCATGGCGAGAAAGCCTTCCCTGACTCTGCCTGCAGCTCAACCCATGCATGCCAAACTGCTCGACATCCGATTCACAGTAACTACAAGAGTGTGGCTGGCACAGGGGCTATTCGAACTACGTCATCGCTCATTTGGAGACCCAGTGAGGAGATTGGCAGGGCATTAAGCCAGGCACCTGACTCACATGCAGACACTGTGAGGAGATGAGCTCTGGTTTTGGCGTCACTAGCATTCCGCAAAAGTGACTCTGCCCTTTCCAAAATACGAGGGATGTCTCACGACCTCTGCTAATGAGAAGCAGGTGGAGCTGGAGGAGGCAAGACAAGGTCATCACCCCAGAGTGAAAGGGCAACCTCAATCTCAGGGTACTTGACAGCACTAAACCGAGGGGGGAGGATATGGTGATGAGATTGGACGATCCATTAGCAGAAGCCAAAAAGGCAGAGGGAGCAAGATGAACCATACTCCTAATTCCAATTTTCCCATGGTTCACTGGAAGGGTGGCCTGTAGCCAAGAAGGGTCATTGTTCTGAAAATCTACTTGGTTAAAGAAAAAGAAGTCCTCAGAGGAAAACTGTAAGACTTTTTATCCTGTCTATATCGATAATAACCAACTACCTATATATGCAGTGAATCAACCTACTGCAGTTTCCCCTCAAACTGAATCAGCCCAGTTGAATCCTGAACCTAGTTCATCAACTGTGACATCTTCTCTTCCACTCATTTCTTACCCTCCTCCTCCTGCCTATCTGGATATTGGCATTTTGCTACAAAGTGGAAATTTAAATCACCTATTACAAACTTAACATCATCAATCCAGATTCTTCATATAATTATCTTGCTAAGAATTTTTGTGGCATCAATCATCGCTTTAAAGCCGAGTGGGTTAGACGTCATCCATGGTTTGCATTATAGAATTACTCAAGATGGTGTCTGCTGTAAAGCTTGTGCTTTGTTTGCTCCCAGCGACATTAGGCAGAAAAAGTTAGGGATCTTTGTAACAAAGCCTTTTCAGGTCTGGACTAATCAGTCTTCAGCCATAAAGATCATCAATACCATCATGGTTCAATGACAAGAATTGTTGCTTTTAGAACTTCGTGACCCAGAATGCAAGCAACGTGAAGAGCAAGTGGCTCAAAATACAATGGTGATAAAGTCACTGTTGGAGTGTGTTTGCTTTTGTGCAATGCGCAAGGTCTTTCTTTTCGAGGTCATAGAGATGATGTTACAGCAACTGAGTTCGATAGTAAAGGTAACTTTATTGAACTGGTCCAATTTAGGGCTAAGACGGACGAGGTGCTGCGCATATATCTGGAAAATTCACCTCGAAATGCAGTGTATACCTCTAAGACCATCCAAAATGAAATGATCTCCATAGTAGGTAGCACAATCTGGAATAAGATTATTAAAAGATGCAAAGTATTTCCAAGTGAGGTAAGAGATTGTGCTAATTTGGAGCAGGTTTCAATAATGATACAATTAATTTTGTTTATGCTGAGAAACAAATCAGAGAAGAATTTCTTGATTTTATTTCTGTGGAACGTCTCACAGGTGATTCCATCTCAACTGCTCTTCTTTCTTGGCTTCAAGCACATGACATAGATGTCGCATTCTGTAGAGGTCAAGGCTATGATGGTGCAGCCAGTATATATGTCTTCCAGCAATGTGGATGTTCAGGCAAGGATCCGTCAAGTAGGCCTTTTAGCTTCACTGCCAGAGTCACCAGTTGAATCGAAAGCATGCTCAATTTCCAATATAGAAATGCCAATGCTGTTATTTCAGAAATTGCTAAGTTTTTTAAAATTATTCCCCAAACCATCAGCATTTTTTTAGCATGTTATTGAATCAGTTTCACCTGCAGTTTCTCAAGGACCTGTGCCGAACATGCTGGGTTCAGAGGACAGATTCCTATTTGGTATTTTATGACTTGTGGCAATTGGACTTTGGATTGAGAAACCTTGGCATTCCCGCCAACCAATGTTTCTGCAGACAGCCCTGAAGTGTACTATTGTGAAACATCATGATGCCTTTCTTGAATCCACATAACCACAGAAATGGAAACAAATTTGGATCAATTCACCAGACAAAAATAAAACTGCTTGGTCTCATTCCGTACTGGTGTGTCTTATGCCTCTTCCATTAAAGATGGAGGTGAACTGTACAAGTCTGACTTGCCTTCTCCATTAAAGATGTAGGTGAACTGTACAAGTCTGACTTGCCTTCTCCTCCATTAAAGATGTAGGTGAACTGTACAAGTCTGACTTGCCTCTCCTCAATTGCTCTCTACATAATTTAATAGATGGAAGATAAAATTTATTTCTATGTCACCAGGTGACAGGCCTGACACTCTACGAGCAGCTTTACTATGCTGTGATGAAGATGCCTTTCAAGTACTTCTAGTTATAGCATGTACACTACCAACTACAACCTGTGCGTCAGAGAGAGTCAACAGCCAGCTGAAGTTGCTGAAGACATATCTTCGGTCTACAATGTCAGAAGAGCGATTTGGTACTTCGGCAGTGATCAAAGTCCATCGTAGAATGGTCCAAGATCTTAATTTCAACTATCTGGTTGCAGCCTTTGCAAACAAGCTCCCTTGCAGGATGGCTCTAACCCTGCCTACAAATACAGCAAATGATACAATTTTTATGTAAAATCCTGCTCATTATTTAAATGACTTTTGAAAACAGCATGTGGTTTAATAAAGTGAGTGTGGCAGTCATAAAGTTTATCGGAAGAACCGCCCCCCCCCCCGTCTTTAATTTTCTTGATCCGCCCCTGCTATTTAACCACACAAACAAAGGTGTAAGGGGGAAGTGGGGTGGAAGGCTAGAGTTCAGGTGGATAGAGAGTTTCTACAAGAGGCCACACCCACTGTCCATTCATCGATTTTAGAGCACTTGTCATTGATTGGATTAGGCAAGTATTCAACAGGCTGCTGCCACCCCTTCTTGCAACGAACAGCCTCACCTACGGTCCCACTATTCTTGCTAACCGGCCAAATTGTCCCAGCTTCCTCATATTTTTATCAAGCCTGATGGGCGGGAGAAAGGTTTGGATCTCTTTTACTAGCCCAAAGAAAATGCCTGATAACATTTTGATACAGATCGTGGATTTGCAAAAACAGCCTCATTGTGAACAACAAAAAGGAAGGTCAAGTACTTTGCAATTATGCCCACTTGATAATCATGACAATTAAGCCACCCCTAACCACACCTCCATTTCTAATGGTGGTTCTGGTACAGCCATTTAGATAAATTCCCAGCACGAAATGCCCCTTTTCATCATATGCTGTAACTATTACTCTCCTGACACTCACAATGCTGATACCAAATTTTTCCCTTCCAACACCTATAGTAAGATGAATACTTCATTTGGGCCTATGGAATGCACATAGGCAACAAACAAACTGTCTTTCTTTCAATTGCTTACATATGCAAATTGTCTTGATGTGTTAAACCTGGCTCACAAGACACATTTTTTATGGAGAAATCCTTTCATAAGTGTCCACGATTTATTGGCATTATAGAGATGGTAGAGGTGGTAGTGTTTGGGTTGCATATCAATATTGACCACAGTGTCTTGCTCTATGATGTTCATGGTCCCTAATTAAAGATAGTATAATAAGTGCATACCACAAGTTTGTTCCTGTGTCCAAAATCACTTCTCCTCAATGGTCAGTCAAATAATAAGTTATCTACTGAAGAAGGCTAGCACTCTTCTCTGCCGTCAAGAATGTAAAGCACGGTTCATCCAAGAGTCAAAACTATTTTTCCATGGGTCAATTCTTCTTCTTTAAGAACATGAATTTAACTTATCTTCTGCCTTCCACTCTAAGTCAGCAAATTATAAAAATATCTGTCTCATCGAAAGTCCTCAGTATTCACGAATCTGCTGTGCTCAAGCATCCACTCGAAAAAGTAACTATTTCTTTAACTCAATTTTTACCACCAGTGATTTTGTTATTCCTTCTCTGGAAGACCTTCCCCCCCCCCCCACTGCCCCCCCCTTTCCCCCCACACCCACAGACTAATTACACCACATATCCAAATGAATCTGATGTTTTCAAGCTCTTGAGACACTTGAAAATAAGGCTCCTGGTAATTGACAATATGAGCCTTCTCATTCTGAATGTACTCCCATCACTTATTTCTTCACATTTTGTATTGATTTATGTATATACAACTGTCCACAAAATTTTCCCTATCTCAAAGCGCTCAATGCTGTAAAACTACCGACCAATTTTCCTTCTGTGTCTGTTATTGAAAGTCTTGTCTATTATTTTCTTATTCGGCCCACTAATCTAATAATCAACATGGCTTTTTGAAGAACCATTCATGTCTAGGCATTATTAAATTATGCTTGATTTTCTTTCTCAAATTTGCATGAAAGTTTTCCAAATCTACCTATAATTTTCAACATTCAGCCTGTTATTCGCAATTATCTTGAAGTTTATTAACAGCTATAATAATATATGCATTTTCATTTCTGATTATATAGTTGCAGTGGAGCAATGACTTTAGTTTCAATTTAATCTTCCAAAGTGGATTTTTGTCTACCTGTAAAATTATTGGACAAACTAGGAAAAAATTATTCTGCTGCTTATGACAAGCACTTTAGTGAAATAGACTTTCATGCAGTTGACGGTTCGGCTTCTTGGTTCTTCCAGTAATTTGTCAAACTCGAAAGAAACACCATCTCCTTGGTCAAGTAAGTGGGTAGGTTCCTTTTCAACAATCCCAAAGTTGGTTGTCACTAGAAACATTTATGAATGTTTGACAATGGTTTTATTTTTACAGGATCAAGCAACCTTGCATACTTGAATGCGGAAATGGTTGGCCCAAAGAATTCCTTGACCTCACTCATCATGGTTAGTGCTGATGAATTGTGATAGTGGTTTCCACTTTCCACTTCTTGTATTTGCTAAAATGTCAGTTATAGGCCAATAAGGTTAATGATCCTGCTATAAAACACATCATCAAAAAATTCTAAAAAGAAATGAAGTCTAAAATTCTTAAAATGCTACCTAAAATGCTAGCATTATTCAAAAATTCTTTAGCTAACTAAATAATGCTAGCATAATTTATCAAGGCCCACTCGTGTCTATCCAAGTTACTGTCATCCTTTTCTGTGATCATGAAATTGACTGAGAGCAATGAATCATGTAATGTTGATCCCTAATCCTGAACTACTGTACAAATTTAGCTTATTGGCATAACTGGACCCCTGTGGTGTTCCTGGGCGTATCTCGCAGATCATACACACTTTGTGGCAGTTAAAGGAACTTAATCTGATCTACTTCCAGTTAGATCAGGTGTTCCTTGGCAAATGTTCTTGGGCTTTTTTGCTCCTTGTATTTATGACCAAGCACCATTCATTTTGTTCTACTTATTTATTTGCCGATGATACAAAAATTTTACAAGAGAAAAAACACACGAACAGTCAGACTAATTTGTAGTGACCTGGATGCCTTGTGTGTTTGTGATGCTCAACATGGAAGTTATTAGTCAACTCAATTAAATGTGTTGTAATGCAATTCTCTTTTAACTACCCAAACCCTAACTATCTCCTTCATCAACAGGCAACTCATCATGTGTGCAGAGGAGCATAGTGACCTGGGGACCATCATTTGTGCGCAGTGGAGGATAGAGACTTGGGGATCATCATGTGTGAAGAGATTTGGAGATCATAATGCATGCAGCAGAGCATAGAGACCTGGTGACCATCATGTGTGCTAAGGAGCATAAAGACCTGGAGACCACCTTGTCTGCAGAGGAGCAAAGAGCATAGAGACCTGGGGATCACTGTTACCAGCAATCTGTCTTGAGAATATGTGCACCTCCTTATAAATTACTCAATAAAAAAAATAAACGATCATCTCTAAAAGCAAGACCTTGAGGCTGCACCTTGACTTCTCTCTAGTTCATAGCAGATTATCTTACTGTTCACAGTCGTGGAGACTACAGCTGTCGAAGGATGTCTTATGCTTAAAAAAATATATAGACAACCTACCAAGTTCATTCTTGATGACTTTACCTCTGATAATAAATCTAGACTAATTTTACTTCAGTTGCTGCTCTAATGCATCGGTTTAAACTACATCATGTTCTTGATCATAAAGATCCTCCAGAAAATCTTGACATGAATTCACAAATTTCTTCGGTCTTCTCCTCCGCTAGGGCCTCCAGATCTAATCAAAATTTCAGTCGGTCTAGTTGAATGCATCACTTTTATTGTAACAGAATTGTCATGCGCTAGCCACAAACATTAATCCACTTTCCTACTCTTGCATCAAACATTAACTTTCCTCTGGGACACTTTTCATTGTATGTCCTTGTTCCTCCACAATCCTACATTCTTAAGGCCAGTATTGCCCATTTAGAACTATTTTATATAAACCTTCATAACTTTGTTGTCCTTCCTCCCCTACAGCTCATTTTGATACCAGAGTACAGCGTGTTGCAGGAGCTTTCTAATGATACACTTTATAAAAAGTAAAGCATAGAGGTTTGAGAAAATTCTGACAGAATCACAAAAAATATTCCCTATCAAAATATATGCCCTATATACATTTCACTTTTATGGATGTAGTATGGATGTAGTAGAGCAACTACTAAGGCCCGCAGTGAGTGAAGAATTTAGCCATAACACTAAGGGGAATGTAATGACAAGGTGAACCGTATATGGGTAAACATAGGCATACACACATGACTATAATAATATTATGGGACTATATAGTACTTCCAAATTGAAAATCTCTCACTCACTGCGTAGAGCAAAGAGAGAGCTACAAAATGATATATAATGAAGCAGGTATACACAAATTTTCCTAGAGATATTTCATTTATCCTTCAAAAAACATGTTTCTGAGAAATGGCTGTTTGAAATTGGGTTACTTTTATATTGGGTCCTACTGTCAGTCTAGCACTAGTCACGTGCAGTACTTCAATTTTTCGTAAATATATGCTCAATTAGAATGCAACTATTGTGCATGCAATGAGCTGATTTTAGTACTTGTAGCAACTCTGTAGGATAAACGGTCACAAAAATATGATCCATCAAACTTACCTGAAGCTGAACTAAACCTCCTTCTTCAATTTTCCAGTTGAATGTAAGTGGATGCCTGGATAAAATCCACCATAACTAGAGACTTGTTTATCCAAATGTTTTCGAATTTTAAATACAGTTTGTACAGATATAAGAAACAAAAAAAATGTTTGTCTAAAAGTTAAAAATAATGGGCAATACTGGCCGTCATTGTAATTGTAATTTTAGTTACATATAATTATAGGCTTCACCAAAGCAGGTGCTTTTCCTTCAACAGTGGCTATGTCACTTTCTATTTCAATCTTTGTGCTTCTTAAGAAAGTTGTAATGATACTAATACTAATACTAATAATAATGATGCTACTACTACTACTACTACTACTACTACTACTCTACTACTTCTAATAATAATGTGTGAGTAAGAGAGGAAGACTGCAAATAATCCCCAATGTAAGATGTCCTAAATTTATCAGTAAAGGTTCTTAAAAAGATGACCATAGTGTAAATTATTACGGTCAATTAGTTGAATTATGGAAAATAAGATAAGCATTTATTAAGAGTGAGTAATATATACCTACCTATCTAAGGATATATTAAACAAGACTTGAGAGTTCAGCTCTCCAATACAGATTTCGGGAGTTGTCAGTAATTTCCATATACGGCAAAGCATCTTATTGTTGAGCGAATAGCATTTTCCTGTTCTCACATCAAACCTTAAATCATAACTTTCCTCTGAGATTATTTTTATAGCTAACTTTGAAAAACCCTATATATACTAGTAATAATGAATGCACAGCATCGAGTGGCAAGTGAAAGTGTGATGGAGAGAGTCTGTCCTGTAGTTGAAGACCTACTAATAGACTCAGAGTAGTAATCTGAACATTATTGACATCAATATGATGTTGCATTGTGATATGGATAAGTAACCAAGAATTGTTTGTATCTATGTGTTTTTTTTGCAGAGCTGAAGTGGTACAATGCTGAGCAATGTGATGCCCAACATTACAAGATGGCAAATTCTGAAACAGTAATGTGCATGTGAAAGTTGGCTTTTTGTTAGATGGAAGTAGCTTCCTTGAAGATAAGAGTGAGCTCATCGGGCAGTGTTTTCTGTAGAAATTCTCAGAGCATTAAATGGAAAAGCATGCAGATGCTGACGAGAATTTGTTAAGTGATAGTTTGCACTCTATATTATATATTTGTGTTCATTGTGTGCTCCATCATTAGCAGAACTCTCCGGTCATAGAGATGATTTTACAGCAACTGAGTTCGATAATGAAAGGTAACTTTATTGAACTGGTCCAATTTAGGGCTAAGACGGATGAGGTGCTGCACATATATCTGGAAAATTCACTTTGAAGTGCAGTATAGCTATACTTCTAAGACCATCCAAAATGAAACGATCTCCATAGTAGGTAGCTATATAGCACAATCCGGAATAAGATTATTAAAGAAATAAAAGATGCAAAGTATTTCACCATAATTAGCAGATGAGGTAATGGATTGTGAGCAGGTTTCAATAGTGATACGATTTGTTGATCTGAGAAACAATCAGAGAAGAATTTCTTGATTTGATTACTGTAGGACGCATTACAGGTGATTCCATCTGAACTGCTCTTCTTTCTTGGCTTCAAGCACATGACATTAATGTCGCATTCTGTAGGGGTCAAGGCTATGATGGTGCAGCCAGTATGTCTTCCAGCAATGCGTTTGTTCAGGCAAAGATCTGTCAAGTAGGCCCTTTAGCTTAACTGCCAGAGTCACCAGTTGAATCTTTGTATTTTGAAAGCATGCTGAATTCCAATATCAGAAATGTCAATGGTGTTATTTCAGAAATTACAAAAAAAATAAAAATTATTCCCCAAAGCATCAGCATTTTTTTAGCATGTTATTGAATCAGTTTCACCTGATCAGAAAAGAGTAAGGGGGGTACTTTAGGTCAAACCACAAAAAAACATGCCACGAAGTAAAAACCTTAGGTTTCTAGGCCTACAAATATAATTTTTGTGTCAAAAGATATGTGCTTTCAAGTGATATGTATAATGATAATTATATTTACAGGTGTTTTTCTATCTAGGTACCTGCAGCCATCAGACCTCCTCAAAATTACCATTCACAGCTTCCCATCTTGGATATTGGACTGACTTCAAATTTGTTGTTTGTTTAGATAATGCATTATATACTCTTTGTTATCAACGATCAGATTTTTTTTTTAAATATTCCCACTGTTTGCTGGGTTCATATAGATGCCACGCCCACTAAGCAACATAACCTTTTATTATTATGAATAATTAAAAAAATGATCTTTGAACACAAAGAGCAAATAAAGAGCCTCAAAATGATATACAAGGTTGGGGCAAATTTTTTATTTTTACCTAGTTTATGCTGTGAATGGCGATTGGAAACCAGAATTTGACAAAAAGCTGTTACAGCCGTCTAAAGGGGGACCGAGGGTATTTTTTACTTTTTAATTTTTTAAACTTGTGGTTACAACTTTAGAGCTCCGTAGATTCTGCAGACTTTATGGTATGGACTTGATATATAGCTCAAAAGATAGGTCTCTCTGTGTGCTCTCTTTTGATAATAATCATATGTATAACCTAAAGTGGAGCAACCTCAAAAACCTGATCCTGCAACCTCCGCCAAAATTAAAAAAATTGACGAGTGGCTAGAGGAAGCTTTTTCATTAGGCGTTAAAATTTTAGTACGTGTTGAGGGCGTTGAAAATCATCGCAATTTTTGTTGCACTAGCAGGAGGTTGCAGGGATTCAGGTTTTTGAGGTCCCTCCACTTTAGGGTCTAGTAACTTGCCTATATTTTAGTATCAAAAGAGAGTACACAGAGAGACCTATCTTTTGAGCTATAGCCATTATTTTTTTCAACTTGTGGGGGGTTACAACTTTAGAGCTCTATAGATTCTTCAAGTTGTAACCCCCTACAAGTTGAAAAAAATAAAAAATAAAAAATACCACTGGTCCCCCCATGAAACTCACCCATCTTCTTTCCCATTTCTTTGTCAAGAATTGAATTGACAAAAGTCACTATAAGTGAGCATCCAAATCTTCTCAAATTTGGAATGCAGCATCTTACAGGTCCTGGCAACATATTTATGGGAAGAAACCCCCCCCCCCCCAAACACAAAAACAAAAAACATTGTTGGACTTGAAGCACCTCAAGGACTTGTCCCGAACACCCTGGTTCAGAGGACAGATTCCCATTTGGTATTTTATGACTTGTATCAAGACTATGGAATCGATTAGTTCAGAGTATGGCAATTGGTCTTGGGATTCAGAAACCTTGACAAAAGCTAATAGTTTCCTTCACCAACCTATATACTTCTGTTGCTTCATTCAGCATTATAATGAGAATCTTTAGTAGTCTTCGATATGTTACAATCAACCTTCAAAAGAGGACTCATGATGTTATCTCTGCATATGAACAAATTCCAAATGTGCCACTGGCGTTGGAACTGTTAAAAACAAACTGTGATGCAGAATTCCATGCTTGCTTTGAAGAAATGAAAACTTTTGCTGACATCATAACATTCCTGTTAGCATTCCCAGGATTATATCAAGACAAGTAGATGGAGCCAATGTTTCTGCAGACAAATCTGAAGTGCACTATCGCAGAAACATCATGATGATTTACATAACCGCAGACATGGAAACCAGATTTGGATCAACTAACCAGACAAAGATTAAACTGCTTGGTCTCATTCCGTCTGCTGTGTCTTACACGCCTCTTCCTACATTAAAGATGAGGTGGACTGTACAAGTCTGACTTGCCTTCTCCTCCATTAAAGATGTAGGTGAACTGTACAAGTCTGACTTGCCTTCTCATCCACTAAAGTTGAGGTGAACTGTACAAGTCTGACTTGCCTTCTCCTCCATTAGAGATGAGCTGAACTGTACAAGTCTGACTTGCCTTCTCCTCCATTGCTCTCTACAGAATTTAATAGATGGAAGATAAAATTTATTTCTATGTCACCAGACGACAGCCTGACACTCTACGAGCAGCTTTACTATGCTGTGATGAAGATGTCTTTTCTAATGTAAAAGTACTTCTAGTTATAGCATGTCCACCACCAAGTTGCTGAAGACATATCTTCGGTCTACAATGTCGGAAGAGTGATTTGGTGCTTTGGCAGTAATCAAAGTCCATCATAGAATGGTCCAAGATCTGAATTTCAACCATCTGGTTGCAGCCTTTGCAAACAAGCACCCTCACAGGATGGTTCTACCCTGCCTACTAACACAGTAAACGATATAATAAGTCTGCATGCATGCCCATTATTTAAATGACTTTTGAAAACTGGGTGTGGTTTAATAAAGTGAGTGTGGCAGTCAGAACCCCCCTCTTCAATTTTCTTGCCGCCCCTGCTATTTAACCACACAAACAAAGGTGTAAGGGGTAAGTGGGGTAAGGCTAGAGTTCAGGTGGATAGAGAGATTCTACAAGAGGCCACATCCAGTGTCCATTCATCGATTTTAGAGCATTTGTCATTGATTGTGTTAGATTAGGCAAGTATTCTACATGTTGCTGCCACCCCTTCTTGCAACCATGAACGGACTCACCTATGGTCCCGCTAACCAGGAAAATTGTCCCAGCTTCCTCATATTCCCCTTACCCTTGACCACAATTTTTGCTTTATTTTTGCATTAGCGCTTTATTAACATTAGCGCTTTATTAATTATGGTAGAAATTAGACATAAATATATAACATACGGTAGAAAAGTACACATAAAATTTATTTTGTGATAATACAATGAGTAGTAGCAAAACAATGTCATAACAAGTTGGAAACTATATACATGTAGCTACCTCTGTCGAATCCCATCACTTGACCGAGAAGCCACTGAAAAAAACAGTCTCATTCGCGAGTAAAACAAAGATATACTTTACACACTACACAATACTTATCAGCAAGTGTATACTTCTTCAGTGACTTGCACATCACACAATATTTTCTCCCTGTTATACCATAGGTCTGTCTGTGATGTACACGAACTTGAGAATGTGGTTGCTGACCACTTTGAAGTGTCATGGGTGGGGCAGCAGAACCTGCCTCAGCTAGTTCATTGATCAAGTCAGTCACAAACCTTTTGTGATCGTATTTGGTCCTATCTTCGAGTGATTCCCTGTACAAAATGTAGGCATTTGTAACAGATATGTCCACACAGTGATAAAATAAAGTTTTCCAATATTTATGAGTTTGACGTCTGGTCTGATGATACTGAAGAAGTTGATCGGATAA
This sequence comes from Cladorhizidae sp. MBARI D1340-BT2, assembly GCA_028752905.1. Classification (NCBI taxonomy): domain Eukaryota; kingdom Metazoa; phylum Porifera; class Demospongiae; order Poecilosclerida; family Cladorhizidae; species Cladorhizidae sp. MBARI D1340-BT2. The sequence goes on from JAQNBH010000018.1 coordinate 31,375,727, forward strand.
GTCAACTCCACCCATGTAACGATTCTAATGATATATGGAATCAGGGATAGGCACCAGTACATCTTGACAACCAACTCCAGTTTTTTTACTCTCCTTTTCACTTTGTTGCTAGAATTTCCAGTATGTACAGTTGAGGCAGTGCATACTACTTTCATGTCCTTCCATAGATTGAATACAATTGATCCATCTCAAATCCAAACCCCATAACCTCTCTCATACTTCTTACTAAGCATTTTTCTTCTCTGGAGAGAAAAACTAGGTGGACAATCTGCACGTGTAGGATTGATAGTCCCAACAGTGCCAAATCCTTGTAGCACAAGGTTTTCAAACAATTTTGGGGAAGAGTAAAAATTATCGGTAAAAATGGAAAATCCCCGATTCTCCAGTCCAGCAACCAATTTCATTATGACATCATAACCAAGCCCATTGGAACTCACTGTTTCCCCCTCCTTCCCCCTGTATATTTGGAAATTCCAGGTATACTCATTGAGAGAGTCAGCAAGTACCCATAACTTTAACCGTCACTTTATAGGTTTATTGCGGATGTACTGTTTGCTAATGAATCTCGCTTTACCTTTGACCATTCTTTCATCAACAGAGAGATATTGGCGAGGACAGTAATATTTTTGGCAGTTTAGAGTCAATTTATCCAAAAGATTCCTAACCTTATGCAACCAATCATTCCTGTTGATGATACTAGGGTCAGGGTCACTGAGGTGCAAAAAGCTGAAAAGAGTTTATGGCTAATAGGCACATCTCTGATAAATTATGATGAGAATAGAGGATCAGTAGACCAATATTAACGGTAGTTTGTACTTGGATTTATTTCCATATACACTACAATGGCCAAGAATAGATTAAAAAATGACATGGCTAAGTCCATGTCAGGATAATGATGAAAAGAGTACTTATATTTGTTCCTGTAGATTTCAGCGTACATATTGCTATTGACACAGACTTCATCGATGACATCATTATAAGAAGAAAATAATTTAGGGGAGAAGGGCAAAATCCAGTGGGCAAAGATGGTCCAGGTGTACTACTAGGCATAAATGCTGGATAGCCCATGCTAGCTTTATCAAGGTCAGATAGTTTCCTCGTGCCTAGTTCATTAATCAGAACTGATGGTCTTTCCCTTACCCTACCATGGGTACCCCTACCATGACCACCTCGACTGCGGCCACGAGCACCCCTAACATGATCACCCCTGCCACGACAACCCCTACCATGAGACCACCTCGACTGTGGCTATGAGTATCCCTTCCACCCACCGTAACACCCCTACTTTTACCATGATCATCAGATGATGGGGATGAAGATTGAGAACGAGATCGAGACAATGGAGAGCAAGATGGAAATCGAAATGGAGATTGAGATTGAGATTGAGACAATGAGTGAGACACACATGGAGACTGGAATGTAGTACAGGGAGGTGAAGGTTGAATTGACAGTGCAGGGCCAGGTTGAATAGCCAGAGCAGGGCCAGATTGAATTGCCAGAGCAGGGCCAGGAGTACTGAATAGGTCATTTACAGTAACTTCTAGGTCATGTATATGACCTTCTGGGTCTGATAGATTGAAGTAGTCATCTTCAGATGAACTAGAACCAATGTTATCTGGAAAGTTATCTTCTTCAAACATAGTAACCACAGCAACAGCATCATAATAATCTGAAGGGCCTGCTTGCGACCTAGCCATGCTACAATATATATCTCCCTCGTTCGCAGTAAGTTATCTTACTGTTCTCAACTCTGGAGACCATGACTGATCAAGGACATAATGTGCCTTGAAAGGGTCCAACGGAGAGCTACCAAGTTCATTTTGAACAATTAATCGTCTGATTATAAATCAAGAGACTGATATCTTTGCACCTACTACCTGTAATGTATTGGCTGGAACTGATGGACATTATGTTTCTAGTCAAGTGTCTGAAGGTCTCTCCCGATAACTTGGACATAAACAACTACGTTTCATTTGTATCTTCTTCCATGAGAGCCTCCAGTGCAAATAAACTCCGACATAACTTCTGTTCCACATCTACCAGTCGTCACTTCTATTATAATAGAGTTGTCCACTTGTGGAATTCATTAGTGCCAATAATCGACATGTCCTTATCATTCTACAGTATCAAGCATCACATTATTGACTTTCTCTGCGACCATTTCTTGTCAAACTTTGACCCTGATATATACTCCATGCACATTTCACTATATCTGTCCTTGTTCCTCGTGCTCTATAATTCCTCACCTCTAATAATACTCATGCTGGCTTCACCAAATTATGGTGTTGTCCCTCAACAATCTCTTGCTGTTCATGGGTTTTTTTCTGTCATGTCGCTGATATTATGTACCCTGTCATTTGTTGTAAAGTTAAAAAAATAAATAATAAAATGGCTCTGAGAGGCTCAACAACCTACGTGACAGACTTACGTGACAGACTAACAGCAACTAGAATCCTAGCTAAACTTCAAACTAATTTCACACAAAAAATTCAATCTGAAGGTAGTTTTTCTCTCCATTTATAGGTAACTCCATTTATAGGTAACATGGTTACATAGAATATTCAATAGCCCACTTGCATGTAAGGCATAAGGAATTCATTAAAAAATTAATTGCTGTGACATCACGGCTGGGTGCCCTTGGTTGCCAGCAAAATGTATTGCTGTCTATGGAGTTTCACGACAAAACCTTTTTTTAACTCCTGCCTCGCGCACGGCATAACTGCTATTCCAATATAGCGAAAAGTACAGTTTACTCTAGTTTTCCAGCAATAAAAAAGTCTTCGTTCTAAGTCAAAAGGCCAAGTGGTTCAGGATACGTCGTATTTAATCACCAGAGGTAGCTATTAACTAAGAAGTTATGGATAGCGAGGTACATCTTTCTCCAGAAGATATTCCAGGAGCAAACCTCTCAGAACCATTCGAGGGACATACTATTTCTGCTCTACGTTGGTGGTTACTTGGAAAATGAATAACTTGCACTGAAGGAATGTATTGCTTATCGACACTCTCATGGTCATCTTGACTTAGCTGTGAGTCCATCTGGTTTCCTGATCAACAAAGACTACCCCTGCTTAGGAGCATGAGCTGTTTATGATCATTCAACCACACAACAGCCATTTGGATTTTTTTAGATCAAATGTCCATATCTTCATAGAAATAGTACACCTGCAGAAGCATGTGCCACTTCTAGTTTTTGCTGCGAGTTGGATACTGCTACTGGAGAACTTGGAATTAAGGAGCGTCATCAGTACTATTCACAAATGCAGGGACAGATGGCCATTGGTGAACGACCTTGGTGTGTTGTTATATACACCAAAAAAGGACTGAGCGTCAAGCGGGTACTTTTCAATAAAAAGTTTTGGTTTGATGAGTTACTACCAAAGTTAGTTTCTATTTATGACAACTGTGTTGCTCCTGAAATTGTAAGTCCAAACCAAATGGATCAAAAAATATTTTCATCTCAGTCTTAGTCACAGTCAGAAAGCTGTTCGAAGTAACTCTCAAAGTCGCTCTCGTTGGGTTCATCAGAAAGTGGTACTAATGCTGGCTTGAAGTTTGTCAAGAATGCACAAACAAAGACAATTTGGTTGGTTATACGAGCCATAGACAAAGGTATAGTTCCCTTCAATATGCTGTGTGTTTTCATTCTACCAATAGCTCGCTCAACGTGGATTCGAAGAGAAGCAATTTTTCTTCCTGATTGAATCTCGTTTGCTGGCAACTGGCTTCGTCCATCGAGAAATGGTGGAATGTTCAGTTCAATATGAAGTTCCTTTAGCATATCTTTAATAGTGAACCCTCTGTCTGTCATTATGGAAATACTGGGCTTATCTTGTAGAGTAGTCAGAAAACCACTCACGTGTGTGAGTTCAACAGCCGATATGGAGCCAACATAAACTGGTGATATATAGCATATTGCTCCATTTGGGGTATATACATGCAACCAATTTCACTGTGTTATGATGCTTGTATTATATACTGACTGACTCCATGTTGAGGACTGCATGTGTAAGTCTGAGGGTGTTTCAATGAAAATGTCACTACCATCAATAATAGCGTAGGATGTTGGAAACTTTTTCTTGAAAGCAGAAGGTAATGTTCCAAGTACTTGATCCACTAAAGGCATCCAATTGATTTCCTTTAGGTGATGATACAGGAAACATATCCAAGTTGTCAGGTACCGTGAAGTGTGGGAAGCTGAAAGGCCAAATCGTAGTACTAAGTCAGTGAGCTTAAGGTTAAGCTTTAACTTGACTAAGGTGAGATTATTCGGATCTATCTACGATGTCGATGTCAGCCATCTTCCTTTGAATCCCAATAATTAAGCTGATTGACAACTGGTCCCAAGAATTCAAAGAAAGCCAGGTATGCAGCATAGGAGAGAAACCCTGTATAAAAAAAAATCAGCTTATCATTGTGCTGTATTCTGAAGTAGTTTTTGAAATTCTGCTTCTTTTTCAGGCTTGTATTTTCTGCCTCCAACATCTCAATACGGGCCTAAAGTGCATGCTTAATAACTAGACTCTCAGCTGAAGTGCTCTGTGAACCACTGGAGCCAGGTAATTCGTGTACATTATAGTCGCTTAAAAACTGCTCTCCTACCACTGCAGTGTGTACTTGATGGGGGGATATGGGCAATGCTGGAATTACTGATCTACTACTGGATGCAGTTACAGGTGTCATGCTATGTTCTCTAAATAGTCTTTGCTCATCCTTTTCCTTTGCTCCTTTGCTCTTGGTCCTAACTTAATTGGAGATGCAAATCATTTCCCTAGAGTTACACTAGGTGTCTCACTTACATCTCCACCAGGAAAATGTCTCGAACAAACACGAATACTTGCCGTTATCTCCGCCTCACTCAAGTCAAACAGTTGCATCCAGAGAGCTCTCCTTGCTGATTCCTTTGGTATCCTGTGGAAAGAGGCAGTTGGATCGCTTGCTCTTGTGCTTCCACAAATACAGCATCTATGGCCAGTCATTCTGAACAAAAGTCGAAGTATCTCAGGAACCGCTTGGCCTTTTGAAGACTTGTTTGTTGCTGGAGTTCTGGAGTCAATTGTACTTTCGCTAAATTGGAATAGCAGTTATGGCATGCGCGAGGCGGGAGTTTAAAAAAGGTTTTGTCCTGAATTGCTCGCAACCGCGGCACCCAGCTGTGACGTCCCGGCAATTAAACAGAATTGATCTGGGAAATGTGCTCAAATGGTTGAGGTCGAGGTAATTGTTGCCTAGGGTAAAGAGGCATTGCACATCAGCCTAGCACCAAAGAGTGAGCGATTCAATTAAGATTGTGGAATGGTCTTGCGTGGCTGCTGGGAGGCCTCTCTCAAGAGCCTGAACTTAAAGCCACGACCACCATAATATATTTTATTCAGTCATTTATCATTCTTTGTTGATATTTTAATATCAAGCATGTCTTTATAATTTTATTTTATTAATAACTATTTAATTTACCAACTAATTAACAGGAGACTGATATAACTAGAATACATAACAATAAACAAGATAATAACTATATTGTTATCGAACAAGTCCAGCCCTGACCTGCTTCCACAGACCCCACCACAGATACTGCATTCCATCTCTGTACATGACAGAGGAAGAAGGTATGTTTTTGCATTCACGTCTCCCTCAGTCTGTAGCCCATCTCCTTCAAAAAGGCCAGTGGCCTCTTTCCAATGTCCTGCAAAGTCTCGGTGTGAAGGAATGACCAGACTCTAAAGTGATATACTTGGCTGACTTCCTCTTCTCAGCTAGGTCAACCACTGCTCCAACACTATTTGTGGCAGCATCGTAGAACTGTGCAAACATTAATTATTATAATTATTGTTGTTGTTGTTGTTGTTATTATTATTATTATTATTATTATTATTATTATTATTATTATTATTATTATTATTATTATTATTATTATTATTATTATTATTATTATTATTATTATTATTATTATTATTATTATTATTATTATTATTATTATTATTACTACTACTACATTACATCAATCAATATTCAAGAAGTGAGGGAAATAAAGATAAAAAAATAAATAATAATAATAAAAATAATAACCTTGTTATACCAGAGCAAAGATACTCTGAAGAGAACAGGTCCCCAAAACTGCTGCTGTGTTACCGTGCTGCATGGCAACAGACAGCCTCCTGCAGCAAGAAATGGTGTGAAAGATGTTCTGCAGTCTCCTCCTGAACTTGGTGACCTAGCACAGCAAAAGAAGAGTGAGCCTCGGGGCCAAAAAGTCCAGAGGTCTCGAAACCCATTGGCATAAAATAATGTGTGGCTGAGATGTTCATTTCTCTTTTTTGAGAAATTCAGCCCTCTCAGCTACCGCACCAGATCTTCTGAAATAAGGCTGGCATAAGACGGGGCAAAAGTGTCAGGGCATGTAACATCCCGAACCCAGTATATGATCATTTTTCCATGAGAAGACAGAGGCTCCATCAGGGCATTTCCATCACCACGACAAATACCAGAAGGCTCTAGGTGTGTAGGAATCTTAGCAGCGGCAAGAGATCTTTTAATGTTATTCGTTGCTGCATGTTTAAGCTGATGCCCCTGACTTCTCCTGCAGCTGAGACCATGTCTCCGTACCTGGTCCACCTGTGTACTGCAGTGTTGACAAATATGGGGCCTACAGAGTGCCATATCTAGACGAAGGCCTGTGGCCACTCGAACAGTCTCATCATCCATGCGTAAACCAAGTGATGATACATAGGCAGAGCATAGAGCCAGGCCCCAGACTCCTCCATAGATGCAGCCTTGATGCGAGCAGTAGACTTAACATCATGCTGTACCGAATCCATCAATGCATTCTATGAGGCCCTCATACGAGTGGTATCCCATGCCTTCTGATGGAAGGAAGCTGGCACTTCAGGGAGATACTCAGAATGATCCTGGTGCCATGAGACAAGTCCACACTCAAAATCAGGGTAGAGGCAATCATGGAATCTGGCAGGCAAAATCTGGTGTATGAGGTCGAATGTGCTGGTTGTAGAAGCCAGAAAGGCGGATGGTACAAGCATAGCAGCACTCCTAATTCTTAAACCACCATACTTGACTGGCAGAGAAGCCTGTGTCCAGGTGAGAGAGTTAGTAGCAAGCTGAATATTGGTGGTTTCACTTAGGATGGAACATAGGATGTCATAAACTCTGTGAGTTTAGATGAAGCAAGACATGGTGCAGTACGTAACAAGTACAGCAGCTTAGGCATGGCAAAAGCATGTTGGAGCAAGCAAAGTGCATCATGTGCCTGTAGGTGACAAAGTCTATTTCGCATCACCTCTAATGACTTTGTTTTAGCAGCAATGGCATCTTCAACTCCCTTGAGGAGACCCTAGGGTGGCATCTTCAAGGTTAACTACTTGAAGTCCCGGTATTGCACACAGCAACTCACCAATAGCACAAGGGATATGGCTAATGAGTTCACATTTTCCTCAGATAAGCTGCAGACCAACCTCACCAAGCCATTGATTCTAAGGTCCTAAAATCATTGATGATATCTTCTACTGAACCCCCTAGGCAGCCATCGTCCAAGTAAAAAAACTTTTAGCTCAGCTTTGAGAAGGCTCATTAACTTTTGGATTGTGAGGCGAAAAGGAGTGGGCCTAGAGTCACCTTGTTGGACACACTCAGAGGAATGAATAATCTTATCCTCACCAAAAAAAGGGAGGAGGGAGAGCTATAGGCAGAATATACCAGAGGTAGGAGAGCAGGAGTTAACTCTTCCACGGCAGTCGGCAGTGAATATTTTGTCACGACGGATCGAATTAAATGCATTACAGAAGTTAAAGCTTGGCCAGGTTTTAAGGATACTATACATTGGAGGCTTATGAAATCATTGGCATTGACCAATTTATGTCCACATAACGACCACAATCTGAACCAGCAAAGCTGTGGAAAAAACACCACAAGCAGGTGGTGAATTATTTATAAATAAAACTGATGCTGCTCTTCCGAATACCACTGCGTTCTCTAACCACTGTCCTCCAACCCCTTATCCTGCGTCGATGGCAGCATTGAGACCAGTTCTTAAAGTGGACCCAGCCAACCACCATCTACTGAGAGAGAGGTTTACCAAGGGACTAGGCCCAGAAAGAATTTGAGAGCAAAAATTGTTCAGGGGTCTAGGTCCAAGTGGTGAAAATTTGAGGGGTGGGCAAGGCTCGAGGAGTGGGAAAGTCCCAAGGGGTGGGAAAGTCTCAAGGGGTGGGAAAGTCTCAAGAGGTGGTCGAAGTTTGATGGCTAGCCGGAGTAGGCAAGGTTCTAAGGCTGGTCAGAGTTCTAGGGCTGCTTCGAACACTAGTTGTAGTAGTGGACAAAGTGGTCTAACTGGTGTCAGGGGTATTATGGAATGAAACATGGAATAGAGAGAACTTACCAGTACATGTTTCACCTATACCAAAACACCCGGTCCTACGTCTCAATATGATGATGATGCATCAGCAATTACTTTCTTTAGTAAGTATTTCACTGATGAAGTTTGGGATCTTCTTGTAGTTGAAACTAACTGCCATGCAGCAAGTTGCCTTACTGGTACTCCCCATGCTCATCCTTGGAATGACATTACTGTACCTGAAATGAAAGCTTTCATTGGAATGCTTATAGCTATGGGCATTGATAAAATGCCTCGTTTAGAGAATTACTGGTGTATATACTCATCGTAAACTATTTTATGCTAAAGGTATTGCTTCTGTTATGCCTCTTGTGAGGTTTGAACAAATCTATCGTTTTTTGCATCTAAATAATAATAACTTGAATATTCCATATGGTCAACCTGGGCATGATAAACTTTTCAAAGTGAGAAAGCTTTTAGACCTTTGTTCGAGTCTGAATATACCCTTCATAAGCCTGTCACAATAGATGAAGCCATGATCCCTTACAAAGGTCGCTTGAGTTTCAAGCAGAATATGAAAGATAAGTGGGGTATCAAGGTATTTTTTTGAGTGATGCAACAAATGGGTATATATACAGAATGCAAGTGTATACTGGAAAGGATATAAATGCTAGTGCAGTTGAGGTCGGCTTGTGTTCAAAAGTTGTGCTGGATTTAGTGTCAGGTTTAGCATAATGAATTATATACTGATAATTACTACACAAGTCCTTCATTGTATATGACTCTATATAATAACTCTATATAATAAAGGAATGAACTCTTGTGGTACCGTTAGAGTCAACAGAAAATATTTTCCAAAGGATCTAATTACAAAATACACTAGGAATAATAGAGGTTTTTATGATTATCGGTCAAATGGTCCCCTAATAGCAGCAGTTTGGGTAGATAAAAGGGTATAATTATCTTCTCTGCACCAACCTTTTCTTGAAGATGGTTCTCTTCCTTCTGTCAAAAGGCGTTGTTTGGATGGTAAACATGTTGATGTTGAGTGTCCTCCTCTTCTATTGGATTACCAGGCTTTTATGAGGGGGATTGATAGAGGGGATCAAATGATTGGCTATTACAATGTTGGTCATCTATCGAAGAAGTGGTGGAAAAGGGTTTTCACTCATATCATTGAGTGCTGCATTCTAAATGCATATGTTTTGGATGGTCACATCCATTCCAGTCACATCTTGCATCTGGCCATAGTAAGAGAGATTTTCTTAGTTTTAGGATGGATTTGGCAGAGGAACTAGTAGATAGTTTTTCATCACGCTCTCGCATTGGTCGACCCCGTAGCATGGAGAGTGCTGCAATGGATAGGCTCAATAAAACCTTAGATCACTGGCCAATTTATTGCTCTCAAAAGCTTGACTGTATTGTCTGTGAAAAACGTCGGGAAAAGCTCCACCTTCCAAGGACTCAACTTTGCCATGAATCTCGTGTCAAATGTGAACATTGTGTAGTACACTTGTGCGTTTTGAAAAGAGATTGCTCCAAAAAATGTCATTCACAAGTAGAATGTTGGCATTGGTTGGCATTAGTTTATTGTACCATCACATTTATAATACTTTCATATTTATAATTTTATTATTGAACTGGATATTGAACTCAAATTGATATAAAAAATGGAATTGATATATTATAATGATATTCATATCACTATAACAACTTTGTGGTCTGTTGCTAGCAACCATTTCCCAAGGATTATTTTCTGTTTCCATTGTACTTTCAGAAAATATATGGTTGCTAGGGAGTTTGGTAGGGAGTTTGGTCATAGCCCCAGTATTTAATGATAAACAACTATCTTATCTGTACAGTTTCAGTCACAAGCTTCTAGAAAGTCACTGGTGAAAGGGTTAAGAAACTCTATGTAGAGGTCATGAATAAGAGGGGGAGAAAATAAACCCAATAGATAATCTGGTATTTTGGTATAGCTGCTAGAAGACTTTGTCGGTTTACTGGATCACTATACACTATGAGAACATGATTCCTGTGATTAACAATCGCCATCCACGGGCTCAGCAAGCCCCACTTACAAGAGGATTAGCCTGCTCCTCATAAAGAAGGCAAAGAAATTCATTATGCCTGATCAAGCATTATACCTGATCAACGACCTAAATTGCCTAAACACTTCTCTAAGAGTTACCTGCACTACTCCTGAGAAGAATTGCAAGCAAGATTCTGTGAGGATTGTGTGTTGTGTATGTTGCTCTGTCAGCTGTATTACTTTGATGCTTATTGTTGATCTAATTTCCAATCATTTTATTTTTGTTGTTTAGACTGAATGTGTATAGACAGCATGCACACGAGAACCTTGTGATGCCACAATCAAAATATTTTCATAGATAAGAGCCAAGAAAATGCAAAATACCTGACCAAATTAATACGTGTGTGTGTAGGTATGTGTGAATGGAAGCGAGGTGCCTTTTTCATAAATGTAAATTAAATGTCGTCATAAACTAATCAAGACTGAGACTGAATGGGCCATCCAATTATGGATGTTTTTATCATTTTCTCAAATAGTTTCCTGTTGGATTTGTGGAAGTCCATGACTTCCTGATCGTGTGACTCCAGTCTAGCTTCAATCTCCTTCAAAACTGCAGACTCCTTCTGTGTAAATAAGGGAAGGGTCATGTTCTTTCTCTCCGGGATACCCTCTACATGGGTAAGAGAATTGACGTGAGCATACAGACGAGGGATCTCGATCACATTAACCACGGTGATGCCGATGATATTGGAACTCTCTTTGTTTATCACAAACGTGACCAACACAGTCCCACACTGAGACAAATTTTCTTCTTTGGCAGGCCTGCAGTGTAGTATTAAGAATAGGTCTTTTAGAGTGTTTCAGGGGATAATAGTTCTACTCTAGGGGACACAGGCTGTATCAACCATCTCACTAGATTGAAGCAGATCATTAGCTTTATGGATATACATTAATATCAATACACAGTGTACAAAAATCAAACAATCATCTGATTTATAAAACTATAGGCACACACACTACAACTCTGGTATTGGTTCAGTGTGTGTCCACATGAGATATTGTCAGCCTACTTCTACCTGCCTCAACCCAGTGTGATGTTGGTCCAGTTTGTGTCCGCATAGAGCTATTGTCAACCTACTTCAACCCGTCTCAACTCAATGTTATATTCATGCGGTCAAGTGATGTCTCTACAGAGCTATTGTCAACCTTCAACCTGCTTCAACCCAGTGTAATACTGTTACTCATTACTCACAGTTGAAATTCCTCTCCGTAAAATGGGTTGGCTGTTCCCTTGACAGTAGATGTTTGATGAATCTTCTTTGCACTCTTTGGAAACAGCCAATCAGGCAGCAAGAAAACCTCCACATATGAAGACAACTGAGCTGAATTAATGCCAAGTCATTAATAACAACATATTTTGCAATATTGAATAAAGTACTGAAATATGATATACTGTAAAAGCTGACAGACATTAGCACCTGTGCAGGGGATAACTTTGACATCATTCACAATATATATATATTACATAACTGGACCCCCCCCCCCCCCCCCCCATTTTTTTAACCTGCACATGTCCAGTAGACTATTGTAATGATAAAATAGCCATAACTTCTAGTTTGATGCGGTGATCAAACAAAACATAATTGTTTTTAAATAGCTGACATTTGCAACTGCCATCATGAACTATCTCTTCCAGACCGTTATCACTGTTAGGTAGAGGTGCCTATGCTTTCTGGGAATCACATTGAATCCTTTCGCTCTTGAGAAAGGATGTGTTCCTGTTCTTTCCTGTAATTTTGGTGTAGACATCATGCTGTGCAAGTTTTGCTTACCTCATCAACGGTACTCAATTGCAGCTTATTGTATTTGCATTCTAGCGATAAGATTTGAAAAATTCTTAAAAATTCATTATGGCTATGAATGAACATTCATTATGGCTATGAATGAACATTCATTATGGCCATTCACGAGCAAAATATTCCCCCCCTTTCATTTTCCCTTTCATTTTACAAGTACAGAGACACACTTTGCAGACACAGAAGAAGTATTCTAATATGAAGCATAATGTTGGTCATGGGTTGGGCGATTAGATGAATCTTGGTTTTCTTGGTCAATTCTTACTCATACTCAGATTTATTACGTAATAATTACTGGATCTGTAAGTTCTTATCAACTTACTTGAGGGTGGCATAGAGAAGGTCTTTTATCACCATAAAAATCCAGAGAACAACTTGCCAGTGAGAGCAATCTAGCACAACCAAGCTCCTACAGTTTTTTCAAAACTGGCCGATGGCAAGTCTTCTGAGCGAAAATATTCCTGTTCCCTTAATCTTCTTTCAAACAGACTATGCCTTTGAATATGTATATAGAGTCTGTAGGAGACAAACGTTGATGCAGAAGTTATAGACTATTAAGCTAACCAACCACACGGCTACCTAATAGTTAACACAAAATATCCATCACCCCCTCCGCCCACTAACCTAACCTTTCCTACGTCACGCCTAACATTTATATTTCAACAACCACATTAGTATAGTTAGAGTGACTGTCTTTGTGTCAATCTCAAATAGTATAGTTAGAGTCACTGTGTCTTTGTGTTAATCTCAAATAGTATAGTTAGAGTCACTGTGTCTTTGTGTTAATCTCAAATAGTATAGTTAGAGTCACTGTCTTTGTGTTAATCTCAAATAGTATAGTTAGAGTCACTGTGTTTTTGTGTTAATCTCAAATAGTATAGTTAGAGTCACTGTGTCTATAGTGTTAATCTCAAATAGTATAGTTAGAGCCACTGTGTCTTTGTGTTAATCTCAAATAGAGTCACAGTGTCTTTGTGTTAATCTCAAATAGTATAGTTAGAGCCACTGTGTCTTTGTGTTAATCTCAAATAGAGTCACAGTGTCTTTGTGTTAATCTCAAATAGTCTAGTTAGAGTCACTGTGTCTTTGTGTTAATCTTCAATGATTCCGAAGTGTGATCCGAATCTTGAATTTGTAATGAGATATGAGAGGGGAGGGACATTTATTCATGTTACAGTAGTCCATTACCTAAACACAGTGGCCAATTGGCTAAACAGTTATCACCTAGTTTATTGGTTGCTCTAGCCACTGTTTGATAAGCATCGATTGAATGTGACTATGGCTCTAAAGTAAGGATTTTTACCATTGGGTGACCAAAAGCAAATCTTAGATGTGATGTCTATGTATGGCATCTCCAGGCTGTGCTCTGTAATAGTCCAACCATTCACCATACCTCTAGCTAGCTCTTTGAGATTCATCCCTGTAAGAACTACTGCACATGGGCACTGCCGGTTAAATGGCTGCTTAATATTAATTGTCTAATTTTTTCTGTAATGCTGTAAGTACCCAGTCTAGCATTGTCAACCCCTTCCTTTCAGTGAAGGTAACTAAATTTCCTAAACGGAATGTGATTACCAGCAGCTTTAAGTGATGGAGTTGCCAGGAACCAAAAAAATTGGTAGGGAGCTGACATCACTAAGTGGAATGAGAGAAGATATTTCTGCATATTCCATTTGGGGTGCGAAGCTCCTCCATACCAAGAGGCAAGAAGGAAACCAAGTTCTGAAACTTTGGCTTCTCCTCCACATGAAATGAAATGATGCAGAACATGTAACGAAGGCTTGCAAAGACCACAAGTATGTATTGATTAATTACCACCACTAGAGTGGTGGTGAGAACAACTTGACTACACTAGTATTCCCAGACCCTCTCCCTCCTGTTACAAGGGAAATAAAAGGGCTTCCACATAAAGCACCTTGTTTATTAACCATGTTCACCATTGTCAATGAACTCATCAAAATTACAATGAGCTTCTCAATAATAAACCTGTTTACTCTCACGATGTTTCGACTAGATGCTCTAGCCTTCATCAGGAATATTCTTGATGAAGGCTAGAGCATTAGTCAAAACGTTGAGAGGGTAAAATTCAGGTTTATTATTGAGAATATCATTGTAACATGTTCACCATATTCTCGTTGAGTCATACTCGGAGCAAACTAATTATTCATGGCTACAAAATGCAAACTGTACCTACAACCACTTCAAAACTATATATATTTTACCTTTTTCTGGGAGGTTTTTTGCTTGGATGATAGAGACTTCAACGACATGCTTGTCAAGGAGGTAGCCAATGCTTAGCTGCAGAGTACCTTGTTGTCCGGTAGATTCTAGTTCAATGCCCTGCTGCTGCTGTTCCAACTCTGAGAGAAACTTCTTGAGAAGGTCTCTCGGGGGAGTTTGCAGCAGATTTAACTTCTCAATGATAAACTATTAAAAAGAGGTAGATTTTGGAAAATCTCCTAATACTTACAGGTGTAAACTAGAATGTCTTCACAATAGACAAGCATATATATTAAATGAACTGTATATGTGCTAAACACGGTGTGTTAAATATTGGGGAGTGCTGTAGCATTCCCTAAACCACAAACATTTATTAATATATCTCAGAAAGAAGTTTTATAAGTATCCTAAACGGCCAATTTTGACCCCCAAAACCACTTCGAGTGTGACTTGAATCCTTTGCAAGCAGGCATTAAAATTTCATTTCCAAAATATCCGTCTATTTATCTACATTTTCTACTAATTCCCCCACACACAACTTGCGTATAATATATCAGTTGTCCTTATTTTACTACCGGAAGACTCCAAACTCTTCAATATATTGCAAGACTAATCCGTTTCTTAGTTCAGCACCATCTTTCTATGTATCTTGAACTATTGCAGAGTTGCCAACCGTCCCGGAATGGCCGGGACAGTCCCGGAATTTTGAGCCTTGTCCCGGTGGTGTCCTTGTCCCGGAAATGTCCCGGAATTTACAGCTACGCGCACCTTGTGCCACTGCAGTCTCAAGTTTAGTCCTTTAACACTCGTAAAGCAACAAAAATAGGACACTTTTTAGCAGAGAAAAACTTCAGATAACCAATTACGGGTGTGCGAAACAACCTTTGACCTTGTTTCGATTGGGTGCGGCACTCTACGTGAAACTTCTCAGCACGTTATCTGATAATTGCAAAATGGCTAGTACAAAGAAGCAAGAGGGGGAGAGAATGCCATTTTGACAATAAATGGATCAAAGAATTTGAAAATAAAAAATATATAATGAAATTGATTGACAAAGTAAGTAAGCATGGAATACAGCAAATACAGGATAAATAATAACATCATGGGTACAGTGTGCTGCTTGTGTTCAATGCAATAGTAATGTCAGTAGTCTTGCCTTCACTTTAGGTCACTTGTATGCCCGATACTCTGTGTGCAATCGACTTTGGTGTTACCCATGGTGGCCGTAATGATGTCACATCTCACCTCAAGAGCAAGAAACATAAGGATATGTCAAAGGCTGTGCTATCAACTATTCCAATCACCTCTCTCTTCCAACATCAGAGAAGTGATCAAGTAATCGAAGCAGAGGTCAGGTGGGCTACATTTGTTGCTAAGCACAACATATCCTTTCTGTCTAGTGACCATGCCACCAAGCTTTTCAGCAAGATGTTCCCAGACTCTGAAATTGCAAAGAAATTATCCTGTTCCCACACCAAAACCACCGCCATAGTGAAGAAAGCTCTTGCTCCTTACTTCACACAGAGAGTTATGGAGTCAATGTCACATGGTCCATTCTCTTTGATGATTGATGAATCCCATGACAAGAGGGATAAGTCTTGCATAATACTTTTGAGGCTTTTCGATCCACAGGTAGGTGAAGTACGGATGGATATGCCTGTTGTGAACATTGATATAGCTACCAACTTGTTTCAAGCCTTGAAGGAGTCACTGACTAAGAATGGGCTCAGCTTTGACAATGCAGTGTCTTTCATGTCTGATACCACCAATGTTATGAAAGGAGTGAGGTCAGGTGTGCAGAAGCTGATTAAGGATGAGATCCCAACTTTGTATGATGTTGGTTGCATCTGCAATTTGGCTGATTTAACAGTCGAAGCTGGTTTGAAGGTACTCCCAGTGAACATTGACCAGCTCTTCATCGACATATTCTACTACTTCCATAGCAGCAAGAGAGCAGCAATTTGTCATCCTATGGTGTTCACTTTTCACCACTGAGCCAGGGGTGATTTTGAAGCATTGCCCCACACGATGGCTCAGCTTGCTGAAGTGTGTGAATCGTTACCTCAGGCAGTATGATGGCTTGAAGTTCTTCTTGTCTTGTGAGGAAGCTAAGGTCTGTAGCATTCTTTCAAGGCTTGAGAATCCCCTGACGAAACCTCTGTTGTTCTTTTATCTTGCCCTCAATGGATCAATTCAACCGCCACTTCCAGAAATCTACAGAGAATACTACCTCACAGCTGTATGATGAGATGAACCGGTTAGTTAGGTCAAAAAATTGCGTATAAAATTAATACGCACGCTAATTAGGGGGCGTGGTCGAAAATTCGCGCCGTATATAAAATTAATGTCCCGGAATTAACTTATGGAAAGTTGGCAAGTATGCTATTGCAAGGACTAATTAATTTTTTATTTGAGCACCATCTTTCTATGTATCCTTCCACACTTTCCCACACATACTTGCGCACTCCATTCAATATAACTTTACTACCACAAGGCTTCAAACTGTGCAGTACATTGCAACGATTAATCCACTCCTTGTGATTCATTTTCTCTCTATTTCACATAACAACCCAAAATCAGAAAATGTTCATTAGTGCACTTGTCCACAGTCCACATGCTGAGCTGAATAAGCAGGTTATATATCACTGTTTGGAAAAGAACTTGTGTGCTAATAACATTGCAATCTTCAGCCGCTGATGTTGTTTACTAGCCAAGCAGTGAGTGGTCAGTGGCTATAGAGAGAATCTTGTTTCTTCTATGATAATACATATATGCAAAAACAACCATAGAACATTATGACAGCCAGGCCTATGAAATCAAGTGCTGTGACTTTTCTGTGTGTCTTACTTTTAGAACTGAACAGAGCTCACTTGTCCTTGAAGAGTACACTGAACTATGATTGCCTGAATTCAGCCATCATGAGGCATTTCTTTCCCATCAGAGATAAGTGCAAACAAGTTTGCTCGTAGCACACAATTTTTTTATCTGCGATGACCCACCAACATCTACGACTGATTAATCAAGTGTTATATATACTGAGTAACTTCCTGTAGGCAGCTGCTTAACTATAAATAGAAACAAAACAAACAAAATAAATAGTCAAAAAAGAAATGAACAAATGTAGATGACGAATGTTTACATTCCCTTTATCTACAAAAGGCATATTTCACTATTAGGTGCACATTTTGTGTTAGGCGCATACATCCTAATGTTGATTCTAATGCTCATTATCACATGTATACACAAGTCATCTTAATTGAAACTATGACCCCCACAAGCATGAATCTTTTTGCTGACTTGCTGAGCACGAGGGAGAGAAGCAAACTGTTGGCTGAGGAACATGAGGTAGAGAAGCAAGCTGTTGGCTGAGGAACACGAGGGAGAGAAGTAAGCTGTTGGCTGAGGAACACGAGGGAGAGAAGCAAGCTGTTGGCTGAGGAACACGAGGGAGAGAAGCAAGCTGTTGGCTGAGGAACACGAGGGAGAGAAGCAAGCTGTTGGCTGAGGAACACGAGGGAGAGAAGCAAGCTGTTGGCTGAGGAACACGAGGTAGAGAAGCAAGCTGTTGGCTGAGTAACACGAGGGAGAGAAGCAAGCTGTTGGCTGAGGAACACGAGGTAGAGAAGCAAGCTGTTGGCTGAGGAACACGAGGGAGAGAAGCAAGCTGTTGGCTGAGGAACACGAGGGAGAGAAGTAAACTGTTGGCTGAGGAACACGAGGGAGAGAAACAAGCTGTTGGCTGAGGAACACGAGGGAGGGAAGCAAGCTGTTGGCTGAGGAACACGAGGGAGAGAAGCAAGCTGTTGGCTGAGGAATACGAGGTAGAGAAGCAAGCTGTTGGCTGAGGAACACGAGGGAGAGAAGCAAGCTGTTGGCTGAGGAACACGAGGGAGAGAAGTAAACTGTTGGCTGAGGAACACGAGGGAGAGAAGCAAGCTGTTGGCTGAGGAACACGAGGGAGGGAAGCAAGCTGTTGGCTGAGGAACATGAGGGAGAGAAGCAAGCTGTTGGCTGAGGAACATGAGGGAGAGAAGCAAGCTGTTGGCTGAGGAACATGAGGGAGAGAAGCAAGCTGTTGGCTGAGGAACACGAGGGAGAGAAGCAAGCTGTTGGCTGAGGAACACGAGGGAGAGAAGCAAGCTGTTGGCGAGGGAGAGAAGCAAGCTATTGGCTGAGGACGATGGAGAGAAGCAAGCTGTTGGCAGGCCAGGAGATGAAAGTGTTTAGAAATGGCAATGATGTCTGACTCGAGCAATATCCAAAGGCGTGTCTATCAAAAAGATTTTCTTCCTTTTTCGCTCACATAGCTTTTGTCCATAGGCCCTCCAGACCATCATATAAATGTGATGCCCTTGAACAACACTATCCGGATTATAGTCCATTAAATCTGCTATGGTTTGAGAGCGAATCGCTAGTACTAGGACTTATCAAACCTTGCTAAACAACTGACGGTAAATTTTGCATGCACTGCTCATGTGTCTTGCGTATGAGTATATATTTGTTAAGCAATTGCTTCTTGTTAGTCTTACAGATTTGTATTATAAGCACATCTGCTATATAACAGTGACTTTTTTACGAGAACGAAAATAATGACCTCAATAATAATTTTTACTCTCTCGAAGTATCGCCTAGATGCTCTAGCCTTCATCAGGAGAAGGCTATGGCATCTAGTCGAAATGTCGAGAGAGTAAAATTCAAGTTGATTATTGAGAAGGTCATTGTAATTTCATTATGTTAACTTAGAGTTCATTGAGAGTTTATCATAATAGTAAATCTGAATTAGGTAACGGGTCCTGTAACTGTTTGTTGTGATTGGTAAATTCTCGTTTTATTTCTTTTTTGTCTAGTTAATATTTCTCTCTCATCTATCTACCTATGTACCTCTGAATCTACGCATAAGTTGCAGACAATCATTTGTCGTAATTTTACTGCAGAAAGAGTCCAAACTATTCAATGCATTCAATATATAATCTGTTTCTCGATTCATACTAATCGTTTATCTACTTAACAAAACACCCATAAACTGGTAAAAGGTGAACTCTGAGTAAGAGAACCATTATTCTAAAGAAAACAGAAGTACTGTATAAGCTGAAAAGTCAGAGCACTTTGCAGCTGATATTGGCTATTGTATGTGACCTCAAGAAGAATGAAGACAAGATCCTTATTTTTGGGGGGAGGAAGGGGTGGGTGGGTGGGTTTGCCTCAGTGTCGGCATAGGTATTTCCACAGACACACTCGAAATAATGATATACATAATATATTGAGTGGTTTCAATTAAATTCATGACCTATGTTATGAATGTTATAATGAACCACAATCATCTGTAATCTCCATAAGGTGGTTGGTCACCCTAGCCTTATGGATAACTGAGATTCTATTGTTTTACTGTTGTAAAATCTGTATTATAATTTGGAGCTCATTAGGGGTAAAGTGTCCTGCAAATGTTTGTTCTCTACATTGTTAAATTTATGTTTCATTTTTTTTTGACCAATAGAATATAATTATATTGTTTTTAACTAAAACATTTCTGTCTTGTATATATGCTATAAACTTTGGTTGTTTAATGCCCCACATCTAACCCCAACCTGCAAGAAAACGGGTGTTTAACTGGAATAGGCGCCTACTAAACACTATTGCTAAATAATGCACACACACAATTTTTTTAACTTTTCATAAAATATTTAGACAGAGAACCGAGGACCCATCTTGCGAGTTAGTCGACAGAGTAGCTAATTTCTCGAACCAGACAAAGAAGGACCCAGTCTCTTGAGCAACTAAGAAGGAATTAGCAATGGCCATTAAAATTCAGATTTGCTACAGACACACTATATACATGGCAAAAGGCTCCTTTTAGCCAATGATGAGAACAATTCTTGTAATAGGTTCTCTATTGGCATCTCTCACAAGCCAAAAGTACAATCGTTGGTTATGTCTGAAAGTGTTTTGGGATGGTTGAGCAAGAAAAAAAAATTTAAATTTAAATAATATAATAATTTTATTATTATTATAGTAATAATAATAATAATAGTAAATAATAATAACAACAACAACAACAATAATAATAAATAATAACTAACAACAAAAATGTAAAACAAATAAATAAACAATGAACAATTCCAACAAGAAATCTTCCATGCCTTTACTGCTGTTTCTGGAAGCTATTCTGCTGAGGAAAGCTACACACAAGCATTATGCTTACCTAAATCGCTTCACTATTGAAAAAGGAGACACTCCTGGATGGATTTTTTTGCTGTAAGTTTTGTTGTAGACATAGAGAGTGATGTAGTCATTTGTTTGATTACTTCAATAGAGCTCATTCTTATACCAAACTGCAGCTTATTACATTTGCACTCTTGAAAAAAGTTTGAAAATTTGAACAAATGTTATAATAATAATGTCCTAGTCAATTAGGTTTTACCAAATTAATCTAATATTACTCTGTGAATAAAATAAACAGGGTTTTTTTCTCAAGTACTTATTATGTTAAACCTTGACCTCAAGTTGTGATGCTGGTCTATAACATTCTTCTACACTGCGCAATCTTAACCCTTTCACCACTGCATTTACACAGCATTTATTAAAAATAGTGACACTATTACATTATTCAATCAGGAGTGCACAGGCATCCTTAGCAGCAATTCAATTATTAGCAATTTTTTAAACTAGGTTTGTATAAGGACAATGTGAGATAGGCTAGTTGACAGTCCAGCTATACCATAGGTCTGTAAGTCATTGCATTTCTGCTAACCTGGTAGGGCTCTGTCCCAAGGTCGGAGAGACTCATTCCATTTCCATCAGCATGGAAGAAGTCCTTCAGTTCAAACATGAAGTACTCCAGCCTCTTATAGAGATACAATGCTGATGGTCTCTTCGGTATGACTGCCAGTCTGGCCTGCACCACACCTATCACCACGTTCCAGAGTTTGTGTAGGATACTATAGGCATAAGGTCACATGATCATCAGATGGTCATGTGCCTGTGCTATAGAACACATCTACATGATAAGCACATTTTTTCCTATTTCAAATGACATATTTCCACCTGATGAAAATCAAAGGCTCATGTTTATAGGTATGATGGTCACATGTATATGACATGGAAATAACCTGTTCAAGTCAATAGATATTGGTGCAGGTTTCTTAAAAATAAGTTGGCAATATATAACATGGCTTCATAGAGAGGAAGGTGGGTGGGAGACCTGGGCTCCCCCCCCCACCCAAAATAAAATCCTAGTTGAAACTCCCGCAGACTCTCCTTGCTTAGTTGTTTTGTGATGAGGTAAATGGGAAAACTTTTACTTATATCCATTTCTAGAGATGACTACAACCATTATTGTTATGGCAATGACATAGTGTTAAGAATGAGAGATTTCAGACAGTTTGCCCTCAAAACGCTAAAAAACGTCCCAATTGGAGCTTCTTTCGGTTAAAAAGGGGATATTTCTCTGTTATCTGTCATTTAAAGAGTAGAATAGTAACAAACCAATTAAATACAGGAGTGAGAAGATAGTCTCCAAGAATCTGCAAGTTGCTGGACAAGTACTTTAGCAATGGAGCGATGGCCTACAGAGAGAAAGAAAGAAAGAGAGTGTGTGTATGTGTGTGCATGTGTTGGGAGAGGGGATGGAAGAAGATTTAAATATGTATTTTCATTATTTACGTACATCTTCATTTGGCAGATGTTCATCGGTTTCCCTGTGAGAGGTACAGAGGTAGGGAGGAAATTTTTCATCAAGATCACTAACATCAAATAGAACTCTCCAAATGACCGGCTGTGGTTGTTTTCTTACTTGTTTTGCCAAGGCCAGTGGATTCCTTGAGAGGTACTCTGAACAAGCAAACAATACAATACAAAGATCTCATGTATTTGTTAAATGTTTAATTTTCCCACACCCCTCACACCCCTCACATACTTCAGTATTTGTGGAACGAGATCTCAGGAGATTACCAAGGTGCTTGCAGCGTTGTCCTCCGTGGGAGGCAGGAACAATAAACTCAAAGAAGTGGCTGATGTCAGGTGAGAGCTTAATAAGTCAGGGAGAGAGATGAGAAGGAAGTGAGTGGAGGGGGGGAGGAGGAAAAACAGATGGGAAAGGTTGACGTGAGGTGGTCGAGAACACGATAAGAAAATGGAGGGGGAAGGGGAGAAGATATAGAGAAGTGATTAATGGAGGGAAGAGTGGAGAAGGGAAGGAGTTAATTCAGGAAATTAGGAAGGATTAATTGAAGGAACAGGAAAAGAGTTAGGAAGTTAATGAAGGAAGAGTGAAGGAGAGGTGCTGATGAAGCGAAGAATAGAGAAGAGGAGGGGCTAATGGAGGGAAAAGAGAGAGCGCTGGGAATAAATGGAATGCTTAAACGAACATAACATGATGATAATCAACATATCTGACACACCCTTTCAGTAATCCTGTCCACAAAGTAGGATATCTTGTTTTCAATGTCTTCATCATGGCTGGAGAGAAGGGACTCCACCAACTTCTTGGCCTATATAATAAGAACATGGTTATGGCTGGAACTCTACGGTACAGACTACTTCATTGAAGAGAGAGCGAGTTTTCTCAGTCCAATTAACCTGTGTGTACAATTCCAGGGTAATTTATATTCTGGAAGAACCAAGTTGTTAACCATGCATAGTTTTTTTCCTACCATTTTCTGAGTCATTGCACTTAGGGCTGGCAAAGTTTAATGTGTTCTTTGTGATAGCATGCATTTTGGTGGCTGTGGCACAATACTCTTAGCTAGCTGGTCCCTCAATTTTGTTCATTTCAATACCTCCTCCACAGAGGAAAGCAAATGAATCCCTCCATGTCGTTCTCCCTCAGAGTAGTTTCTACTGACACTGAAACAACTGAAGGGATATTGTAGCAGTCTTTAAAGTTGTGAAGCTCTCCATTTTCAGACTATTCATGTATGAAGAAAATACTCAATTGACTGGATATAGAACATCTTCACTGCTTCTTTTATGCGCATACACAGTAGACCCTCACTAATCCGAATAGCCTGAGCTTCAGCCACTTCAGATTAGTGAAATGCGAATATCCTTATCTTTATTGTTTCCTTATTACAGGTCACTGCATGGCTGATACTTACTGGATGAATGAATATTATTACTGAGGCATGAATATCCTTATCTTTGTTCCCTTATTACAGGTCACTGTATAGTTGATACATTTACTGAATAAAAATAGAAGTCACAATGTGCAGCATATAATTGGTGATAGGCAGCTGCATGAAATATGCATTGGAAAAAATCATAACGTGCCAAAAAATTGCTTCTTCCAACTCCTGATCTTTCCCAATCCTCATAGTCTTTGCTTCTCTGCTGCATCCCATCCCTGTCAACTCTTTTTGTAGGCTCTCAACTCACTGACCTTTTTCTTTACATCTGAAGTAGACGCAACTTGTAGCTCTTCTTTCCAACCTGATCGAGAACCTCGACTTTCTGCTCGATTGTTAGGCTTTTGTGTGCTCCATTTGCAGTGCATTTGGTGCATGCGCAATTGCAATAGTGATTCAGCTTCAGATTAAAGGGATCCGGATAAGCGAGGGTCTGCTGTATATATATACACAAGGCTGATTGGTTGTATAGGCACTACTACTGTGATGACCTTTTCCATTTTGAAGGTGTGTTTTTAAACTGAGGATCTTCGCTTCGACCATTTGCCTTTACTGTTTGCCTTCCATGCACTCCATGAGGAAAGTAACATCTAAATGCTGCACAACTCAGCAAGCACATTGGCACGAAGCATAAATAGGAACCTTCCACATTACATTAATCTGGCTCAGTGTACAACCCTAACAGCTACATGCCTTTGTTCCTAGGTCATTGCACTCGTGCTCCAGCCAGCTGTAGTGGCTCTCCAGCTTCAGAGTGACTGGCATGTCAGACAGGGTCTTCCTCACATGGTACATGTTGTTCAAGATGGTGCACAGCTGGAAAATAAATATCTCATTCACACACATGAGAAGCTTCACACAACAATGTGGATTGGGCCCTTTAACCCCCCTATCCTTCCCTTTAACCCCTGGATTTTCTCTCTTTAAATTCTGGTTCCTCTCCCCTTATTCCCTGGCTCTTCTCTTAACACCTGCTTTCTCTCCTTAACACCTGGCTCTTTCTCCTTTTAACCCCTGGCTCTTCTCCCTCCACAAGCATTACTTCCCTCCCAAGTGCATATGTCCCAACTATGGGATGGATTCCTTGGCCCTGAGTATGAGATGGATTCCTTGGTCCTGACTTTCGCCTTACTCTTTCTGATGACTGGAACCTTCCAGTTTTGTCATACATGATGGAGGAATCCATCAAGAGACACTTGTACAGAGCATCCACGTAGAAAAGGGAGAGCTGGGAAATTTGCTGAAGACAATCAGCAACAAGCAAATATTATTAAATGCTCAATGAACTTTCAGTTGACATAACAATAACCTTCTCAATAATCAACTTGAAATTGTATTCTCGACTAGATGCTCTAGCCTTCATCAGGAATAACTTCATCAGGAATAAAGATGAAGGCTAGAGCATCTAGTCGAAATGTCGGGAGAATAAACTTAAGTTGATTATTGAGAAGGTTATTGTAACAGCGTAAAACTGTCTGAGTTTCTTGGGATATCCAAAAACATACATACATACTGAGGCTATAGATCAACATAAGCTTTCTCGACAAGATAATTTTACCTCTGTAATAGTGCAGAGAAAGCCAAAGGCATCTGCAGCTAGTGGCCACTCCAAGTTCTTCCAGAAGTTTCCAAGTTGGAGTAGAAATCCGCCAGTGTCCACTGCCGAGGAGGAGAATCTAGGCTGGTCCAGCTCAATGTTCATCCTCTGTTCATGAGGAGGGGGAGTGGTTTAGAGGGTGTGGGAGAAATGGGAGTGGTTTAGGAGTGAATTGGAACGGGGATAATAAGGAGGGGGGTGGGGCAAGGCAAGGAGAGCGGGAAGGGGTTAGGAGGGATTGGGAAAGGCTAGAGGGGATGATGGGATTAAGGGAGGAGAGGGTTTTAGGAGGAGTGCGAGAAGGAGTGGAGAGGGGTGAAGGCAAGGAGATGGAGGGACGTTGAGGAGACTTACTTCATCCAAGCTGATTGCTTTCTCTATCTTCTCTTTACACTTGTGTGTGGCCAGGTCTATCCAGCTCACCGGCTTTCCAACAAAGGGCTTGTAGAAGTTGGTGATTTCCATTTTATCTCTCTTTGAGCTAGAAAGATAAGTGTAACTCTCACTGATGCGAAGCCATGGCACCAGAAACAAATGAGGGTATGGAGTACAGAGGTTACAAGAATACTTACATGCAGACATGCTGCACCAGATCAGCCAAGTCCTTGAAGACGATGTAAAGTTCGTAGACAGCTTGATCATCTAAACACTTGGTCAGCATCTGCATGCGAGGTATCATATCTCCACACAACTATGATGATGGCAGGCACAATGGGGGAGTGACAGTCACATATTAGCACACGACTAACGTGATTAGGTTTTTAATCTTACTAGTTTGTCGAGGACGACGAAGAATGAAGAGAAATAGTCCACACCAACACTAGCACACACACACACACACACACACACACCAATTTCAATAATTAGAGTTGCCTTAAGGGTGGTGGTTCTACAGATGGATTCAGATGGATTCATAAGATAAGCACTAAGCATAATTTTCAAAATTTATTTATTTATATATATATATATACTTGTATATATATACTTGTCTATTTATCCATTCATCCATCCATTCAATTAATAATAATAACAAAACAACAAAATAACAATAAAATGGCTTTCTCAATGATCAACTTAAAGTTCGACAAATAGTAAGTTGATCGTTGTGAAAGCCATAATGTTAGCTTAGGGTGCTTTCAGAGAGCAACAATAATTAATCATTCAAGTTAAATCATGTTTATTATAGCTGAGATCACTATCAAATATTATTTTAGTGCTCCAGAAATAATGTCAGGGTTCTTTGAATTATAGGGCATTTACCAGATATTTCAAACAAGCCATTCACCATGCATAAAATTCTTGGTCCAGTATTGTTCATCCTTTACCTAGTGTCTTTCTGATTGTTCATCCCTTACCTTGTGTCTTTCTGTAATAGAGGAGCAGACACAATCCTATAGCTACAGGTGGAGGGTGGGGTTGGTTCAGGGTGCTTTTCGTTAGGAATAATACTTGCATAAGATTGAGTTCAGTGCTAGCTTTTGAATATTGCCATAAATATCAATCTTTGCATGGGTGCTTGGCATTGAAAGAAGCACATTCACCTCCCTCTTGCCAGGCCAAAAGTTCATGTTATCGAAGTTTCCCATTACAAAAACATCTTCCAATGCCATCGCTAACAAACAGTTTTGTGGCATTTCTGTGCATCCATTTCTGTGCATCAATTGGAGAAATATCATAAACTTTGAAAGATATGCCCTTTAAAAAAGAACACATTTAAAAGCACGTGCCATGTACAAGAGAACAATGTACCTTTGGAAGATTGGGTTCATGATTTTGAGAGCTCTTTGTGCATGTTTGAGGCAGTGCTTGCAAATGCCCCTCAATGCAACCAACTCCATGTCACCTCCAGCAGACTGTGACAATAACAAAACAACAACAACAACAACAACAGTGCTCAGCATAAAATGGAAACATTCTCCACTGCTGGTGCAGCTGTTAAAGCTTACGCTGATGGATCCTATTTGGTTTGTCAGCATATTCTTGGACAATTCCAAGAACCAGTTTGGGACAGCCACCTGAGTATTTATGATCGTTACTAAAATAAATGATTGAATAAAAGTTTGAGGATGCAAATACGACAAATGACGGGAGAATTGGACATTGTGAGAAAACACTAACAATAAGAAGATTGAACAAATATTGAAGACCAAGATAGGTACTCTGTCTCATAGTAATTTTGATTAAAAACTAGCTGCTATACTCTGTTAAAATGAAAGGAAACATGGACTTATGTAGACCACAAGCAGTTAGATGATCCTTTACCATTTTAAATCATATGCACCAATATTACATTTCTTCTTAAATGATCGGTGCATATGATTATATATGGTAAGGGGTCATCTAAATGGGTGGATGGGTACAGTCTTGTTTCCTTCCTTTTCTAAGAAGTCAATTCTTTTAATTTTGGTTTTTCTTGGTATTATTGTTGTTTTTGTGTGTTTGTTTGTTGTTCTTTTATTGTTGTTATTGTGGGGTGTTTTGGGGGTGAGGAGGGGGACTACACAGAGTTCTTCAAAGTCCTACACAGAGCTTTATTGCTGTTGGACACCACACATATCAACAGGTCCATGTCTTGTTGCTGTTGTTAACTGTCCCTGAGTACATCGTGTTGTCCAATACACAGAAATCAGCACATGCCTTATCTTGTTGCTACTGTTGATCTAGGGTTATTTACAGCCTCCTTCAAAGATTTGGCAGCAGTTGCACAGAAGAACTGCAACAACCAAGCAGCATCTTTTAGTGGGGAGGTCAGCTATAGTCTCCTAAGGACGTGGTAAAAGTTTCCCAGGAGCAAGAGCCACAAACCAAACAGTAGAAGTGTGTGCAAGTCATTCGTTCTGCTTATAATATAGCACATAGAGTCTGCACTCAATTCATCAGCATGTGAGCTAACTTGATTGCATCATCGACAAACACCTCTACCCATACCTTTTCATAGCAATTGAGAAACATATTAGTTGTTGAGATGCACTGGGGTCTTCTGGTCAGTTTTTATAAATGGACTTATTCTGTGCAAGTAATGCATTGAAATAGAGAACAAACACAAGTCCGTGAAGATGAATCTCAAGTTATTTACTCTCAATGGTTCTTTGTGCTGCATGTTTACTTCCTTAGTGAAGGATTCAAGGCATGCTAGAAGTGTTTAGGTCTGCTGGTTTACTACCTTAGTGAAGGACTCAAGGCATGCTGGGAGTGTTTAGGTCTGCTGGTTTACTACCTTAGTGAAGGATTCAAGGCACACTGGAAGTGTTTAGGTCTGCTGGTTTACTACCTTAGTGAAGGATTCAAGGCACACTGGAAGTGTTTAGGTCTGCTGGTTTACTACCTTAGTGAAGGATTCAAGGCATGCTGGAAGTGTTCAGGTCTGCTGGTTTACTACCTTAGTGAAGGATTCAAGGCATACTGGAAGTGTTTAGGTCTGCTGGTTTACTACATTAGTGAAGGATTCAAGGCATGCTGGAAGTGTATAGGTCTGCTGGTTTACTACCTTAGTGAAGGATTCAAGGCACGCTGGAAGTGTTTAGGTCTGCTGGTTTACTACCTTAGTGAAGGATTCAAGGCACACTGGAAGTGTTTAGGTCTGCTGGTTTACTACCTTAGTGAAGGATTCAAGGCACACTGGAAGTGTTTAGGTCTGCTGGTTTACTACCTTAGTGAAGGATTCAAGGCATGCTGGAAGTGTTCAGGTCTGCTGGTTTACTACCTTAGTGAAGGATTCAAGGCATACTGGAAGTGTTTAGGTCTGCTGGTTTACTACCTTAGTGAAGGATTCAAGGCACACTGGAAGTGTTTAGGTCTGCTGGTTTACTACCTTAGTGAAGGATTCAAGGCATGCTGGAAGTGTTTAGGTCTGCTGGTTTACTACCTTAGTGAAGGATTCAAGGCATGCTGGAAGTGTTTAGGTCGGCTGGTACACTACCTTAGTGAAGGATTCAAGGCATGCTGGAAGTGTTTAGGTCTGCTGGTTTACTACCTTAGTGAAGGACTCAAGGCATGCTGGAAGTGTTTAGGTCTGCTGGTTCACTACCTTAGTGAAGGATTCAAGGCACGCTGGAAGTGTATAGGTCTGCTGGTTTACTACCTTAGTGAGGCATGCTGGAAGTGTTTAGGTCTGCTGGTTTACTACCTTAGTGAAGGATTCAAGGCATGCTGGAAGTGTTTAGGTCTGCTGGTTTACTACCTTAGTGAAGGATTCAAGGCACGCTGGAAGTGTTTAGGTCTGCTGGTTTACTACCTTAGTGAAGAATTTAAGGCATGCTTGGAGTGCGTTTGGAGCTACTATCGACCAAAACCACCATCGCCAACTCCTGATACTCTGTTTCTCATTGCGGTTTGTAATGATTATCTGATGAGACATTTCAAACTGCCATCAAGCTACTGCACGTGCTGTATCATAAAGCAGAATGAATGGCTTTCATTCAGGTCTGCTGTTTGGGTATAAAATTCTCACTCCAGGGAAACTCTTACTAAGTTCAAAGGATGGAGCTGATCCTTTATCAAAACATATGCTATTTAGTTGGTGGAGTTCTCCTGTGCAACTGTTACCAAGTCCTTGAAGGAGGCTGTAGCCTGCCGTACATTGGCACAGTCAACAATAGCAAAAAGATAAGGTATTGGATGTGTAATGTGTACAATAACAAGAAAAGGGTTAGAAAATGTGTTTAAAGAGTCAGAAGCTCCAAGTTGGACTTTGAGAACCATGACTTGGTATAGTCCTCCTGCTCTACTATAATATATAAAAAATATTAAACTTTAAAAAAAATTAAAAAAATATGAAAAAAATAAAAAAATTAAAAAATAAAATTAAAACAAAAAACAAAAAATTAATACACATTGGATTGACCTGAAGGAAACAAGACCACACTCACCCATGCTCACCCATGTGGACCACAAACAGTTAGATTACCCTTTACCATTTAAAATTGTGTACACCAACTACTTTACATTTTAAATGGTAAAGCGTCATCTAACTGGTTGTGGTCTGTATGCTTTCCTTTCTTATGTTTTAAATGACATTCCCTCCTCCTCAATCCCCTCCCACTTTAACAGTCATGATGGTGATAACGATGACAACATAAACAGCATTGAAACTTACCTGTATACTTATTTCTATTGAAGTTTTCAAGTCTTTTTCCATCTCTTTAAGTTTTTTCAAAAAAGGTGCAAAAGAATACAGCAGCTTCAATATTCTAATAATAGCAATAATAGCAATAATAATAATAATAACAACAACAACAACGAATGAAAAGATGAGTAATAAAAATTACCACATGGAAAAATTATAAGTGCAAGGAGACAAGGTGTGAAAGGGAGTGTGCGAGTCATGAAACCCTGATTTTAAATTTGGGTGGGAGGGAGGGGGGATGTTTTCTAGTGCTCTGTATGCTCTGTATACTATATATAAGGAAATAATTAACTTTTCGCTTTGATAAAATATAAGAATTCATGCACTTGTAAATGACTTCAAACATGTACAGTTAGAGAGGAAAAAATGGGGGATTATGCCTCGTTTAGGGATAGGCGTAGAAGGTGAGGTTGCCCACATGTGCCAAGGAGGGAACCTTCAAAGTCCCAGCCTTTATGGTGCAGCTCATTGCTTGACTTACCTCACACTGCAGGCTATCTCTCTGAGGTCGGCCGCAGCTTTGATGTTGAAATTGACCAAGTGGCCATTGAGCAGCTCGAGTTGGAAGGAGTGCAGAGTTCGCATATCAAACAACAATTGCTTCACCTATGGTAAGAAAAAAAATAGCGATGATATCTTGATGTTATTGTTGTTGTTGTTGCTGTTTACCCATAGCTGGTCTCTCTGGTCATCTGTTAGAGCTGGCTGGCAAGCTATAATGTCTTCCACGATGTCAGCCAGGACTAACAACTTGACATGGTACAGCTTATGATACTCCAGAAACACATGCAGCCGACTACATCAACAACAACAAAAATGACATCACCACCAACATCAACAACAACAACAATGACATCACCAATATTTCATCACCAATATTTCAGCAATGACCTCCTAGAGAAGTTTGTCTAGACACAACATACACTACACATACAGTAGGAGAAAATTAAAATACCATCAGATCGTCTGCTTGTTAGTGCTCCTGCGTATGTCCAGAACTGCAAGAAGCTAAGCAGCAAATAGGTGCTTGCAATGTGGTTTGCTTGCAATGTGGTTTCTAAATAAAACACACCCATTCATTGTTCTACCTGAATGATTTAATCTTGATATTGCTAAGCCTGTTAAGGCAACCACTTATATTACAGCACAGTGTAAGACTATGTAACAGTAACCAACACTTTATTAAAAAGAGCACTGTGCAATTAAAAAAAAAAAGTTAGGCAGAAAAAGGAGCAGCTGTTATGTGAGCCAGAAGAAAAGGGAGCTGGGAACCATCCCGAGCTACAGTCTGCTGCAGCCATGAGTTTTATGCATATCTCTCAAACATCCCCCTGAATAGATGGCTAGTGAGCAGTATTAGTCTCGCACATGAAAGGTTGCCTCTAATACACATGTACAGACAGAGCTGATGTGCTTCAGGACAAGCGCTTCACAGAGATAGCGTGGGATGTGGGACGCTTACAAAAACAACAAATGCAGCGCCTAACAGCTGATAGGGTGCTAATCATTCAGAACACTCATCAACTAGCCACTTGTCATTGATAATGTGCCACTGATAATACACCTGTTACTAAAAATACATTACTAAAAATACACTTCAGTGAAAATAAAGTTGTACTCTCAATGAACTTTCCGTCGACATACTAACATTACAATAACCTTCTCAATAATCAACTTGAAATTGTATTCTCTCGATGTTTTGACCAGATGCTCTAGCCTTCACCACCAGAATAAGTTGTAGTAAATGTTTCTAGTAATTAGGATGTTAGACATGTTTCTGGTTCCGTTCCTTGACAACAAACAGCTACTTCCATATAGAGACTGAGTTTATTCAAAGCTGAAAGAGTTCAGAACTCTCAATAACAAAGTCATCAACACATGTTAAAAAACAATGCGCAGTGATGCCTTGGACATCTGCAAATTTCTTCTCAAGTGCCCACCTACTATGGCTAGGGATAGAGAGAGAGAGGGCTTGGGATTAGTTGAGCAACAACTTTGAACTTCGGACACTCATGACTGATGTACCAGTTGTCCACAACGCCACTGGAGCAGCCTGTTTTCTAGAATATATTCCTGCTGTTGTGTGTATTGCATCAGAAGAAGATTCACTTTCAGTATTTACCTTGCACTTTACTAATGGGGGGGGGGGGGGGGGAAGGGGGCTAGTACTCTAGCCCATGACCATGATCCTCTAACGAGTAAATCCATCATCCCACTTCTATGCTTAGCTGGATGTTTCCCCCTTGAGATGATTCATTTTGACACGAAAATGACTGACAGTTGTGACTCCATCACATGATATTGTGGTAAGACAGAACTATACCACTTTATTTCACAAGCTAGCACCTTTCCATTGAGAGCGGCTTGGCACTAGCTAGTGTATAGACTTAGCCATACAGTTGGATATTGAGTAGGTGCAGGGAAGCTGAGAATCCTAACCACCTCAGGGGCGTAGCCAGGATTTTAGAAAAGGGGGGACAAAAAGTCTTGATCTCAAACACCAGCTTCCCCCCCCCCCCCCTAATAATGTTTCTTTTCCTTAACAATTCTATATTAAAGCGCATATATAGCGCCTAGTAAGAAATTCCCCCTTCCCCCCCGTTCACAACCCAAATAAAATTGAGTCTGGCTGTGTAGACTTCCCTTTTAGAACTGACTACTAGTACCCCCAGAATTCCTCAGTTCAGAGTATCCATTTTGGGGTGGGGAGGTGGGGGGAGGGCCCAGACCCCCTAGTTGTTATGTGATATCCATCTCCCTCCACATCAACACCAAACTATGGAGTTTTCCCCCTCCCCTCCCAAAACTCAAAATCCTGTAAAACCTGCACACACACACACACATTCAAGCATACCCCAATACCCCAGACGGCGTTTGTGAAACTTTGTCACATCTTTAACCATCATGCCCCCCCTTAAAATCCAGATTCCTCCAGTTTCCCACCCTTGGACAATTTTCTAAATGAAATTCTGTCTAGCCACAGTAAAGAAAAAATGAAGCAACACAATGAAGAGATAGCTATTGAGAGGAGTCAGTAAGTTGAATTCTCATGGGGTGACATCTGGAGAACTCATCAATAACTTCTTCAATGTCAATTGGTATGTCTTGATGCATGTGAAGTAGAGTCAGGCTTTAGAGACGTTAATTACTTATGCTAGACCTAAGGATAGTTTTGATACATTTAAGCCCACTGAAAGATCTCTCAGCAGAGCATGAAGTTATGGGAAGGGTGCAGAGAATAATAGTAACAAGGGCTTTGATGTTAGGGTTAAAAGCTAGAGATGTGGATCGATGTTGAGGAGAGAGTCGAAGGAAGTGAATTTGAACCATGATCTTTCTCTTCAGATTTCCACCTGGTGTACCAGTTGTGGATCTCACTACTGAGAGAAGACACATTTGGTCTACAGCATATAGCTCCCCCACTTTCATCACCACACTGGACACAGTTGCAAGATCTTCTGTTACCAATACTGATGGTACCAAGTATAGACCATGAAGAGCAATTTTTTTATGTGAACTAAACCGCTTGTCAAGCTCAGCAAGAAGATGGTCCAAAATTGGAACTGTGATAGTTCTTCTAAAGTATTCAGAGGGATTAGATGCTAGTATGCTTGCTCTGTGTTGCTGACGACCACATATCCTGGGCATTGATGGGTCCTCACCTCATTACACATTTCAGAGATCAGAGTTTCAAACCATCTACTGTGGTAGGAGTCAACATTTTCTCTGACTTGCTTGAGGGATGATATCAAAGTCATGATCTCAGACACTGCCTGAACTATGTCCTTAGCCTCCTCATGAAGGCTCATTGTGAGGCCCCGGAGGTACTGCAGACACTCATTGGTAATCACAAGAGCACTGATGAATTCTGTTGTTGTTATAGCCAGCAAGAGAGTACTGGCATCTGTCACAGAGTCAGGAGACCACATGCGAGAACCTTCAGCTGAAATGCTCTCAAAACAGGCAACAATGGAGGAGTGAAGTTTCTTAATATGATCGAGAGCGTGGACGCGTTCACTTCAGAGATCTTTGAGCTTCACCACATTTGATTCTGGCTAGGTGTTCTTTATAGCTTCTTCCAATGAACCCACAACTGCCAAGTTCAAACAATGAGAAGCACAATGGGTGTAAAGGGCGAGGGGGTACTGAGAAGTTATTCTAGCTGCAGCTCCATTTGTCTTTCCGGACATGTTGCTAGCTCCGCCATAGGCCTGACCACGCATCTTTGATGGATCTAGGTGATTTCTGACAAAACCAAGCATCTTGTCAGCCAATGCTTTGCCAGTAATGCCACGGTCACATTCTAGAAATGTAACGAGATCCTCTCTGATAGAAGCAGTTTCAGGCTCAACATACCTTATGACAATGCAGAGTTGTTCCTTGTTGGAGCAATCAGTGACCTCATCTGCAATCAAAGTATAGCAAAGACTGTTACGAACCTTTCTTAAGATTGCAATACGAATGTGGTCACCAAGTATGCTGATCAACTGATTCTGAATATCAGGGGATGTGTATGTGACATTTCTAGCTGCACTCTGAAGGTGATTCCTCAAGATCGTGTTTCCAGCTGAGATACGGAAGTTGAGCAAGCACAAAAGTTGCCATGGTTTGTGCTTGCTGCTTGTGCACCTTCCATATCAGTGCCACTATCACGATGACCACGGAGAGCAATGTTGTGCCGACCACACAAGACAATTATCTCTATGATAGAGCAGAGCTTTTTTCTGTTGTTCTGGATTGTTTCTCTTGTTCTTACTCTCAGTTGAATTAACACACTCTCTCACTTACCATTCACAGCAATGGCATCTTTGTGGTACTCTCTAGCTGCATGGAGATCACACACTTCATTGTAGCTATTGTGAATGTATTTTTATTGTAGCTATTGTGAATGTATTTTTATTGTAGCTATTGTGAATGTATTATTATTGTAGCTATTGCTATTGTGAATGTATTTTTATTGTAGCTATTGTGAATGTATTTTTATTGTAGCTATTGTGAATGTATTTTTATTGTAGCTATTGTGAATGTATTTTTATTGTAGCTATTGTGAATGTATTATTATTGTAGCTATTGCTATTGTGAATGTATTTTTATTGTAGCTATTGTGAATGTATTTTTATTGTAGCTATTATGAATGTATTTTTATTGTAGCTATTGTGAATGTATTTTTATTGTAGCTATTGTGAATGTATTTTTATTGTAGCTATTGTGAATGTATTTTTATTGTAGCTATTGTGAATGCATTTTTATTGTAGCTATTGTGAATGTATTTTTATTGTAGCTATTGTGAATGTATTTTTATTGTAGCTACTATGAATGTATTTTTATTGTAGCTATTGTGAATGTATTTTTATTGTAGCTATTGTGAATGTATTTTTATTGTAGCTATTGTGAATGTATTTTTATTGTAGCTATTGTGAATGCATTTTTATTGTAGCTATTGTGAATATATTTTTTATTATAATCATCATTCAAGTTTATTTACCTTGAGTTTGCAGGTGGTATTGAAACTTTCTTGAAGAATCTAGTGTTTGACTCTTTCATGTAGGCTTCTTAGCCAGCTGTTAGGCTCCACCTGGTTGCATAGCTGTGGTCAACTTGGAACAACCTTTTTGCAATTGACCTCCAAACTCAAAAGTGTATGAGCTCGGATAGTACGAGCTTTAAGTTAGTGAAGTAAAAACTTATTGAGAAAGAAATAGTTTTATAATCAGCTTTTCTACAATCTTTGGCAGCATTAAGAACGCTAAAACATCAGTCATCAATACAATTTTCTGGATAAACAATACTTTAGCTAACTCAAATAGTTTTGATCTTTCTTTTTCTGGAAAAAAGGGGGGGCATTTTCCCCCTTTACCCCCCTGGCTACGCCCTTGGTGCACACAGCAAGACACCGCAAGGATGCACAACAAAGGGTGCACACAGTGAGACACTGTAAGGATGCCCAACAAAGGGTGCACACAGTGAGACACTGTAAGGATGCCCAACAAAGGGTGCACACACTGAGACACTGTAAGGACTCCCAACAAAGGGTGCACACAGCAAGACACCGTAAGGACTCCCAACAAAGGGTGCACACAGTGAGACACTGTAAGGACTCCCAACAAAGGGTACACACAGTGAGACACTGTAAGGACTCCCAACAAAGTGTGCACACAGTGAGACACTGTAAGGACTCCCAACAAAGTGTGCACACAGTGAGACACTGTAAGGACTCCCAACAAAGGGTGCACACAGTGAGACACTGTAAGGACTCCCAACAAAGGTACACATACTGAGACACTGTAAGGACTCCCAACAAAGTGTGCACACAGTGAGACACTGTAAGGACTCCCAACAAAGGGTGCACACACTGAGACACCATAAGGACTCCCAACAAAGGGTGCACACAGCAAGACACCGTAAGGACTCCCAACAAAGGGTGCACACAGTGAGACACTGTAAGGACTCCCAACAAAGGGTACACAACACAGTGAGACACTGTAAGGACTCCCAACAAAGTGTGCACACAGTGAGACACTGTAAGGACTCCCAACAAAGTGTGCACACAGTGAGACACTGTAAGGACTCCCAACAAAGGGTACACACAGTGAGACACTGTAAGGATGCCCAACAAAGTGTGCACACAGTGAGACACTGTAAGGACTCCCAACAAAGGGTGCACACACTGAGACACTGTAAGGACACCCAACAAAGGGTGCACACAGTGAGACACCATAAGGACTCCCAACAAAGGGTGCACACAGTGAGACACTGTAAGGACTCCCAACAAAGGGTGCACACAGTGAGACACCATAAGGACTCCCAACAAAGTGTGCACACAGTGAGACACTGTAAGGACTCCCAACAAAGGGTACACACACTGAGACACTGTAAGGACTCCCAACAAAGTGTGCACACAGTGAGACACTGTAAGGACTCCCAACAAAGGGTGCACACAGTGAGACACTGTAAGGATGCCCAACAAAGGGTGCACACAGTGAGACACTGTAAGGATGCCCAACAAAGGGTGCACACAGTGAGACACCATAAGGACTCCCAACAAAGGGTGCACACAGTGAGACACCATAAGGACTCCCAACAAAGGGTGCACACAGTGAGACACCATAAGGACTCCCAACAAAGGGTGCACACAGTGAGACACCATAAGGACTCCCAACAAAGGGTGCACACACTGAGACACCATAAGGACTCCCAACAAAGGGTGTACAGACACCGTAAGGACTCCCAACAAAGGGTGTACACACTGAGACACCATAAGGACTCCCAACAAAGGGTGCACACAGCAAGACACTGTAAGGACGCCCAACAAAGACGGTTTGAAATGACAAGGAAATGGACGCTCAATAGTTTTGTGAGTGCTAAACATAGAGAAGCTTAACAACCAGACACACCACACATTTATCATATCATCAAGTCATTTCTAGTGATTTGATTGGCTAAGAACTGGGCAGATAATATCCCGTATCCTACCGCCTAATCTGGTCGGTAAGGTACTATGCATGTGTGAGTCACGAGGTTGTCAAGTGAACATTATATAGATCATTATATGTACATGTGTTCATACTTGACGGGATGATGAGTTCATTATTAGGCGAGGTTCAGGGTGGGACATGGTTATCTCTAGAAAGAGCTCGTATGTGGCGAGGTGTGCGTGTGCCGACCATGTTCAATAGTCCATATCCCACCCAACTTTGTCTAGTTACTATCACTATAGACGTATATTGACGGATAACTCAATTACTTTACGTGCTTTTTGCCATGGGCATGGGGTAAATATTATCCTATGGGTGTGAGGTAAGTAGAATTTCACGGCAAGGGGTAAGTAGTATTTTATAGCATCGTATAAGTAGTATTCCACGGCATGGGGTAAGTAGTATTCCGGGCATGGGGATGAGTAAATATGATTCTTCCTCGTCCATATTAGAAAAGTTGTACAAAGGGAGAAGGGAGAAGAGAGAGAGGGGAAGCCTTCAGTGAAATTAGAGTGTAGAGTCCACTACGCTGGAATACTAATAATCCCTTATAAAGGAATGGCGCTTGTGAGGACAGCGAGACACTGTAAGGACTCCCAACAAAGACGGTTTGAAATGACAAGGAAATTCACGATTCCCTCCTCTCTAGACCTCAATATCTTGTCCTTGGAAGAGCTAATACCTTCAGAGCAAGGAACTTCTCTGTCTCCTTACTAGTTCTATATACCTGTGACCACTCCATTAAAAGGCAGAGAATAAAATTAAAAAAATGCACAGAAATAGTCCACTTCTCTCTTTTTATCAGCTTAATTAAAATGATCTTTGCTCGTGTCTTGTTAAGTCATTCATTACTAGTAGGAATAGGAGGGTGGGGGAAATGGAGCTAGAGATCGGGGTGTGGCTTCCCTAACCACCCATGAAACTGCTCACATTATGCAGCTGTTTTTACTAAACATCTGTACACTGCTCATTTAATCCGAGCATGCTAGTTAGTTCTGACTGTGTTTGGCTCTGTATAAATGACAGAGATGGGGTACATCTCTCCTCTGGGAATCTTGCCTTGACTCTAAGTCAACTTGAGACAACAATGTTGTTGCAGCTATATCATCTTGTAGTTAGACAAGGAGAAGAAGGAGAATCTTTTTAAAAGACTATCCTGTTTTTCAATTCAAGGCTGAAACCAACAGGGGTGAGAGTGCAGAAGCCCATTCCAGGGGGGAGAGTTCAGAATCCCATACCAGGGGGGAGAGTGCAGAATCCCATTCCAGGGGGAAGAGTGCAGAATCCCATACCAGGGGTGAGAGTACAGAGTCCCATACCAGGGTGGAGAGTGCAGAATCCCATACCAGGGGGAAGAGTACAAAATCCCATACCAGGGTGGAGAGTGCAGAAGCCCATACCAGGGGTGAGAGTGCAGAAGGAACATGAGG
The DNA here is from genome assembly GCA_028752905.1 of Cladorhizidae sp. MBARI D1340-BT2. Taxonomy (NCBI): domain Eukaryota; kingdom Metazoa; phylum Porifera; class Demospongiae; order Poecilosclerida; family Cladorhizidae; species Cladorhizidae sp. MBARI D1340-BT2. Next base: position 31,414,925 of record JAQNBH010000018.1, read on the forward strand.
CCCCTCCCATGGGAAGACAACAGATCAACTGGGACTGGAATAAATCATGCTTCTATTTAGTTTTTTTTGTTCACAAAAAGTTGTCCGTTAGGCCAAAACCTGAACAGCCTTTCCAGTACTTCAGGCCCTGCAGCGTCACGCATGCACACAGCACGTATAATTAAGCTAATGATGCATGCAGTAATACAGGCAAATGGGCGCTAATTTGATAAATGTAGAGTTAAATAACTGCATAAAGAGTAATCCTCCTAAAGAAAATTGGCCTCACCCCATCACCCTAATTAATAATGGGGTCATGTGAATGGTGATTAGATTAATGAGAGCTGGGTTCGAGGTTCAAGGAAACCTTAGCACATACAAATGAATGCTTACTTACATGCACTTCTCCTGAAGGTGACTGACCCCAGTAAGCTGCTCCATGTGCTTAGACAGAATTTCATTGGCCGTCTCACTCAGCCTCGCATCCCATGACATAATATAGCCATCACTCTGGAATACAGGAATGAAGGGGGAGGGGAGGGGGAGGGGAGGGGAGGGGGAGGGGAGGGGGAGGGGAGGGGGAGGGGAGGGGGGGGGGACGGGGAGGGGGGAAGTGGTAAATTTGCGAGGTGGGCACTGTCATGAATAATGAATGATGTGGGCTAGAATAACACCACACTTAGTTCCAGCATCAATACAGTTGTAGAGTGTATAGCAATTAAGCAGCAGCTACAAGCAACTAGAAGTTAAGGGAGGAGCCACAAGTGGGTATCGAGATCTGACAATACCTCAAGCACATGTCAAAAATTCCAAGCTAATTTGTTAGCAGGGAAGTTATTTAACACAGGACAGTTAAGCATCAGCAAAGAAGAACTGGAGTGGAGTCTGACATAAACTATTATCTGAATTCTAATTTACTTATATATGTTCTAGATAATGCACATCTATTCTAGTTAATGCACCGCTATTGTATGCCCACGAATATGTTGAATAAAGCTTGTGTTGCTCTCCTCTTCGAGACCTGCCTTCAAGTTTAGGACAATTTATTCAACATACTCGCTACGGATGGACAAGCTCCTGAAACCGTATCGCTTGGACCTGGACCCCAACGTGCCAGATGCTGCTAAACAGTGGAAGCATTGGCATCGCACCTTCACTAATTTTCTGGACGAGTGCGTCGAGACTTCACCCGATCGTCCGCCCAACAAACTCAGAATCCTGCACAACTATGTGTCGTCATCTGTGTATGAGTTTATAGAGGAAGCTATATCCCATGATGCCGCCGTCGGGATCTTGCAAGACTTGTATTGCAAGACTCCTAACGAAATATTCGCTCGCCATTTGCTCGCCACGAGACACCAGGAGTCGGGTGAATCGTTAGATGAGTTTCTTCATCAAAAGCTTCGCCGCCTGAGCAAGGACTGTAACTTAAAAGCTGTCAGCCCTGAGCAGTACCGGGAGGAACTCATCAGAGACTCCTTTATCAATGGACTCAATTCTCCTCTGATAAGGCAACGTCTTTTGGAGAACAAAACATTAACACTTCAAGAGGCACATGCCCAGGCTTCTGCTCTTGACATTGCTCAGAAGAACTCTGATGCCTACGCGAACAATGTTGGCCAGCTTGCAGCCATTCAGCGAGAAAGAGAAGACAATGGGCAGAAGTTTTTGGAAAAGCGAGAAAACGCCACTGATGAGCCCGCTATTGCAGCATTGAAGTACCAGACAAAGAAGAAGTGCTTTTACTGTGGTGGTCCAGCACATTCTCGTGAATCTTGCCCTGCCACAGACGTTGAATGCCATTCATGTGGTAAAGTTGGACATTTCTCGAAAGTCTGCAAGTCATCGAAGAGCTCAAAACGAGGCACTATTGCATCTGTCTATGCTTGTACTCCGACTCTCTGTGCAGTGAATGTGGCACTCCCACCAAACAGTCTCCGATATGCCGCTACACACTCTGTGATAAATGGACAAAGGGTACCCACACTGATAGATTCCTGCAGTTCAAATAGCTTCATCAGTCTGTCGACTGCACATAAGCTCTCTCTTGGAATAACACCTTCATTCAAAGAGGTGAACATGGCATCAAGTAATCTCAAAGCTAAAATCAGTGGAGAATGTTGTGTCGACATAATCATTCATGGTCAGCGCTACCCTTCGGTCTCTCTGGGGGTTATGGAACATCTGTGCTCTGCCATTATTCTTGGACAAGATTTCCAACAGAAACACAAACGAGTGGTGATAGAGTATGGGGGGACACTGCCTGACTTCACTGTTTCTCAGGGTAATCTAAGCTGTGCTCTCGCAGTAGCATCTACAAAGAAAGCTTCTCTTTTTGAAAATCTACTTCCTTCTTGCAAACCAATAGCGACCAAGTCACGTCGTTTTGGCCGCATGGATCACATTTTTATAGATACGGAGGTGGAAAAGCTGCTGAAAGAGGGAATTATTGAGCCTTCGACATCGCCCTGGCGTGCTCAGGTTGTAGTCGCCCATGATGAGTTCAATAGGCACAAGAAGAGGCTCTGTGTGGACTATAATCAGACCATCAACCTATATACGCTGCTTGATGCCTACCCACTTCCACGTATCGAAGATCAAGTGAATACTCTTGCCCAGTACAAAGTTTTCTCGACATTTGACTTGAAGAGTGCTTATCACCAGATCGAAATCCTTGCGGATGATAAGAGGTTTACCGGGTTTGAAGCGAATGGAAGACTTTACCAATACACCAGAATACCCTTTGGCGTAACCAATGGAGTAGCCAAGTTCCAGAGAGAAATGGACAGTCTTGTCGAGGATGACAAGCTCACAGGGACTTTCCCTTACATGGATAATGTCACCGTTGCCGGTCATGATCAAGCAGAACATGATCTGAATGTGAAGAGATTTCTAGCATCCATAAAGGAGCGTTGTTTCACATTGAACGAGTCAAAGTCGGTGATATCGGTCCCTGAGATTAATATTCTCGGATATTGTGTTGGTAATGGAACCATAAAGCCTGATGCAGAGAGGCTGCGTCCACTACAGGAATTGCCACCACCTTCAACGTTAAAAGGTCTGCGTCGTACACTTGGTCTTTTTGCGTATTATAGCAAGTGGATTCCTCATTTTTCTGACAAAGCTAAACCTCTCATAAATGCAAAGATTTTTCCTCTAAATGCTGAGGCTTTACAGAGCTTCAGTGATCTTAAACAGGAACTCCAAAAGGCTTCACTTCATAGCTATGATGAATCGAGGCCATTTGTTGTTGAATGTGACGCATCCGATGTCACTGTGTGTGGCACACTCAATCAAGGAGGCAGACCGGTCGCTTTCTTCTCACGCACATTAAACAAGACGGAAATCAATTACCCGCCTGTGGAGAAAGAAGCAACAGCCATCATCGAGTCAGTACGCAAGTGGAGTCATCTCCTTTCAGGTCGTCACTTCTCTCTAGTCACCGACCAGCGTTCAGTCGCGTTCATGCTGTACAGCCGGAAACGAACTAAGATCAAGAATAGCAAGATACAGGAGTGGCGACTGGAGCTAGCGTCCTTCTCCTATGATATCAAGTACCGCCCAGGTGAACAGAATGCTGCTCCTGATGCATTATCCCGTGCTTACTGTGCAGCCACTGAGTCTACCACTCTCTACGATTTACACGCTGGCCTCTGCCATCCCGGGGTAACAAGGATGTTGCATTATGTTCGAGCAAAGAACCTGCCATTCTCAATCGAGGAAATAAAGCATACCTGCAAATCATGCCGTATTTGTGCAGAGTTGAAACCGCAGTTCTTTCGTTCATTTGAGGGGATCCTGATCAAAGCAAGCCAGCCAATGGAGAGACTCAGCATCGATTTTAAAGGCCCTGTGATTTCTTCCGGCAGAAATTCATACTTACTGGTCGTTGTTGACGAATTCTCCCATTTTGCCTTTGCTTTTCCATGTCCCAACATGCACACTTCCACGGTGATCAAATGCCTTGATGCCATATTTGCTCTATCATGTGGCACCGCCGGCTTCATCCATTCGGACATAGGTCCATCCTTGGTCTCGCGACAGCTTCAGACGTATCTGAACCAACGTGGTATTGCAAGCAGCAGGTCCACTCCGTACAATCCGAGAGGCAACGGGCAAGCCGAAAGATATGTGCAAACCATATGGAAAAGTGTCAGATTGGCAATGAAGTCACATGGATTCCCTGAAGGTGCGTGGGAACTAGTCCTCCCAGAGGTACTCCATTCCCTGAGATCCCTGCTCAACACCTCAACCAACTGCACACCACATGAGCGATTCTTCTCCTTCAGTCGTCGGTCACCCTACGGAACCTCACTTCCGTCCTGGTTGGATGCGGGGGAGCCAGTCTTACTCCGCAGATTCGTGCGAACTCACAAGGATGATCCTCTGGTTGATGAGGTTCAGCTAACTGATGTCAATCCACTTTACGCCCACATCAAGTACAAGAATGGGCGCGAATCTACAGTTTCTCTGCGAGATCTAGCACCATGCCCAGCGCCGAGGATAAGTCGTGACAAGCAAGTTATGGAAGAACCTGTGACAACCCCAATTGAGAGGAAGCCTCCGGAACATTCTCTAGATCCAGTTTCGCCTCCAGAGCTGCATCCGCATGATCCATGTGAGCTGCGACGATCATCCCGTGAGAAACGTCCGCCAAAGTGGCAAGATGACTACATTTAACTCAGCCGGGAAGAATGACATAAACTATTATCTGAATTCTAATTTACTTATATATGTTCTAGATAATGCACATCTATTCTAGTTAATGCACCGCTATTGTATGCCCACGAATATGTTGAATAAAGCTTGTGTTGCTCTCCTCTTCGAGACCTGCCTTCAAGTTTAGGACAGGGTCTCGACATATCCAAGTCTCATGCAGGGGCAAAGAAGGGGGAGATGTGGAGGAAGACACCCCCTAACAGACATCCCCCCTCCTTCACCCTAGACCAGTCGAGTAGCCAATTATTGTTAGTATATTGCAATGTCCATTGTTGCTGTTGAAAACCTCCAAAACTCTTCAAAGACGTTTCAGGTCCTTCCACCTTTTTGACACAGTGTTGCCTTTGCAGAAGCAGGTGGCAAGAAAATAATTTGAACACATTAAACATCCCCCCCCCCTCCCTCCCACCTCCTCCTCGCCCCCCTCTCCCCCCCTTCCCCACATAAAAAACAAACTCCTGCATGAAACGTTGCTTCTACTCCAGAGAGCAAAAGAAACGTAGGCACTATTTAAGTGGTCAACTTCCAGTCCACATGCACTTGTACTCATGCAGCAAATATGGTATTATTTATTTATTTATTTATTTGTTTGTTTATTATATTTATTTTATTAATTAAAAAAAAATTGTTGTTGTTGTTTTTTGTTTGTTTGTTTGTTTGTTTGTTTGTTTGTTTATTTATTTATTTATTTATTTATTTATTTATTTATTTATTTATTTATTTATTTATTTATTTATTTATTTATTTATTTATTTATTTATTTATTTATTTATTTATTTATTTATTTATTTATTTATTTATTTATTTATTTATTTGGACCGGCCGGCAACATTGTTGAACGTTAAATCTCACGTATTCGGCCATCTTTAGCTGAGCTAGCATTAACTCACAGTTATATATAACCCAATCTGGGAATGAGTGGGCAGGCAGAGCTAGTTTGACGTATAGGGCATGAGCACGAATATTCTTCCTGCCTCACCCTCTCCCCCGCAATCATTTTGTTAATCACACTAAAAAATATAACCTTCCTGTCTGGTGGGAGGGGATATTAAATATTTACAATGATAAACTAAGTGAAATGCCACCAACCTCTATACTAATATCAATATGCTACTACATGAGAATAGAGGACTCAGAGACTGTGCATGACTACATGAGAGTAGAGGACTCAGAGAATGTGCATGACTACATGAGAATAGAGGACTCAGAGACTGTGCATGACTACATGAGAGTAGAGGACTCAGAGACTGTGCATGACTACATGAGAGTAGAGGACTCAGAGACTGTGCATGACTACATGAGAGTAGAGGACTCAGAGACTGTACATGACTACATGAGAGTAGAGGACTCAGAGACTGTGCATGACTACATGAGAGTAGAGGACTCAGAGACTGTGCATGACTACATGAGAGTAGAGGACTCAGAGACTGTGCATGACTACATGAGAGTAGAGGACTCAGAGACTGTGCATGACTACATGAGAGTAGAGGACTCAGAGACTGTGCATGACTACATGAGAGTAGAGGACTCAGAGACTGTGCATGACTACATGAGAGTAGAGGACTCAGAGACTGTGCATGACTACATGAGAGTACAGGACTCAGAGACTGTGCATGACTACATGAGAGTAGAGGACTCAGAGACTGTGCATGACTACATGAGAGTAGAGGACTCAGAGACTGTGCATGACTACATGAGAGTAGAGGACTCAGAGACTGTGCATGACTACATGAGAGTAGAGGACTCAGAGACTGTGCATGACTACATGAGAGTAGAGGACTCAGAGACTGTGCATGACTACATGAGAGTAGAGGACTCAGAGACTGTGCATGACTACATGAGAGTAGAGGACTCAGAGACTGTGCATGACTACATGAGAGTAGAGGACTCAGAGACTGTGCATGACTACATGAGAGTAGAGGACTCAGAGACTGTGCATGACTACATGAGAGTAGAGGACTCAGAGACTGTGCATGACTACATGAGAGTAGAGGACTCAGAGACTGTGCATGACTACATGAGAGTACAGGACTCAGAGACTGTGCATGACTACATGAGAGTAGAGGACTCAGAGACTGTGCATGACTACATGAGAGTAGAGGACTCAGAGACTGTGCATGACTACATGAGAGTAGAGGACTCAGAGACTGTGCATGACTACATGAGAGTAGAGGACTCGGAGACTGTGCATGACTACATGAGAGTAGAGGACTCAGAGACTGTGCATGACTACATGAGAGTAGAGGACTCAGAGACTGTGCATGACTACATGAGAGTAGAGGACTCAGAGACTGTGCATGACTACATGAGAGTAGAGGACTCAGAGACTGTGCATGACTACATGAGAGTAGAGGACTCAGAGACTGTGCATGACTACATGAGAGTAGAGGACTCAGAGACTGTGCATGACTACATGAGAGTAGAGGACTCAAGAGACTGTGCATGACTACATGAGAGTACAGGACTCAGAGACTGTGCATGACTACATGAGAGTAGAGGACTCAGAGACTGTGCATGACTACATGAGAGTAGAGGACTCAGAGACTGTGCATGACTACATGAGAGTAGAGGACTCAGAGACTGTGCATGACTACATGAGAGTAGAGGACTCAGAGACTGTGCATGACTACATGAGAGTACAGGACTCAGAGACTGTGCATGACTACATGAGAGTACAGGACTCAGAGACTGTGCATGACTACATGAGAGTACAGGACTCAGAGACTGTGCATGACTACATGAGAGTAGAGGACTCAGAGACTGTGCATGACTACATGAGAGTAGGGGACTCAGAGACTGTGCATGACTACATGAGAGTAGAGGACTCAGAGACTGTGCATGACTACATGAGAGTACAGGACTCAGAGACTGTGCATGACTACATGAGAGTAGAGGACTCAGAGACTGTGCATGACTACATGAGAGTACAGGACTCAGAGACTGTGCATGACTACATGAGAGTAGAGGACTCAGAGACTGTGCATGACTACATGAGAGTAGAGGACTCAGAGACTGTGCATGACTACATGAGAGTACAGGACTCAGAGACTGTGCATGACTACATGAGAGTAGAGGACTCAGAGACTGTGCATGACTACATGAGAGTAGAGGACTCAGAGACTGTGCATGACTACATGAGAGTAGAGGACTCAGAGACTGTGCATGACTACATGAGAGTACAGGACTCAGAGACTGTGCATGACTACATGAGAGTAGAGGACTCAGAGACTGTGCATGACTACATGAGAGTACAGGACTCAGAGACTGTGCATGACTACATGAGAGTAGAGGACTCAGAGACTGTGCATGACTACATGAGAGTAGAGGACTCAGAGACTGTGCATGACTACATGAGAGTAGAGGACTCAGAGACTGTGCATGACTACATGAGAGTAGAGGACTCAGAGACTGTGCATGACTACATGAGAGTAGAGGACTCAGAGACTGTGCATGACTACATGAGAGTAGAGGACTCAGAGACTGTGCATGACTACATGAGAGTACAGGACTCGGAGACTGTGCATGACTACATGAGAGTACAGGACTCAGAGACTGTGCATGACTACATGAGAGTAGAGGACTCGGAGACTGTGCTTGACTACATGAGAGTAGAGGACTCAGAGACTGTGCATGACTACATGAGAGTAGAGGACTCAGAGACTGTGCATGACTACATGAGAGTAGAGGACTCAGAGACTGTGCATGACTACATGAGAGTAGAGGACTCAGAGACTGTGCATGACTACATGAGAGTAGAGGACTCAGAGACTGTGCATGACTACATGAGAGTAGAGGACTCAGAGACTGTGCATGACTACATGAGAGTAGAGGACTCAGAGACTGTGCATGACTACATGAGAGTAGAGGACTCAGAGACTGTGCATGACTACATGAGAGTAGAGGACTCAGAGACTGTGCATGACTACATGAGAGTAGAGGACTCAGAGACTGTGCATGACTACATGAGAGTAGAGGACTCAGAGACTGTGCATGACTACATGAGAGTAGAGGACTCAGAGACTGTGCATGACTACATGAGAGTAGAGGACTCAGAGACTGTGCATGACTACATGAGAGTAGAGGACTCAGAGACTGTGTATGACTACATGAGAGTAGAGGACTCAGAGACTGCGCATGACTACATGAGAGTACAGGACTCAGAGACTGTGCATGACTACATGAGAGTAGAGGAGTCAGAGACTGTGCATGACTACATGAGAGTAGAGGACTCAGAGACTGTGCATGACTACATGAGAGTAGAGGACTCAGAGACTGTGCATGACTACATGAGAGTAGAGGACTCAGAGACTGTGCATGACTACATGAGAGTAGAGGACTCAGAGACTATGCATGACTACATGAGAGTAGAGGACTCAGAGACTGTGCATGACTACATGAGAGTAGAGGACTCAGAGACTGTGCATGACTACATGAGAGTAGAGGACTCAGAGACTGTGCATGACTACATGAGAGTACAGGACTCAGAGACTGTGCATGACTACATGAGAGTAGAGGACTCAGAGACTGTGCATGACTACATGAGAGTAGAGGACTCAGAGACTGTGCATGACTACATGAGAGTAGAGGACTCAGAGACTGTGCATGACTACATGAGAGTAGAGGACTCAGAGACTGTGCATGACTACATGAGAGTAGAGGACTCAGAGACTGTGCATGACTACATGAGAGTAGAGGACTCAGAGACTGTGCATGACTACATGAGAGTACAGGACTCAGAGACTGTGCATGACTACATGAGAGTAGAGGACTCAGAGACTGTGAATGACTACATGAGAGTAGAGGACTCAGAGACTGTGCATGACTACATGAGAGTAGAGGACTCAGAGACTGTGCATGACTACATGAGAGTAGAGGACTCAGAGACTGTGCATGACTACATGAGAGTAGAGGACTCGGAGACTGTGCATGACTACATGAGAGTAGAGGACTCAGAGACTGTGCATGACTACATGAGAGTAGAGGACTCGGAGACTGTGCATGACTACATGAGAGTAGAGGACTCAGAGACTGTGCATGACTACATGAGAGTAGAGGACTCAGAGACTGTGCATGACTACATGAGAGTAGAGGACTCAGAGACTGTGCATGACTACATGAGAGTAGAGGACTCAGAGACTGTGCATGACTACATGAGAGTAGAGGACTCAGAGACTGTGCATGACTACATGAGAATAGAGGACTCAGAGACTGTGCATGACTACATGAGAGTAGAGGACTCAGAGACTGTGCATGACTACATGAGAGTAGAGGACTCAGAGACTGTGCATGACTACATGAGAGTAGAGGACTCAGAGACTGTGCATGACTACATGAGAGTACAGGACTCAGAGACTGTGCATGACTACATGAGAGTAGAGGACTCAGAGACTGTGCATGACTACATGAGAGTACAGGACTCAGAGACTGTGCATGACTACATGAGAGTACAGGACTCAGAGACTGTGCATGACTACATGAGAGTACAGGACTCAGAGACTGTGCATGACTACATGAGAGTACAGGACTCAGAGACTGTGCATGACTACATGAGAGTAGAGGACTCAGAGACTGTGCATGACTACATGAGAGTACAGGACTCAGAGACTGTGCATGACTACATGAGAGTAGAGGACTCAGAGACTGTGCATGACTACATGAGAGTAGAGGACTCAGAGACTGTGCATGACTACATGAGAGTAGAGGACTCAGAGACTGTGCATGACTACATGAGAGTAGAGGACTCAGAGACTGTGCATGACTACATGAGAGTACAGGACTCAGAGACTGTGCATGACTACATGAGAGTAGAGGACTCAGAGACTGTGCATGACTACATGAGAGTAGAGGACTCAGAGACTGTGCATGACTACATGAGAGTACAGGACTCAGAGACTGTGCATGACTACATGAGAGTAGAGGACTCAGAGACTGTGCATGACTACATGAGAGTACAGGACTCAGAGACTGTGCATGACTACATGAGAGTAGAGGACTCAGAGACTGTGCATGACTACATGAGAGTAGAGGACTCAGAGACTGTGCATGACTAATGAGAGTAGAGGACTCAGAGACTGTGCATGACTACATGAGAGTAGAGGACTCAGAGACTGTGCATGACTACATGAGAGTAGAGGACTCAGAGACTGTGCATGACTACATGAGAGTAGAGGACTCAGAGACTGTGCATGACTACATGAGAGTAGAGGACTCAGAGACTGTGCATGACTACATGAGAGTACAGGACTCAGAGACTGTGCATGACTACATGAGAGTAGAGGACTCAGAGACTGTGCATGACTACATGAGAGTAGAGGACTCAGAGACTGTGCATGACTACATGAGAGTAGAGGACTCAGAGACTGTGCATGACTACATGAGAGTAGAGGACTCAGAGACTGTGCATGACTACATGAGAGTAGAGGACTCAGAGACTGTGCATGACTACATGAGAGTGGAGGACTCAGAGACTGTGCATGACTACATGAGAGTAGAGGACTCAGAGACTGTGCATGACTACATGAGAGTAGAGGACTCAGAGACTGTGCATGACTACATGAGAGTAGAGGACTCAGAGACTGTGCATGACTACATGAGAGTAGAGGACTCAGAGACTGTGCATGACTACATGAGAGTAGAGGACTCAGAGACTGTGCATGACTACATGAGAGTAGAGGACTCAGAGACTGTGCATGACTACATGAGAGTAGAGGACTCAGAGACTGTGCATGACTACATGAGAGTAGAGGACTCAGAGACTGTGCATGACTACATGAGAGTAGAGGACTCAGAGACTGTGCATGACTACATGAGAGTAGAGGACTCAGAGACTGTGCATGACTACATGAGAGTAGAGGACTCAGAGACTGTGCATGACTACATGAGAGTAGAGGACTCAGAGACTGTGCATGACTACATGAGAGTAGAGGACTCAGAGACTGTGCATGACTACATGAGAGTACAGGACTCAGAGACTGTGCATGACTACATGAGAGTACAGGACTCAGAGACTGTGCATGACTACATGAGAGTAGAGGACTCAGAGACTGTGCATGACTACATGAGAGTAGAGGACTCAGAGACTGTGCATGACTACATGAGAGTAGAGGACTCAGAGACTGTGCATGACTACATGAGAGTACAGGACTCAGAGACTGTGCATGACTACATGAGAGTAGAGGACTCAGAGACTGTGCATGACTACATGAGAGTACAGGACTCAGAGACTGTGCATGACTACATGAGAGTAGAGGACTCAGACTGTGCATGACTACATGAGAGTAGAGGACTCAGAGACTGTGCATGACTACATGAGAGTAGAGGACTCAGAGACTGTGCATGACTACATGAGAGTAGAGGACTCAGAGACTGTGCATGACTACATGAGAGTAGAGGACTCAGAGACTGTGCATGACTACATGAGAGTAGAGGACTCAGAGACTGTGCATGACTACATGAGAGTAGAGGACTCAGAGACTGTGCATGACTACATGAGAGTAGAGGACTCAGAGACTGTGCATGACTACATGAGAGTAGAGGACTCAGAGACTGTGCATGACTACATGAGAGTAGAGGACTCAGAGACTGTGCATGACTACATGAGAGTAGAGGACTCAGAGACTGTGCATGACTACATGAGAGTAGAGGACTCAGAGACTGTGCATGACTACATGAGAGTACAGGACTCAGAGACTGTGCATGACTACATGAGAGTAGAGGACTCAGAGACTGTGCATGACTACATGAGAGTAGAGGACTCAGAGACTGTGCATGACTACATGAGAGTACAGGACTCAGAGACTGTGCATGACTACATGAGAGTAGAGGACTCAGAGACTGTGCATGACTACATGAGAGTAGGGGACTCAGAGACTGTGCATGACTACATGAGAGTAGAGGACTCAGAGACTGTGCATGACTACATGAGAGTAGAGGACTCAGAGACTGTGCATGACTACATGAGAGTAGAGGACTCAGAGACTGTGCATGACTACATGAGAGTAGAGGACTCAGAGACTGTGCATGACTACATGAGAGTACAGGACTCAGAGACTGTGCATGACTACATGAGAGTAGAGGACTCAGAGACTGTGCATGACTACATGAGAGTAGAGGACTCAGAGACTGTGCATGACTACATGAGAGTAGAGGACTCAGAGACTGTGCATGACTACATGAGAGTAGAGGACTCAGAGACTGTGCATGACTACATGAGAGTAGAGGACTCAGAGACTGTGCATGACTACATGAGAGTAGAGGACTCAGAGACTGTGCATGACTACATGAGAGTAGAGGACTCAGAGACTGCACATGAGAGAAGAGGGCCTAAATGCTGGTTCACAACACAACGCTGGCCAAGTGTTGCATTGCGTGTAGTCAATTGACCTTTGAACCTCGAATCGTGCTCAACAAAGACGGAAACTGATTAGTCTGATGCCGCGTTTCAGATGCTGGATTAGAATCCAGCATCTTAAAAGCAGCGTCAGACCAATCAGAACATCGCATGTCGGCGGCGGCTTGGGTTAAAGACAATTGACAACACGCAATGCAATGCACCACTCGGCCAACGTTGTCCCTTTAGGGACTGTCTGTTTGATGTGTAGTGCTTGCAATGCATTGTTGGTTGGAAGTTACCTTGTTCGGGGATCAATTGATACACAGTGGCACTGGTCCATTAGTCAAAACGGAAGTGATATGGCTGTAAATACCCTTCCCACCGGGTTGAACGTCTGGAGATTAGACCATGTTAAGTGCCAGACGCTCCACATGAGTGAGGAAGATTAATTATCCTCTGTTATTTACCACCACATAAAATACTCACCAGGTGGGAGGCGTGACAATAACTGCCCTGGTGGATTCTGGATTTTAATAGGGAGTTGCAAAAATAACCAAGCATAGTCTTGGAAACCACACCCACATATGCCTGCTCACAGGACTGGGTGTTGCAGTGTGGAAAAATCTAGCATGAGTCCCACCAAAAACAAGGCCAGAAGTTGCATTGTGTACTGATTTATTAAAAAACTAGTTTAACCCTCTCACTGGCATAAGCGACTTAAGTCGCGAAAACGGATTAACCGCGACGAAACAATTCATAAAAAATTAACCGCTCGCGGTATTAACTTCAAAAATTGTACGAATATGCCCAAAGCATGCCTCTAATATACCCCTGAATATCAGGAAAATACGGAATGAGGAAAGGGAAGTAAACATGCCAGCAAACATCACTTCCGGTTAATTCCCGGTCTCGAAGAAGAAATGGCGACTTGCTTTAGAGTAGAGACAAAGCGTTAGACTTCCTATTTGAGGATGACTTCGGCCTGTCCGAGATTGACGTTAGTGAAGGAGAGGAAGAAAGTGCCTGTGCTTACCTGGGAAGTGGCGTAGTTGACAGTGATGCTATGGTAGCTATAACAGAAGCTGTTGGCACCGACCACGAAGCAAGTTTTCAAAGTATAGATCGCCCTACTCTGCCAAGCGAAGCTTCAGATGATAGCGATGGTCATGAAGACTTCCCCCAAGGTAAGAATAGATAAGAGTTGTATAGTAAAGCCTAGTAACTAGCATAATAGTAAGAACTATTTCTCCTGGGAAGGTAGTTTCACTCATGGAGCTGCAGGAGGAGGATGAGGAAGCAGCAGAGGAGAAGACAGGGTTGGAGGAGAGGTTATTTTACAAACCGTTGTTGTTGTTGACCAAAAGTTGACCAGCTAACATTGCTGGTTTCATGTGTAATATGAAATTGAGATGATATAAACCCTTTTATTTTACTTCCTGTCTCTTATAACAATATTCACATTTCTGTGGTTTGTTGCTAAGCAACAAAAATTTAACATAACGTCCCTTCATGCATCAGCTATCACCTGATATATAGTTGTTGGGTACTTGTCTTCATAAGGTCCTCTATAAAAAATATTATGTGAAATTGTGTCAATTTTTGTAAAATGTCCTCCGTAAATCTGCCAGTGAAAGGGTTAAAAATTGAACGGATTCACAAAGCTCGAGTGTCAGAAAGGAAGGTCTGCTACTGGAGTCTAGTAGTAGAGAAGTCAAGCATGCAGTGTCTCTGGGCAAGATGTCAGAGATTCCTGGTATTTATCTCACCCACCATGCAAGCTGGACATGATACAGAGGCCACTAACATCTTTGCTGTGTTTAGCCAGCCACAGTTCTCCATGTGGAGATGCAGTGACCAGTCCACTTACAGACCTCTAAGCTTAATTAACCAGGAGGGATCCAATCTGCTCGTCATTTCAGAGGAAGAATGCTCCCTGAGAAGTGAGGGAGGGGGCCAAGAAGTAGCAGCAGTGCATTTCCCTGGCATCCTCCTCTCCTCTGGTTAGTTCAACATCAGACAAAACCCATGAATGAAGTGGCAGGAATGGTTCATCTAGACATGCCTTGGGGCAGTGGCTGTAATGCAACTGCAAGTTGAATTTCTGGAGGGGAAACTGAAGTTTCAGTATCCAGGGGGCAATGTCATGCAACAAAATGGTCTGTGGCATGCTATTTTTGGCCTTCTGGACCCTGGCCCTAGCTCTGATTCTAGCATCTAGCCCAGCCTCAAAGTGACCGCTGTTGGAGGGTGCCAAGACTCTGCTTCTAGGTATCCAAGATGTTGAGTTCATGGGTTCTGCTTCATAGGCAGTCAAGCTGCTGCCTGGGTCCTGTTCAAAGGGAGCCAAGCTACTGGGTCCTGCTTCATAGGGAGCTAAGCTGCTAAGTGCCTGGGTCCTGCGCCTCATAAGGAGCTAAGCTGCTGAGTGCCTGGGTCCTGCTTCAAAGGGACCTAAGCTGCTGAGTGCCTGGGTCCAGCTTCATAAGGAGCTAAGCTGCTGAGTGCCTGGGTCCTGCTTCAAAGGGACCTAAGCTGCCGAGTGCCTGGGTCCTGCTTCATAAGGAGCTAAGCTGCTGAGTGCCTGGGTCCTGCTTCATAAGGAGCTAAGCTGCTGAGTGCCTGGGTCCTGCTTCAAAGGGACCTAAGCTGCTGAGTGCCTGGATCCTGTTTCATAGTTAGCCAAGGTTCTGAGTGCCTGGGCATGCTTCATAGGGAGCTAAGCTGCTGAGTACCTGGGACCTGCTTCATAGGGAGCTAAGCTGCTGAGTGCCTGGGCATGCTTCATAGGGAGCTAAGCTGCTGAGGGCCTGGGTCCTGCTTCAAAGGGACCTAAGCTGCTGAGTGCCTGGGTCCTGCTTCATAGGGAGCTAAGCTGCTGAGGGCCTTGGCCTTGCTTTATATAGGGAGCTAAGCTGCTGAGTGCCTGGGTCCTGCTTCATAGGGAGCCAAGCTGCCAAGTGCCTGGGTCCTGCTTCAAAGGGAGCCAAGCTGCCAAGTGCCATGATCCTGCTTCATAGTGAGCCAAGTTGCTGAGTGCCTGGGTCCTGCTTCATAGTGAGCCAAGTTGCTGAGTGCCTGGGCATGCTTCATAGGGAGCTAAGCTGCTGAGTGACTGGGTCCTACTTCATAGGGGGTTAAGCTGCTGAGTGCCTGGGTCCTGCTTCATAGTGAGCCAAGCTGCTAAATGCCTGGGTCCTGCTTCATAGTGAGCCAAGCTCCTGAGTGCCCGGGTCCTGCTTCTAGGGAGCCAAGCTAGTGCCCACTAGGCACCTAGCTGTGAGTACCTAGGCCCTAGCGATAGCTACATGACAGTAGATTGAAAATCAATCCCCAGACGACAACAAGAAGATACTTAATTATAAGCGGAGCTTGGATTCATTTTCTAGTCAGGCAACTAGGGGGCTAAGACCTGCCAACATTTCATTTCTGCAGCAAATAAAAATCTTTAATGGAATATCCCAAAGCAAGGTGCTCTCTCGTGGTTTTTAGAAAACCACCAAGGTGGCTATGGTTCAGAAGACAAAATCTTGCAAGCTTCATCATTCTCTTTATGAACTAGTGAAAACTCGGCACCAAGGTGGCCGTGGTTCAGAAGACAAAATCTTGCAAGCTTCATCGTCCTCTTTATGGACTAGTGAAAACTCGGCACCAAGGTGGCCGTGGCTCGGAAGACAAAATCTTGCAAGCTTCATCATTCTCTTTATGGACCAATGAAAACTCTGCACCAAGGTGGCCGTGGTTCGGAAGACAAAATCTTAACCTTCATCACTGTCTTTATGGACCAATGAAAATTCTGTGTGGGGCATTATTCCCAGAGCACCTCCAATACTGTTGCCAGCCAATATATCCCCACAAAGCTCATGGCCTAGTTAAAACTTAGTTAATTAGCTCTCAGGCAAACGCACACTTCATTCCTTGGCTCGTATTTTATTTGTGAAAATTGATTTTTCAATACTGTCCACAGATAACAACTCAGAAGATGAATGGAGTGAGAATAGGTGACAATATGATAGAATTGGATGAAGCAAAGAAACTTTTTTTTTTAATGGTGTGTGTTTTTAAAATTATTTTATCGAGTCGGTGCACAGAACTACTAGAACAGACACAATAAAACAATAAAACAATAGGAACAACAGCTCTAATTGATCTTTGCCAGCGGCAAAACTCGTAACCATAATGAGAAATTTGATAACACCATCTTTAATATTGGCACTATTGCTAATTACAACATTTCACTAGATTAAAGGGGTAAATTTAGGAGTAGGCCATCGCTATAACCTGGCAGTGACATAATTTTGGGGGTGTTGTTGGGGTGGGGGGTAGGAAGGTACCCCAATCAGATCAAACGTTTTGATGTTATTTCATTAAATAACCTCTGGGACTCTTGCTCAAATGGAGTATAGCCTCGATAAGATAGTGAGTGTTCTTCGTGACTTTCCTAGCTGCATGTGTCATCCAAGGGCACACACAAATGGAGGTCTCGACCACGCGACAATGGTTGCTGTTTGTGTGACTATTTGTCAACACCCTCAACTAAAGATGATCAAACCAAGTGATATCCGCTGGCTGGCACGTAACAGATCTGTAAGAGCAATCAGGTGAAGGCCAGCCTTGTTCCTCGCGAAGGTTTCACTACCTACATCTCCAGTTCTCCATTGTGCAGTTTGGCTGTCTCGCTGGTGAGAGTTGCCTCTGCAATGGCTGCTGCCTGCCGGGATTAGAGGAACTGTCATCTTCTGAGTCATCTGTCTTCGCAGAATGCCTCAATGATGTTCCACTGTATTGGATGCCCCCCACTCAGATGACATTTCATAATGCCAGGCCAGATTATACTTTGAACATTTGCATTGCAATGAAATTATAGGTGGGCGTGTTCAGTCTAAAAATGAGAGCACATATTTCGCTAAAAGTAGGTTGAGGACTCGAGGTTATTGAGTCTGTGGTCTATTTGAGGTCAGGATATAGGTTGCAGTCTTGAACACAGACATACATACCATACACATGCACACCACACACATGCACACCACACACATGCACACCACACACCACATACATGCACACCACACACACCACACATGCACACCACACACATGCACACCACACACAAAATAACCTTTGTTAGAACGCACACACTGCAAACCTCACCAGTCTTGTCTCGTGGTGAATAATGAGCTTGAGGAGGAGGGTGTGGTCCCTGATGCACACGTTCACAGGGACCTCCTCTAGCTGGTCCTTGATGGTGAGGTGGAGGTCAACGCTACCACGCTCATGTTTGCCCGAGTGGGAGTAGAGGAGCAGAGTCTTGTCTTCCCCATCTGTGGGAGTATTCTTCAGCAGGTAAAATGCCCTCCCAATGAAGTTATCTGACTTCTTGTAGTACCTGAAATAATCACAATTGTCAGTGAATTGGTGACACAAACCGATGGTATGCCATGTCTAAATAATGCACACCCTTGTGGATTTGATGTTAGTCCAGTCTAAATAAGGCACACTCTTGTTGAATTGGTGCCGTAAGTCTAGTTTAGGCTCTAGATTCTAGACAGAGTGAGAAGCTAAAATAAATCAAGCAACATTCAGGGGTGGCTGTTCCACAGGTTTGGCATGGCCAGACCAACAATATGACATACCTTTCCAAAGCAACTACCTCTAAGGATAAAAAATGGATGAGTAATTTTTTAAGGCTTTTCTTCCTGTGTACCAATCATTACGTACGCTGTCACTGGAGTCCATTGGATCACATTGAAAAAGGTGGCGCTGCCACTGACATTGTTGTTGCAGTTGATGTTGCTTTGGTTATCATTAATTTTTGTTGATGTTGCTTCTCTTAGTGTTACTATCATCTATTGTTGTTTACTGTTCTTGCTAAGATTATTAGCATACATTCGGTTGAAACTCAAAAGACCGTTTTTATGAAGTCAGTTCCAAATTGAAATATTTAATGTGATGCCCTACACACACATCTATGGCAAGGAATGGGAGACCTCCGTAATGCCATGCATGCCAGCACATGCGCAAGGTAATGTAAATCTGTGTAAGCATTGTGGGTCAGGCATTCATCTTAAAAAGTATGTCTGTGCATGCAACACTTTCACAGCAGGAGATGGTCATTACCATGATTCCAGGAGGAGAGAGAAGGGTATAATAAGTGACAGAGTACTGGCTGTAGAGGAGTGAGAACTGGCTGCATAGCAATAAGAGGAGAGAGAACTTGGTGCATAGGCAGTAGAGGCGAGAGTAGTAAGTAGAGAAATGAGAACTGGCTGCAGTCGGTAGAGGAATGAGAACTGGCTGCACATTCAGTAGAGGAGATACAACTGACTACAGAGTCGGTAGAGGCGAGAGAACTGGCTACACATTCAATAGAGGAGAGAGAATTGGCTACACATTCAGTAGAGGAGAAATAACTGGCTACACATTCAGTAGAGGAGTGAGAACTGGCTACACATACAGTAGAGGAGATACAACTGGCTACACATTCAGTAGAACTGGCTACACATTCAATAGGGAGAGATAATTGGCTAAACATTCAGTAGAGGAGAAATAACTGGTTCACATTCAGTAGAGGAGAGAGAACTGGCTTCACATTCAGTAGAGGAGTGAAAACTGGCTTCACATTCAGTAGAGGAGTGAGAACTGGCTTCACATTCAGTAGAGGAGAGAGAACTGGCTTCACATTCAGTAGAGGAGAAAGAACTGGCTACACATTCAGTAGAGGAGAGAGAACTGGCTACACATTCAGTAGAGGAGTGAGAACTGGCTACACATTCAGTAGAGGAGAGAGAACGGCTACACATTCAGTAGAGGAGAGAGAACTGGCTACACATTCAGTAGAGGAGAGAGAACTGGCTACACATTCAGTAGAGGAGAGAGAACTGGCTGAATAGATGAACAGAAAGAAGACTCATGCTAACTGCAGGCTTGCCATGTGCATTTAGAAGCTAGGCTCTGCCTTGAGATATTTTCACTTTCTAGTGGTGTAATCCAACATACTCCTTAGGCTTCTTGGCAGAAGAATGAGCGGCATTGGTTTTTCTTCCCCTGAGATAAAGGTAAAGAATGTAACTAAAAACTCAAAATGCAGCCATGATTCCCTTACCATACTTCAGCCACAATCATCTCCTTGGTGGGATCTTTCAGCGTGCTGTAGGGAAATACATCTTTAGAACGACAGCAATATCAACAAAGAACAACAATTGATAACCATAACAACAATAACATGACCACAACAACATGACAATAATACCATTACGACGACAACATGAAACAACAATATGATGATGACAGCAACAATATGACAACAACAGCAACATGATGGCAACCAAAACATGACAACATGAGGCAACAATATTATGATGCTGACAGCAACAATATGACAAACAACAGCAACATGATAGCAACCAAATCATGGCAACTGAAGCAACAACAAAATTACCACAACATCAACAATAACATGATAATAATGACATTGCAACAACATGAAGCAACAACGTCATGCTGACAGCAACATGACAACAACACGATAGCAACCATCACATGACAACTGTACGAACAACAATGAAGCAACACCATGATGTTGACAGCTATAATATGAGAACAACGGCAACATCATGATAGCAACAAAAGCATGGCAATGGTAACAACGTGCTAAGAACAGTAACAATGTGACAACAATGGTGACACCGTGAAAAAATGGCACAACAACGTGACAACAATAGCAACATGACAACACAACAACAATAACACGAGGAAAACAACACGACAAAAACAACAGCAAAACATGGCAACAACAACAAGAAGAACAACGACTGCTTCTTAAAACTTACAACTTGAAAGTTTGATTCCAAACTGGAAGCAGAGTAGCCGGAGCAAACCGGGTCCTCTTCAGGACGTCGATGACTCCGCCTTCCTTCCACTCTGTCATATTTTGGGAATACAGAGACACATCTGCTTGCGTTTTACTTTGGAATATCGCCACGTGACAGATAACATCAGGAAGAGACTTGGGATCCTTCGGATGGAGATTCGCACCTTTCACTGTTAAAAAAAATTATAATGTGAAGTGTTCGAGTAACAAACGCATTCCTCTCTTACCACAACTGACCAAATGCAGTCCAGTCCTCTAAAAATTAAAATAAATAACTCGTCAAGAAAGGCAGCAATGGATTTGCACTGATTGCAGTATTGTTATCATACCTCTCTCTGCCTGGCTCTATCATGCAAAGCATCGAACTTGGCGTCAGGAAGTTGGAGAATCTGATGCAGCCGCAGATAGAAAATACATTATCAGCAGGTGACACTTGAAGGACAAAAGTGTTGAAATAGAGAGCCAATGCCACTACATCAACTTCTTAACTGTATGCATTGCCATAGGCCCATACGCTAGAGATCAGCTCCTTCTCATAGCCTCCCACAGGCAAACTGAATGGTGACTTCATTAAGACAATGCAGGCCAACAAAAAAGTGCTCTTACCCACCCACCCCACCTCCCACTCCCTCCCCACATACTGCATACATCCCTCCCCCCCACTTTCCTCCCCTTGTCCTTTCTTGCTGGAGTCCTTGAAATGCTATCAACTCACCGCACAAAAACCACATAAAAATGATGTCATTATAAATTGCAAACTTGTCTATCTTACAGTTATGGCATGCCAAGCTGCTCTAAATCTTCACTATACCAATAGTGGCAGTCATCGCTGTGTGGCTGGTCAAATTTGTCCTCCCTTTATTAGGGACATTTTTGAAGGCCTGTCCACACACTATGCAACGATGGAAGTGCATCAGAAGTGCATCCAGTCCTGAACAACCTAAATTTGGACCACTGCATGTTGGTTGCGTCCACACCAACATTTCAATAAACATTTCAATAAATAACATACACAGCAACAAAAAAAAGAATAAAAGAGGAAGCGAGAGAGAGAATTTTTTAAATCTTGGGGACGGGTTATCTACAGACCTGAAGGAGCTCTACGCTGCAAAACAGGAAAAGGGTAGAGTAGATAAGGGAAAGGCAGTACCATCACGATGATGGTGCTCCATGAATCCCACAAGGAAAGGAATCAGGAGGTAATCGTTGGCTATATCAGTAGCTACGGTGTCAGTAGCTACAGTGTAAGTTGGTTTGGATCTAGTTAGCTTTGGCCCTACAAGTTTCTAGCAATAACACCAACTTAGCACTCTAGTCTAGCAATAACACCAAGTTAGCACTCTAGTCTAGCAATAACACCAAGTTAGCACTCTAGTCTAGCAATAACACCAAGTTAGCACTATAGTCTAGCAATAACACCAAGTTAGCACTCTAGTCTAGCAATAACACCATGTTAACACTATAGTCTAGCAATAACACCAAGTTAGCACTATAGTCTAGCAATGACACCAAGTTAGCACTCTAGTCTAGCAATGACACCAAGTTAGCACTCTAGTCTAGCAATAACACCAAGTTAGCACTCTAGTCTAGCAGTTAGCACTCTAGTCTAGCAATAACACCATGTTAGCACTATAGTCTAGCAATAACACCAAGTTAGCACTATAGTCTAGCAATGACACCAAGTTAGCACTCTAGTCTAGCAATGACACCAAGTTAGCACTCTAGTCTAGGAATAACACCAAGTTAGCACTCTAGTCTAGCAAGTTAGCACTCTAGTCTAGCAATAACACCAAGTTAGCACTATAGTCTAGCAATAACACCAAGTTAGCACTCTAGTCTAGCAATAACACCAAGTTAGCACTATAGTCTAGCAATAACACCAAGTTAGCACTCTAGTCTAGCAATAACACCAAGTTAGCACTCTAGTCTAGCAATAACACCAAGTTAGCACTCTAGTCTAGCAATAACACCAAGTTAGCACTCTAGTCTAGCAATAACACCAAGTTAGCACTCTAGTCTAGCAATAACATCAAGTTAGCACTATAGTCTAGCAATAACACCAAGTTAGCACTCTAGTCTAGCAATAACACCAAGTTAGCACTCTAGTCTAGCAATAACATCAAGTTAGCACTCTAGTCTAGCAATAACACCAAGTTAGCACTCTAGTCTAGCAATAACATCAAGTTAGCACTCTAGTCTAGCAATAACACCAAGTTAGCACTCTAGTCTAGCAATAACATCAAGTTAGCACTCTAGTCTAGCAATAACACCAAGTTAGAACTCTCAAGCTCTGGCACGCAATTATTTTTCTGGATCTCTTTGAATCGACTCAAACCACCTCTCGAATTGCATTGGATCACACAATTTCCTAAATCAAATTCAGTGTGACAATTAATTCATCAAGTGAGAATTGAATGTGCAGTGTGGACAGACCTTCACTGTCACATGACACATCTTCCCAGTAGTACTATAGGGAAGGCTTACTGTCACATGACACATCTTCCCAGTAGTACTATAGGGAAGGTTTACAGTCATATGACACTCAATAGTACTACACGGAAGACTTTGTGCCAATGACAAACTTCCCTTATACTAAATATAGTGCTAGGAATTGTGTGAGAGTGTATGTGTGTGTGTGTGGGGGGGGGGGGGGGCTCTAGTGCAAGACAAGAAAGATTTTGTATGTGACGCTAACTCTTCCTCATCATCGTCGTCGTCGTCGTCATCATCATCAATATATTATAATTATAATAATAATAATAATAATAATAATAATCATCATCATCATCGTCGTCATCGTCGTCATCACCGTCGTCGTCATCATCATCATCTATTATAATAATAATAATAATAATAATAATAATAATAATAATAATAATAATAATAATAATAATAATAATAATAATAATAATAATTATTATTATTATTATTATTATTATTATTATTATTATTATTATTATTATTATTACTACTACTACTACTACTACTACTACTACTACTACTACTACTACTACTACTACTATTATTATTATCATCATATAGCAGCCCTCAACAAGGTGCATGATGATGGAGGATGAGGTGAAATACTCCAAATAGACTAGGCCCTCAATAAAACAGCAGCGTGTCTATCTTTAGTGAAATGGTGCACCCTCAAGTAGATCACGCATGCCCACCTATAATTGCATTGCAATGCACATGCTCATAAGAACTCCTAGCAGAGGATTATGAAACATTCACTATCATAAATAGTATGAATCTGCGAGCACAATGGCTCAGAAGACAGCATCCACAACATGTCTGGGTTGGTAACAGCCAGTACAGCACCGGGTAATGCCGGCGAGAAAGCCAAACTGCACAATGAAGACACCGAGAGACTGCCTTCCTATCACAATGAATCTGACAGGAAACGAATAGTAGACAACGAATAGTTGCACAAACAAAGGTATCATTACCTAATGGGGATATGGTGATCCATTAACATGCATGCCGGTACGATGCATGCTTGGAAGCATGAATGGTAACAAAACAAGCGCAATCTAACCGGGGAAAAAATATGGCGGAAGGATGGAGGAAATAGGGACAATTAATGCCTCGAAACACCAAATGAGGCAAAATTCAATTCAATGGTGCAAAATAAAGAACACTGCTAGTATTATTTATAGAGACACTTAATGCGTTTTTGCACTAAATCATCTCAACATAGAATAGACATGTCATCATTTAGTGACAATTCTATGTAAAAGCACAAACATTGGTCTGGAAAGTACTGGAAAGTATAAGCCAATAAGCAAAAGTTGAAGCTAATTAGGACAATTTGAGCACATAATAGTAATGAAGCATCTCTTTCACAGGGCAAATCTGCTTATAAAATTGGGCTCATAAAATAATTAAATACCTCTTTTATGTACGAGATGTATGCAGCAATCTCTGTCGAGTGACGATGCAGAGCAGCACTTAGAACCAACAGGCAAATTCTCTCCATCTTTGAATCACAAATTAGTTGGTTTTTAATGATAAATATTAAATATATTCATTGCATCACTATTTGTCAGGCCTACTTAACATTATTCATCTTTAGATCGTAATAATAATAAAATAAATTTACATGAATTTTTTTTACGAACCTCTTCAGAATCGACACTGGAGGCATCCATGAAAGGTTCTTCTTGGCCAGAAGTCTTGTTTGCGTTCACCATGCTCTGCAAGAGGAATGCATTGACAATACTCTTTCTTCATATTATATTACATACTATGAGAGAAAAGTGAGAAAAATTCCGCACATGTGCAAAGCAGTGTAAAATAATCATGTCATCTTGTATATATATATATTATGTACAGACATGTATATAAGCTTTCTCCAATCAAGAGAATCGTGAAGTTTCCACTTTTTATCTCTATTATGTGGGACCTCCAGTTTGCCACAAGAGACCCGGGATGTTTTTTAATGGAATTTGGTATCCATCACAGTCCCTGAAATGTCATTCAGCCAAATCAATCATGCTGTAAAAAGGAGGTCACTCAATCAAGGCTCCACCCACTTCATATATAGTTTGAGCTTGTGCTAGCTCTGTGCAATGACCTGTCCAAGCACCTCACTTCTGAACTGGAAGAGTAACTAGGGTACATAAGGTCATGAAGTGTAGGATATGAGCTTGTTTATGTTATATCAGAGCTTGCATTAGGTTAACATTTTTGCATTAAGAAAATTTGCTTATTTAAATTTAATTTAATTTTTTTTTTTTACTTCATCAGAATATGAGTAGAGGCTGGTCATACTAGGTAACACTTGATCACACTAGGTCACACAACAGAAGGATATGCAGAGGTAGTGCATACACTTCATTGTGCAGTCTAAGTTGTGCCATGTTGCATGTGTAACATAAATCTTCATGTTTGCTAAACCTTACATTCCCTCTAGACTGCCTCCTGTGTGTGGAGCAAAACTCTTCAATGCCAAATAATCTGCAAGAGAAAGCAAAACCACAAAAAACAGCTGATTATATAACAACAATGAAAAAAATCTTGCTCTGCTTCAACAAGCAAAAACAACAAAAATCAACTTCTAGTTAGTAATCTGCTTTATTCCTGTGCTTGCTTGGCATCGCAAGCCACCTCAAAGATCACACGACCTATATTGTTATGTTCTCTTCTTTTAGAGATACAACCATATAACGAGGCACTCTGCTCCTAAAGGGAGGTTTAGTCTATGTTGTCATTAATGCAAGCCTTCCTCCCTTCCCTCACATCACAACATGAGGGAGATCGACTTCTATTTTTACATCAAATGCGACATACTATGACCTCCCAATGTTGTGACTGCATAATCATTATAATGTTAATTCTATGGAACGCTCTTCGAGGAACATCCAAGACCTTTTATGCATGCAAATACACTTCTCACGCTTACCCCTCAGACGAGTTTTCCGCTTCCTCCTCCACCGTAGCAGTGAAGACCGCGCCAAGCCTCTTGGAAAGTCTTTTCTCTGGTAGAGCAACCCGGCGCTTCAATCGCAAAGAACATTTTCCAGTAAAGTTGTGCACCACCAAGTTACCATTGTTAGAAACAGCCGAACTGTTATCAGGTTTAGAATTGACGTCCATGTTCAGCAGGACATGAATGCATGTCAGAAGCTCAGCAGTTCTCAACAAATAGTTATAGGCTAACACCATGCCACACCCCTTAAAACTCCAAGGTGTTAATTAGTGAGGCATGTCGGCAATTAGCTTCCGCTCACTCCAATTGCAAGCGTACTCAGTTGGTGGTATTGCTCACTCTAGTGGGCTTCGAAGGGCCCCCCCCCCAGTCGTAACTCGTTTCTCAGTGCGCGTGCAATAATTATAACGGTGCTGCGGTTGGTAAAGGGTCTGTGCATGCGCAGTTTAATTTGCTCATACCACAATTGTGGGTGTGTCAATAGAAGGTGTGCCCCTCTTTTTTTTTGCGTGGTGTGGAACTTGTGAAATTCTTCAACTACCCATGAAGAGTCAAACTTCTCTGGATTTAATAAAATGTTAATATATATATTATATAGTTTTAATAGAACCCCTTTCAAGTTCAAATGTTCAAGTGATGACATTAGGGAAATGGCTTGTCCCAAACCCCGATAGCAAAGATCCCATTACTGAGGCTGCATTCCCATGCTGCACAGCCACAGAAATCTGTTGAAGAAGATGTTGATGGGAGTTCTCTATGTAAGTCACTGACCTCAGGCGGCGTCCCAATTCCCTGAAGAATGCCTTTGCTTGAGGCCCAAAAGATCCACATGTCTCTACCATCACAGGTACAAACTTGATGCCGAGTCCAGGTGGGCATACTTTTCACCCTTCAAAATCTCCGCCTGTGCTGCCACTGCACCAACCTCAGTGACTGCAGCCAAAAGGTTGGATGGGGCAAAAGTGGCACTGCAGGTTGCATCTCATACCAAGAGTCTACCACTTGACCATGGAATGATGGACATGCCATCAGGTCTCTTTCTATTGGACCGAAGCAGACCTGAGGGCTCCAGCAGGTGAAGGGAGATTTGCAGCAGTTAAGACCAGTGGATGATATCATTTAAAGCACCATGGCGAGAAAGCCTTCCCTGACTCTGCCTGCAGCTCAACCCATGCATGCCAAACTGCTCGACATCCGATTCACAGTAACTACAAGAGTGTGGCTGGCACAGGGGCTATTCGAACTACGTCATCGCTCATTTGGAGACCCAGTGAGGAGATTGGCAGGGCATTAAGCCAGGCACCTGACTCACATGCAGACACTGTGAGGAGATGAGCTCTGGTTTTGGCGTCACTAGCATTCCGCAAAAGTGACTCTGCCCTTTCCAAAATACGAGGGATGTCTCACGACCTCTGCTAATGAGAAGCAGGTGGAGCTGGAGGAGGCAAGACAAGGTCATCACCCCAGAGTGAAAGGGCAACCTCAATCTCAGGGTACTTGACAGCACTAAACCGAGGGGGGAGGATATGGTGATGAGATTGGACGATCCATTAGCAGAAGCCAAAAAGGCAGAGGGAGCAAGATGAACCATACTCCTAATTCCAATTTTCCCATGGTTCACTGGAAGGGTGGCCTGTAGCCAAGAAGGGTCATTGTTCTGAAAATCTACTTGGTTAAAGAAAAAGAAGTCCTCAGAGGAAAACTGTAAGACTTTTTATCCTGTCTATATCGATAATAACCAACTACCTATATATGCAGTGAATCAACCTACTGCAGTTTCCCCTCAAACTGAATCAGCCCAGTTGAATCCTGAACCTAGTTCATCAACTGTGACATCTTCTCTTCCACTCATTTCTTACCCTCCTCCTCCTGCCTATCTGGATATTGGCATTTTGCTACAAAGTGGAAATTTAAATCACCTATTACAAACTTAACATCATCAATCCAGATTCTTCATATAATTATCTTGCTAAGAATTTTTGTGGCATCAATCATCGCTTTAAAGCTGAGTGGGTTAGACGTCATCCATGGTTTGCATTATAGAATTACTCAAGATGGTGTCTGCTGTAAAGCTTGTGCTTTGTTTGCTCCCAGCGACATTAGGCAGAAAAAGTTAGGGATCTTTGTAACAAAGCCTTTTCAGGTCTGGACTAATCAGTCTTCAGCCATAAAGATCATCAATACCATCATGGTTCAATGACAAGAATTGTTGCTTTTAGAACTTCGTGACCCAGAATGCAAGCAACGTGAAGAGCAAGTGGCTCAAAATACAATGGTGATAAAGTCACTGTTGGAGTGTGTTTGCTTTTGTGCAATGCGCAAGGTCTTTCTTTTCGAGGTCATAGAGATGATGTTACAGCAACTGAGTTCGATAGTAAAGGTAACTTTATTGAACTGGTCCAATTTAGGGCTAAGACGGACGAGGTGCTGCGCATATATCTGGAAAATTCACCTCGAAATGCAGTGTATACCTCTAAGACCATCCAAAATGAAATGATCTCCATAGTAGGTAGCACAATCTGGAATAAGATTATTAAAAGATGCAAAGTATTTCCAAGTGAGGTAAGAGATTGTGCTAATTTGGAGCAGGTTTCAATAATGATACAATTAATTTTGTTTATGCTGAGAAACAAATCAGAGAAGAATTTCTTGATTTTATTTCTGTGGAACGTCTCACAGGTGATTCCATCTCAACTGCTCTTCTTTCTTGGCTTCAAGCACATGACATAGATGTCGCATTCTGTAGAGGTCAAGGCTATGATGGTGCAGCCAGTATATATGTCTTCCAGCAATGTGGATGTTCAGGCAAGGATCCGTCAAGTAGGCCCTTTAGCTTCACTGCCAGAGTCACCAGTTGAATCGAAAGCATGCTCAATTTCCAATATAGAAATGCCAATGCTGTTATTTCAGAAATTGCTAAGTTTTTAAAAATTATTCCCCAAACCATCAGCATTTTTTTAGCATGTTATTGAATCAGTTTCACCTGCAGTTTCTCAAGGACCTGTGCCGAACATGCTGGGTTCAGAGGACAGATTCCTATTTGGTATTTTATGACTTGTGGCAATTGGACTTTGGATTGAGAAACCTTGGCATTCCCGCCAACCAATGTTTCTGCAGACAGCCCTGAAGTGTACTATTGTGAAACATCATGATGCCTTTCTTGAATCCACATAACCACAGAAATGGAAACAAATTTGGATCAATTCACCAGACAAAAATAAAACTGCTTGGTCTCATTCCGTACTGGTGTGTCTTATGCCTCTTCCATTAAAGATGGAGGTGAACTGTACAAGTCTGACTTGCCTTCTCCATTAAAGATGTAGGTGAACTGTACAAGTCTGACTTGCCTTCTCCTCCATTAAAGATGTAGGTGAACTGTACAAGTCTGACTTGCCTCTCCTCAATTGCTCTCTACATAATTTAATAGATGGAAGATAAAATTTATTTCTATGTCACCAGGTGACAGGCCTGACACTCTACGAGCAGCTTTACTATGCTGTGATGAAGATGCCTTTCAAGTACTTCTAGTTATAGCATGTACACTACCAACTACAACCTGTGCGTCAGAGAGAGTCAACAGCCAGCTGAAGTTGCTGAAGACATATCTTCGGTCTACAATGTCAGAAGAGCGATTTGGTACTTCGGCAGTGATCAAAGTCCATCGTAGAATGGTCCAAGATCTTAATTTCAACTATCTGGTTGCAGCCTTTGCAAACAAGCTCCCTTGCAGGATGGCTCTAACCCTGCCTACAAATACAGCAAATGATACAATTTTTATGTAAAATCCTGCTCATTATTTAAATGACTTTTGAAAACAGCATGTGGTTTAATAAAGTGAGTGTGGCAGTCATAAAGTTTATCGGAAGAACCGCCCCCCCCCCGTCTTTAATTTTCTTGATCCGCCCCTGCTATTTAACCACACAAACAAAGGTGTAAGGGGGAAGTGGGGTGGAAGGCTAGAGTTCAGGTGGATAGAGAGTTTCTACAAGAGGCCACACCCACTGTCCATTCATCGATTTTAGAGCACTTGTCATTGATTGGATTAGGCAAGTATTCAACAGGCTGCTGCCACCCCTTCTTGCAACGAACAGCCTCACCTACGGTCCCACTATTCTTGCTAACCGGCCAAATTGTCCCAGCTTCCTCATATTTTTATCAAGCCTGATGGGCGGGAGAAAGGTTTGGATCTCTTTTACTAGCCCAAAGAAAATGCCTGATAACATTTTGATACAGATCGTGGATTTGCAAAAACAGCCTCATTGTGAACAACAAAAAGGAAGGTCAAGTACTTTGCAATTATGCCCACTTGATAATCATGACAATTAAGCCACCCCTAACCACACCTCCATTTCTAATGGTGGTTCTGGTACAGCCATTTAGATAAATTCCCAGCACGAAATGCCCCTTTTCATCATATGCTGTAACTATTACTCTCCTGACACTCACAATGCTGATACCAAATTTTTCCCTTCCAACACCTATAGTAAGATGAATACTTCATTTGGGCCTATGGAATGCACATAGGCAACAAACAAACTGTCTTTCTTTCAATTGCTTACATATGCAAATTGTCTTGATGTGTTAAACCTGGCTCACAAGACACATTTTTTATGGAGAAATCCTTTCATAAGTGTCCACGATTTATTGGCATTATAGAGATGGTAGAGGTGGTAGTGTTTGGGTTGCATATCAATATTGACCACAGTGTCTTGCTCTATGATGTTCATGGTCCCTAATTAAAGATAGTATAATAAGTGCATACCACAAGTTTGTTCCTGTGTCCAAAATCACTTCTCCTCAATGGTCAGTCAAATAATAAGTTATCTACTGAAGAAGGCTAGCACTCTTCTCTGCCGTCAAGAATGTAAAGCACGGTTCATCCAAGAGTCAAAACTATTTTTCCATGGGTCAATTCTTCTTCTTTAAGAACATGAATTTAACTTATCTTCTGCCTTCCACTCTAAGTCAGCAAATTATAAAAATATCTGTCTCATCGAAAGTCCTCAGTATTCACGAATCTGCTGTGCTCAAGCATCCACTCGAAAAAGTAACTATTTCTTTAACTCAATTTTTACCACCAGTGATTTTGTTATTCCTTCTCTGGAAGACCTTCCCCCCCCCCACTGCCCCCCCCTTTCCCCCCACACCCACAGACTAATTACACCACATATCCAAATGAATCTGATGTTTTCAAGCTCTTGAGACACTTGAAAATAAGGCTCCTGGTAATTGACAATATGAGCCTTCTCATTCTGAATGTACTCCCATCACTTATTTCTTCACATTTTGTATTGATTTATGTACAACTGTCCACAAAATTTTCCCTATCTCAAAGCGCTCAATGCTGTAAAACTACCGACCAATTTTCCTTCTGTGTCTGTTATTGAAAGTCTTGTCTATTATTTTCTTATTCGGCCCACTAATCTAATAATCAACATGGCTTTTTGAAGAACCATTCATGTCTAGGCATTATTAAATTATGCTTGATTTTCTTTCTCAAATTTGCATGAAAGTTTTTCAAATCTACCTATAATTTTCAACATTCAGCCTGTTATTCGCAATTATCTTGAAGTTTATTAACAGCTATAATAATATATGCATTTTCATTTCTGATTATATAGTTGCAGTGGAGCAATGACTTTAGTTTCAATTTAATCTTCCAAAGTGGATTTTTGTCTACCTGTAAAATTATTGGACAAACTAGGAAAAAATTATTCTGCTGCTTATGACAAGCACTTTAGTGAAATAGACTTTCATGCAGTTGACGGTTCGGCTTCTTGGTTCTTCCAGTAATTTGTCAAACTCGAAAGAAACACCATCTCCTTGGTCAAGTAAGTGGGTAGGTTCCTTTTCAACAATCCCAAAGTTGGTTGTCACTAGAAACATTTATGAATGTTTGACAATGGTTTTATTTTTACAGGATCAAGCAACCTTGCATACTTGAATGCGGAAATGGTTGGCCCAAAGAATTCCTTGACCTCACTCATCATGGTTAGTGCTGATGAATTGTGATAGTGGTTTCCACTTTCCACTTCTTGTATTTGCTAAAATGTCAGTTATAGGCCAATAAGGTTAATGATCCTGCTATAAAACACATCATCAAAAAATTCTAAAAAGAAATGAAGTCTAAAATTCTTAAAATGCTACCTAAAATGCTAGCATTATTCAAAAATTCTTTAGCTAACTAAATAATGCTAGCATAATTTATCAAGGCCCACTCGTGTCTATCCAAGTTACTGTCATCCTTTTCTGTGATCATGAAATTGACTGAGAGCAATGAATCATGTAATGTTGATCCCTAATCCTGAACTACTGTACAAATTTAGCTTATTGGCATAACTGGACCCCTGTGGTGTTCCTGGGCGTATCTCGCAGATCATACACACTTTGTGGCAGTTAAAGGAACTTAATCTGATCTACTTCCAGTTAGATCAGGTGTTCCTTGGCAAATGTTCTTGGGCTTTTTTGCTCCTTGTATTTATGACCAAGCACCATTCATTTTGTTCTACTTATTTATTTGCCGATGATACAAAAATTTTACAAGAGAAAAAAAACACGAACAGTCAGACTAATTTGTAGTGACCTGGATGCCTTGTGTGTTTGTGATGCTCAACATGGAAGTTATTAGTCAACTCAATTAAATGTGTTGTAATGCAATTCTCTTTTAACTACCCAAACCCTAACTATCTCCTTCATCAACAGGCAACTCATCATGTGTGCAGAGGAGCATAGTGACCTGGGGACCATCATTTGTGCGCAGTGGAGGATAGAGACTTGGGGATCATCATGTGTGAAGAGATTTGGAGATCATAATGCATGCAGCAGAGCATAGAGACCTGGTGACCATCATGTGTGCTAAGGAGCATAAAGACCTGGAGACCACCTTGTCTGCAGAGGAGCAAAGAGCATAGAGACCTGGGGATCACTGTTACCAGCAATCTGTCTTGAGAATATGTGCACCTCCTTATAAATTACTCAATAAAAAAAATAAACGATCATCTCTAAAAGCAAGACCTTGAGGCTGCACCTTGACTTCTCTCTAGTTCATAGCAGATTATCTTACTGTTCACAGTCGTGGAGACTACAGCTGTCGAAGGATGTCTTATGCTTAAAAAAATATATAGACAACCTACCAAGTTCATTCTTGATGACTTTACCTCTGATAATAATAGACTAATTTTACTTCAGTTGCTGCTCTAATGCATCGGTTTAAACTACATCATGTTCTTGATCATAAAGATCCTCCAGAAAATCTTGACATGAATTCACAAATTTCTTCGGTCTTCTCCTCCGCTAGGGCCTCCAGATCTAATCAAAATTTCAGTCGGTCTAGTTGAATGCATCACTTTTATTGTAACAGAATTGTCATGCGCTAGCCACAAACATTAATCCACTTTCCTACTCTTGCATCAAACATTAACTTTCCTCTGGGACACTTTTCATTGTATGTCCTTGTTCCTCCACAATCCTACATTCTTAAGGCCAGTATTGCCCATTTAGAACTATTTTATATAAACCTTCATAACTTTGTTGTCCTTCCTCCCCTACAGCTCATTTTGATACCAGAGTACAGCGTGTTGCAGGAGCTTTCTAATGATACACTTTATAAAAAGTAAAGCATAGAGGTTTGAGAAAATTCTGACAGAATCACAAAAAATATTCCCTATCAAAATATATGCCCTATATACATTTCACTTTTATGGATGTAGTATGGATGTAGTAGAGCAACTACTAAGGCCCGCAGTGAGTGAAGAATTTAGCCATAACACTAAGGGGAATATAATGACAAGGTGAACCGTATATGGGTAAACATAGGCATACACACATGACTATAATAATATTATGGGACTATATAGTACTTCCAAATTGAAAATCTCTCACTCACTGCGTAGAGCAAAGAGAGAGCTACAAAATGATATATAATGAAGCAGGTATACACAAATTTTCCTAGAGATATTTCATTTATCCTTCAAAAAACATGTTTCTGAGAAATGGCTGTTTGAAATTGGGTTACTTTTATATTGGGTCCTACTGTCAGTCTAGCACTAGTCACGTGCAGTACTTCAATTTTTCGTAAATATATGCTCAATTAGAATGCAACTATTGTGCATGCAATGAGCTGATTTTAGTACTTGTAGCAACTCTGTAGGATAAACGGTCACAAAAATATGATCCATCAAACTTACCTGAAGCTGAACTAAACCTCCTTCTTCAATTTTCCAGTTGAATGTAAGTGGATGCCTGGATAAAATCCACCATAACTAGAGACTTGTTTATCCAAATGTTTTCGAATTTGAAATACAGTTTGTACAGATATAAGAAACAAAAAAAAAGTTTGTCTAAAAGTTAAAAATAATGGGCAATACTGGCCGTCATTGTAATTGTAATTTTAGTTACATATAATTATAGGCTTCACCAAAGCAGGTGCTTTTCCTTCAACAGTGGCTATGTCACTTTCTATTTCAATCTTTGTGCTTCTTAAGAAAGTTGTAATGATACTAATACTAATACTAATAATAATGATGCTACTACTACTACTACTACTACTACTCTACACTACTAATAATAATGTGTGAGTAAGAGAGGAAGACTGCAAATAATCCCCAATGTAAGATGTCCTAAATTTATCAGTAAAGGTTCTTAAAAAGATGACCATAGTGTAAATTATTACGGTCAATTAGTTGAATTATGGAAAATAAGATAAGCATTTATTAAGAGTGAGTAATATATACCTACCTATCTAAGGATATATTAACAAGACTTGAGAGTTCAGCTCTCCAATACAGATTTCGGGAGTTGTCAGTAATTTCCATATACGGCAAAGCATCTTATTGTTGAGCGAATAGCATTTTCCTGTTCTCACATCAAACCTTAAATCATAACTTTCCTCTGAGATTATTTTTATAGCTAACTTTGAAAAACCCTATATATACTAGTAATAATGAATGCACAGCATCGAGTGGCAAGTGAAAGTGTGATGGAGAGAGTCTGTCCTGTAGTTGAAGACCTACTAATAGACTCAGAGTAGTAATCTGAACATTATTGACATCAATATGATGTTGCATTGTGATATGGATAAGTAACCAAGAATTGTTTGTATCTATGTGTTTTTTTTGCAGAGCTGAAGTGGTACAATGCTGAGCAATGTGATGCCCAACATTACAAGATGGCAAATTCTGAAACAGTAATGTGCATGTGAAAGTTAGCTTTTTGTTAGATGGAAGTAGCTTCCTTGAAGATAAGAGTGAGCTCATCGGGCAGTGTTTTCTGTAGAAATTCTCAGAGCATTAAATGGAAAAGCATGCAGATGCTGACGAGAATTTGTTAAGTGATAGTTTGCACTCTATATTATATATTTGTGTTCATTGTGTGCTCCATCATTAGCAGAACTCTCCGGTCATAGAGATGATTTTACAGCAACTGAGTTCGATAATGAAAGGTAACTTTATTGAACTGGTCCAATTTAGGGCTAAGACGGATGAGGTGCTGCACATATATCTGGAAAATTCACTTTGAAGTGCAGTATAGCTATACTTCTAAGACCATCCAAAATGAAACGATCTCCATAGTAGGTAGCTATATAGCACAATCCGGAATAAGATTATTAAAGAAATAAAAGATGCAAAGTATTTCACCATAATTAGCAGATGAGGTAATGGATTGTGAGCAGGTTTCAATAGTGATACGATTTGTTGATCTGAGAAACAATCAGAGAAGAATTTCTTGATTTGATTACTGTAGGACGCATTACAGGTGATTCCATCTGAACTGCTCTTCTTTCTTGGCTTCAAGCACATGACATTAATGTCGCATTCTGTAGGGGTCAAGGCTATGATGGTGCAGCCAGTATGTCTTCCAGCAATGCGTTTGTTCAGGCAAAGATCTGTCAAGTAGGCCCTTTAGCTTAACTGCCAGAGTCACCAGTTGAATCTTTGTATTTTGAAAGCATGCTGAATTCCAATATCAGAAATGTCAATGGTGTTATTTCAGAAATTACAAAAAAAATAAAAATTATTCCCCAAAGCATCAGCATTTTTTTGAGCATGTTATTGAATCAGTTTCACCTGATCAGAAAAGAGTAAGGGGGGTACTTTAGGTCAAACCACAAAAAAACATGCCACGAAGTAAAAACCTTAGGTTTCTAGGCCTACAAATATAATTTTTGTGTCAAAAGATATGTGCTTTCAAGTGATATGTATAATGATATATTTACAGGTGTTTTTCTATCTAGGTACCTGCAGCCATCAGACCTCCTCAAAATTACCATTCACAGCTTCCCATCTTGATATTGGACTGACTTCAAATTTGTTGTTTGTTTAGATAATGCATTATATACTCTTTGTTATCAACGATCAGAATTTTTTTTTAAATATTCCCACTGTTTGCTGGGTTCATATAGATGCCACGCCCACTAAGCAACATAACCTTTTATTATTATGAATAATAAAAAAAATGATCTTTGAACACAAAGAGCAAATAAAGAGCCTCAAAATGATATACAAGGTTGGGGCAAAATTTTTATTTTTACCTAGTTTATGCTGTGAATGGCGATTGGAAACCAGAATTTGACAAAAAGCTGTTACAGCCGTCTAAAGGGGGACCGAGGGTATTTTTTACTTTTTAATTTTTTAAACTTGTGGTTACAACTTTAGAGCTCCGTAGATTCTGCAGACTTTATGGTATGGACTTGATATATAGCTCAAAAGATAGGTCTCTCTGTGTGCTCTCTTTTGATAATAATCATATGTATAACCTAAAGTGGAGCAACCTCAAAAACCTGATCCTGCAACCTCCGCCAAAATTAAAAAAATTGACGAGTGGCTAGAGGAAGCTTTTTCATTAGGCGTTAAAATTTTAGTACGTGTTGAGGGCGTTGAAAATCATCGCAATTTTTGTTGCACTAGCAGGAGGTTGCAGGGATTCAGGTTTTTGAGGTCCCTCCACTTTAGGGTCTAGTAACTTGCCTATATCCTATCTTTTGAGCTATAGCCATTATTTTTTCAACTTGTGGGGGGTTACAACTTTAGAGCTCCGTAGATTCTTCAAGTTGTAACCCCCTACAAGTTGAAAAAAATAAAAAATAAAAAATACCACTGGTCCCCCCATGAAACTCACCCATCTTCTTTCCCATTTCTTTGTCAAGAATTGAATTGACAAAAGTCACTATAAGTGAGCATCCAAATCTTCTCAAATTTGGAATGCAGCATCTTACAGGTCCTGGCAACATATTTATGGGAAGAAACCCCCCCCCCCCCAAACACAAAAACAAAAAACATTGTTGGACTTGAAGCACCTCAAGGACTTGTCCCGAACACCCTGGTTCAGAGGACAGATTCCCATTTGGTATTTTATGACTTGTATCAAGACTATGGAATCGATTAGTTCAGAGTATGGCAATTGGTCTTGGGATTCAGAAACCTTGACAAAAGCTAATAGTTTCCTTCACCAACCTATATACTTCTGTTGCTTCATTCAGCATTATAATGAGAATCTTTAGTAGTCTTCGATATGTTACAATCAACCTTCAAAAGAGGACTCATGATGTTATCTCTGCATATGAACAAATTCCAAATGTGCCACTGGCGTTGGAACTGTTAAAAACAAACTGTGATGCAGAATTCCATGCTTGCTTTGAAGAAATGAAAACTTTTGCTGACATCATAACATTCCTGTTAGCATTCCCAGGATTATATCAAGACAAGTAGATGGAGCCAATGTTTCTGCAGACAAATCTGAAGTGCACTATCGCAGAAACATCATGATGATTTACATAACCGCAGACATGGAAACCAGATTTGGATCAACTAACCAGACAAAGATTAAACTGCTTGGTCTCATTCCGTCTGCTGTGTCTTACACACCTCTTCCTACATTAAAGATGAGGTGGACTGTACAAGTCTGACTTGCCTTCTCCTCCATTAAAGATGTAGGTGAACTGTACAAGTCTGACTTGCCTTCTCATCCACTAAAGTTGAGGTGAACTGTACAAGTCTGACTTGCCTTCTCCTCCATTAGAGATGAGCTGAACTGTACAAGTCTGACTTGCCTTCTCCTCCATTGCTCTCTACAGAATTTAATAGATGGAAGATAAAATTTATTTCTATGTCACCAGACGACAGCCTGACACTCTACGAGCAGCTTTACTATGCTGTGATGAAGATGTCTTTTCTAATGTAAAAGTACTTCTAGTTATAGCATGTCCACCACCAAGTTGCTGAAGACATATCTTCGGTCTACAATGTCGGAAGAGTGATTTGGTGCTTTGGCAGTAATCAAAGTCCATCATAGAATGGTCCAAGATCTGAATTTCAACCATCTGGTTGCAGCCTTTGCAAACAAGCACCCTCACAGGATGGTTCTACCCTGCCTACTAACACAGTAAACGATATAATAAGTCTGCATGCATGCCCATTATTTAAATGACTTTTGAAAACTGGGTGTGGTTTAATAAAGTGAGTGTGGCAGTCAGAACCCCCCTCTTCAATTTTCTTGCCGCCCCTGCTATTTAACCACACAAACAAAGGTGTAAGGGGTAAGTGGGGTAAGGCTAGAGTTCAGGTGGATAGAGAGATTCTACAAGAGGCCACATCCAGTGTCCATTCATCGATTTTAGAGCATTTGTCTTAGATTAGGCAAGTATTCTACATGTTGCTGCCACCCCTTCTTGCAACCATGAACGGACTCACCTATGGTCCCGCTAACCAGGAAAATTGTCCCAGCTTCCTCATATTCCCCTTACCCTTGACCACAATTTTTGCTTTATTTTTGCATTAGCGCTTTATTAACATTAGCACTTTATTAATTATGGTAGAAATTATACATAAATATATAACATACGGTAGAAAAGTACACATAAAATTTATTTTGTGATAATACAATGAGTAGTAGCAAAACAATGTCATAACAAGTTGGAAACTATATACATGTAGCTACCTCTGTCGAATCCCATCACTTGACCGAGAAGCCACTGAAAAAACCAGTCTCATTCGCGAGTAAAACAAAGATATACTTTACACACTACACAATACTTATCAGCAAGTGTATACTTCTTCAGTGACTTGCACATCACACAATATTTTCTCCCTGTTATACCATAGGTCTGTCTGTGATGTACACGAACTTGAGAATGTGGTTGCTGACCTCTTTGAAGTGTCATGGGTGGGGCAGCAGAACCTGCCTCAGCTAGTTCATTGATCAAGTCAGTCACAAACCTTTTGTGATCGTATTTGGTCCTATCTTCGAGTGATTCCCTGTACAAAATGTAGGCATTTGTAACAGATATGTCCACACAGTGATAAAATAAAGTTTTCCAATATTTATGAGTTTGACGTCTGGTCTGATGATACTGAAGAAGTTGATCGGATAAGTCAACTCCACCCATGTAACGATTCTAATGATATATGGAATCAGGGATAGGCACCAGTACATCTTGACAACCAACACCAGTTTTTTTACTCTCCTTTTCACTTTGTTGCTAGAATTTCCAGTATGTACAGTTGAGGCAGTGCATACTACTTTCATGTCCTTCCATAGATTGAATACAATTGATCCATCTCAAATCCAAACCCCATAACCTCTCTCATACTTCTTACTAAGCATTTTTCTTCTCTGGAGAGAAAGACTAGGTGGACAATCTGCACGTGTAGGATTGATAGTCCCAACAGTGCCAAATCCTTGTAGCACAAGGTTTTCAAACAATTTTGGGGAAGAGTAAAAATTATCGGTAAAAATGGAAAATCCCCGATTCTCCAGTCCAGCAACCAATTTCATTATGACATCATAACCAAGCCCATTGGAACTCACTGTTTCCCCCTCCTTCCCCCTGTATATTTGGAAATTCCAGGTATACTCATTGAGAGAGTCAGCAAGTACCCATAACTTTAACCGTCACTTTATAGGTTTATTGCGGATGTACTGTTTGCTAATGAATCTCGCTTTACCTTTGACCATTCTTTCATCAACAGAGAGATATTGGCGAGGACAGTAATATTTTTGGCAATTTAGAGTCAATTTATCCAAAAGATTCCTAACCTTATGCAACCAATCATTCCTGTTGATGATACTAGGGTCAGGGTCACTGAGGTGCAAAAAGCTGAAAAGAGTTTATGGCTAATAGGCACATCTCTGATAAATTATGATGAGAATAGAGGATCAGTAGACCAATATTAACGGTAGTTTGTACTTGGATTTATTTCCATATACACTACAATGGCCAAGAATAGATTAAAAAATGACATGGCTAAGTCCATGTCAGGATAATGATGAAAAGAGTACTTATGTTTGTTCCTGTAGATTTCAGCGTACATATTGCTATTGACACAGACTTCATCGATGACATCATTATAAGAAGAAAATAATTTAGGGGAGAAGGGCAAAATCCAGTGGGCAAAGATGGTCCAGGTGTACTACTAGGCATAAATGCTGGATAGCCCATGCTAGCTTTAGCAAGGTCAGATAGTTTCCTCGTGCCTAGTTCATTAATCAGAACTGATGGTCTTTCCCTTACCCTACCATGGGTACCCCTACCATGACCACCTCGACTGCGGCCACGAGCACCCCTAACATGATCACCCCTGCCACGACAACCCCTACCATGAGACCACCTCGACTGTGGCTATGAGTACCCCTTCCACCCACCGTAACACCCCTACTTTTACCATGATCATCAGATGATGGGGATGAAGATTGAGAACGAGATCGAGACAATGGAGAGCAAGATGGAAATCGAAATGGAGATTGAGATTGAGATTGAGACGGTGAGTGAGACACACATGGAGACTGGAATGTAGTACAGGGAGGTGAAGGTTGAATTGACAGTGCAGGGCCAGGTTGAATAGCCAGAGCAGGGCCAGATTGAATTGCCAGAGCAGGGCCAGGAGTACTGAATAGGTCATTTACAGTAACTTCTAGGTCATGTATATGACCTTCTGGGTCTGATAGATTGAAGTAGTCATCTTCAGATGAACTAGAACCAATGTTATCTGGAAAGTTATCTTCTTCAAACATAGTAACCACAGCAACAGCATCATAATAATCTGAAGGGCCTGCTTGCGACCTAGCCATGCTACAATATATATCTCCCTCGTTCGCAGTAAGTTATCTTACTGTTCTCAACTCTGGAGACCATGACTGATCAAGGACATAATGTGCCTTGAAAGGGTCCAACGGAGAGCTACCAAGTTCATTTTGAACAATTAATCGTCTGATTATAAATCAAGAGACTGATATCTTTGCACCTACTACCTGTAATGTATTGGCTGGAACTGATGGACATTATGTTTCTAGTCAAGTGTCTGAAGGTCTCTCCCGATAACTTGGACATAAACAACTACGTTTCATTTGTATCTTCTTCCATGAGAGCCTCCAGTGCAAATAAACTCCGACATAACTTCTGTTCCACATCTACCAGTCGTCACTTCTATTATAATAGAGTTGTCCACTTGTGGAATTCATTAGTGCCAATAATCGACATGTCCTTATCATTCTACAGTATCAAGCATCACATTATTGACTTTCTCTGCGACCATTTCTTGTCAAACTTTGACCCTGATATATACTCCATGCACATTTCACTATATCTGTCCTTGTTCCTCGTGCTCTATAATTCCTCACCTCTAATAATACTCATGCTGGCTTCACCAAATTATGGTGTTGTCCCTCAACAATCTCTTGCTGTTCATGGGTTTTTTTCTGTCATGTCGCTGATATTATGTACCCTGTCATTTGTTGTAAAGTTTAAAAAAATAAAAATAAAATGGCTCTGAGAGGCTCAACAACCTACGTGACAGACTTACGTGACAGACTAACAGCAACTAGAATCCTAGCTAAACTTCAAACTAATTTCACACAAAAAATTCAATCTGAAGGTAGTTTTTCTCTCCATTTATAGGTAACTCCATTTATAGGTAACATGGTTACATAGAATATTCAATAGCCCACTTGCATGTAAGGCATAAGGAATTCATTAAAAAATTAATTGCTGTGACATCACGGCTGGGTGCCCTTGGTTGCCAGCAAAATGTATTGCTGTCTATGGAGTTTCACGACAAAACCTTTTTTTAACTCCTGCCTCGCGCACGGCATAACTGCTATTCCAATTTAGCGAAAAGTACAGTTTACTCTAGTTTTCCAGCAATAAAAAAGTCTTCGTTCTAAGTCAAAAGGCCAAGTGGTTCAGGATACGTCGTATTTAATCACCAGAGGTAGCTATTAACTAAGAAGTTATGGATAGCGAGGTACATCTTTCTCCAGAAGATATTCCAGGAGCAAACCTCTCAGAACCATTCGAGGGACATACTATTTCTGCTCTACGTTGGTGGTTACTTGGAAAATGAATAACTTGCACTGAAGGAATGTATTGCTTATCGACACTCTCATGGTCATCTTGACTTAGCTGTGAGTCCATCTGGTTTCCTGATCAACAAAGACTACCCCTGCTTAGGAGCATGAGCTGTTTATGATCATTCAACCACACAACAGCCATTTGGATTTTTTTAGATCAAATGTCCATATCTTCATAGAAATAGTACACCTGCAGAAGCATGTGCCACTTCTAGTTTTTGCTGCGAGTTGGATACTGCTACTGGAGAACTTGGAATTAAGGAGCGTCATCAGTACTATTCACAAATGCAGGGACAGATGGCCATTGGTGAACGACCTTGGTGTGTTGTTATATACACCAAAAAAGGACTGAGCGTCAAGCGGGTACTTTTCAATAAAAAGTTTTGGTTTGATGAGTTACTACCAAAGTTAGTTTCTATTTATGACAACTGTGTTGCTCCTGAAATTGTAAGTCCAAACCAAATGGATCAAAAAATATTTTCATCTCAGTCTTGATCTGAGTCACAGTCAGAAAGCTGTTCGAAGTAACTCTCAAAGTCGCTCTCGTTGGGTTCATCAGAAAGTGGTACTAATGCTGGCTTGAAGTTTGTCAAGAATGCACAAACAAAGACAATTTGGTTGGTTATACGAGCCATAGACAAAGGTATAGTTCCCTTCAATATGCTGTGTGTTTTCATTCTACCAATAGCTCGCTCAACGTGGATTCGAAGAGAAGCAATTTTTCTTCCTGATTGAATCTCGTTTGCTGGCAACTGGCTTCGTCCATCGAGAAATGGTGGAATGTTCAGTTCAATATGAAGTTCCTTTAGCATATCTTT
Organism: Cladorhizidae sp. MBARI D1340-BT2; assembly: GCA_028752905.1. NCBI lineage: Eukaryota > Metazoa > Porifera > Demospongiae > Poecilosclerida > Cladorhizidae > Cladorhizidae sp. MBARI D1340-BT2. The sequence continues at coordinate 31,458,412 of JAQNBH010000018.1, forward strand.
AATAGTGAACCCTCTGTCTGTCATTATGGAAATACTGGGCTTATCTTGTAGAGTAGTCAGAAAACCACTCACGTGTGTGAGTTCAACAGCCGATATGGAGCCAACATAAACTGGTGATATATAGCATATTGCTCCATTTGGGGTATATACATGCAACCAATTTCACTGTGTTATGATGCTTGTATTATATACTGACTGACTCCATGTTGAGGACTGCATGTGTAAGTCTGAGGGTGTTTCAATGAAAATGTCACTACCATCAATAATAGCGTAGGATGTTGGAAACTTTTTCTTGAAAGCAGAAGGTAATGTTCCAAGTACTTGATCCACTAAAGGCATCCAATTGATTTCCTTTAGGTGATGATACAGGAAACATATCCAAGTTGTCAGGTACCGTGAAGTGTGGGAAGCTGAAAGGCCAAATCGTAGTACTAAGTCAGTGAGCTTAAGGTTAAGCTTTAACTTGACTAAGGTGAGATTATTCGGATCTATCTACGATGTCGATGTCAGCCATCTTCCTTTGAATCCCAATAATTAAGCTGATTGACAACTGGTCCCAAGAATTCAAAGAAAGCCAGGTATGCAGCATAGGAGAGAAACCCTGTATAAAAAAAAATCAGCTTATCATTGTGCTGTATTCTGAAGTAGTTTTTGAAATTCTGCTTCTTTTTCAGGCTTGTATTTTCTGCCTCCAACATCTCAATACGGGCCTAAAGTGCATGCTTAATAACTAGACTCTCAGCTGAAGTGCTCTGTGAACCACTGGAGCCAGGTAATTCGTGTACATTATAGTCGCTTAAAAACTGCTCTCCTACCACTGCAGTGTGTACTTGATGGGGGGATATGGGCAATGCTGGAATTACTGATCTACTACTGGATGCAGTTACAGGTGTCATGCTATGTTCTCTAAATAGTCTTTGCTCATCCTTTTCCTTTGCTCCTTTGCTCTTGGTCCTAACTTAATTGGAGATGCAAATCATTTCCCTAGAGTTACACTAGGTGTCTCACTTACATCTCCACCAGGAAAATGTCTCGAACAAACACGAATACTTGCCGTTATCTCCGCCTCACTCAAGTCAAACAGTTGCATCCAGAGAGCTCTCCTTGCTGATTCCTTTGGTATCCTGTGGAAAGAGGCAGTTGGATCGCTTGCTCTTGTGCTTCCACAAATACAGCATCTATGGCCAGTCATTCTGAACAAAAGTCGAAGTATCTCAGGAACCGCTTGGCCTTTTGAAGACTTGTTTGTTGCTGGAGTTCTGGAGTCAATTGTACTTTCGCTAAATTGGAATAGCAGTTATGGCATGCGCGAGGCGGGAGTTTAAAAAAGGTTTTGTCCTGAATTGCTCGCAACCGCGGCACCCAGCTGTGACGTCCCGGCAATTAAACAGAATTGATCTGGGAAATGTGCTCAAATGGTTGAGGTCGAGGTAATTGTTGCCTAGGGTAAAGAGGCATTGCACATCAGCCTAGCACCAAAGAGTGAGCGATTCAATTAAGATTGTGGAATGGTCTTGCGTGGCTGCTGGGAGGCCTCTCTCAAGAGCCTGAACTTAAAGCCACGACCACCATAATATATTTTATTCAGTCATTTATCATTCTTTGTTGATATTTTAATATCAAGCATGTCTTTATAATTTTATTTTATTAATAACTATTTAATTTACCAACTAATTAACAGGAGACTGATATAACTAGAATACATAACAATAAACAAGATAATAACTATATTGTTATCGAACAAGTCCAGCCCTGACCTGCTTCCACAGACCCCACCACAGATACTGCATTCCATCTCTGTACATGACAGAGGAAGAAGGTATGTTTTTGCATTCACGTCTCCCTCAGTCTGTAGCCCATCTCCTTCAAAAAGGCCAGTGGCCTCTTTCCAATGTCCTGCAAAGTCTCGGTGTGAAGGAATGACCAGACTCTAAAGTGATATACTTGGCTGACTTCCTCTTCTCAGCTAGGTCAACCACTGCTCCAACACTATTTGTGGCAGCATCGTAGAACTGTGCAAACATTAATTATTATAATTATTGTTGTTGTTGTTGTTGTTATTATTATTATTATTATTATTATTATTATTATTATTATTATTATTATTATTATTATTATTATTATTATTATTATTATTATTATTATTACTACTACTACATTACATCAATCAATATTCAAGAAGTGAGGGAAATAAAGATAAAAAAATAAATAATAATAATAAAAATAATAACCTTGTTATACCAGAGCAAAGATACTCTGAAGAGAACAGGTCCCCAAAACTGCTGCTGTGTTACCGTGCTGCATGGCAACAGACAGCCTCCTGCAGCAAGAAATGGTGTGAAAGATGTTCTGCAGTCTCCTCCTGAACTTGGTGACCTAGCACAGCAAAAGAAGAGTGAGCCTCGGGGCCAAAAAGTCCAGAGGTCTCGAAACCCATTGGCATAAAATAATGTGTGGCTGAGATGTTCATTTCTCTTTTTTGAGAAATTCAGCCCTCTCAGCTACCGCACCAGATCTTCTGAAATAAGGCTGGCATAAGACGGGGCAAAAGTGTCAGGGCATGTAACATCCCGAACCCAGTATATGATCATTTTTCCATGAGAAGACAGAGGCTCCATCAGGGCATTTCCATCACCACGACAAATACCAGAAGGCTCTAGGTGTGTAGGAATCTTATCAGCGGCAAGAGATCTTTTAATGTTATTCGTTGCTGCATGTTTAAGCTGATGCCCCTGACTTCTCCTGCAGCTGAGACCATGTCTCCGTACCTGGTCCACCTGTGTACTGCAGTGTTGACAAATATGGGGCCTACAGAGTGCCATATCTAGACGAAGGCCTGTGGCCACTCGAACAGTCTCATCATCCATGCGTAAACCAAGTGATGATACATAGGCAGAGCATAGAGCCAGGCCCCAGACTCCTCCATAGATGCAGCCTTGATGCGAGCAGTAGACTTAACATCATGCTGTACCGAATCCATCAATGCATTCTATGAGGCCCTCATACGAGTGGTATCCCATGCCTTCTGATGGAAGGAAGCTGGCACTTCAGGGAGATACTCAGAATGATCCTGGTGCCATGAGACAAGTCCACACTCAAAATCAGGGTAGAGGCAATCATGGAATCTGGCAGGCAAAATCTGGTGTATGAGGTCGAATGTGCTGGTTGTAGAAGCCAGAAAGGCGGATGGTACAAGCATAGCAGCACTCCTAATTCTTAAAGCACCATAGTTGACTGGCAGAGAAGCCTGTGTCCAGGTGAGAGAGTTAGTAGCAAGCTGAATATTGGTGGTTTCACTTAGGATGGAACATAGGATGTCATAAACTCTGTGAGTTTAGATGAAGCAAGACATGGTGCAGTACGTAACAAGTACAGCAGCTTAGGCATGGCAAAAGCATGTTGGAGCAAGCAAAGTGCATCATGTGCCTGTAGGTGACAAAGTCTATTTCGCATCACCTCTAATGACTTTGTTTTAGCAGCAATGGCATCTTCAACTCCCTTGAGGAGACCCTAGGGTGGCATCTTCAAGGTTAACTACTTGAAGTCCCGGTATTGCACACAGCAACTCACCAATAGCACAAGGGATATGGCTAATGAGTTCACATTTTCCTCAGATAAGCTGCAGACCAACCTCACCAAGCCATTGATTCTAAGGTCCTAAAATCATTGATGATATCTTCTACTGAACCCCCTAGGCAGCCATCGTCCAAGTAAAAAAACTTTTAGCTCAGCTTTGAGAAGGCTCATTAACTTTTGGATTGTGAGGCGAAAAGGAGTGGGCCTAGAGTCACCTTGTTGGACACACTCAGAGGAATGAATAATCTTATCCTCACCAAAAAAAGGGAGGAGGGAGAGCTATAGGCAGAATATACCAGAGGTAGGAGAGCAGGAGTTAACTCTTCCACGGCAGTCGGCAGTGAATATTTTGTCACGACGGATCGAATTAAATGCATTACAGAAGTTAAAGCTTGGCCAGGTTTTAAGGATACTATACATTGGAGGCTTATGAAATCATTGGCATTGACCAATTTATGTCCACATAACGACCACAATCTGAACCAGCAAAGCTGTGGAAAAAACACCACAAGCAGGTGGTGAATTATTTATAAATAAAACTGATGCTGCTCTTCCGAATACCACTGCGTTCTCTAACCACTGTCCTCCAACCCCTTATCCTGCGTCGATGGCAGCATTGAGACCAGTTCTTAAAGTGGACCCAGCCAACCACCATCTACTGAGAGAGAGGTTTACCAAGGGACTAGGCCCAGAAAGAATTTGAGAGCAAAAATTGTTCAGGGGTCTAGGTCCAAGTGGTGAAAATTTGAGGGGTGGGCAAGGCTCGAGGAGTGGGAAAGTCCCAAGGGGTGGGAAAGTCTCAAGGGGTGGGAAAGTCTCAAGAGGTGGTCGAAGTTTGATGGCTAGCCGGAGTAGGCAAGGTTCTAAGGCTGGTCAGAGTTCTAGGGCTGCTTCGAACACTAGTTGTAGTAGTGGACAAAGTGGTCTAACTGGTGTCAGGGGTATTATGGAATGAAACATGGAATAGAGAGAACTTACCAGTACATGTTTCACCTATACCAAAACACCCGGTCCTACGTCTCAATATGATGATGATGCATCAGCAATTACTTTCTTTAGTAAGTATTTCACTGATGAAGTTTGGGATCTTCTTGTAGTTGAAACTAACTGCCATGCAGCAAGTTGCCTTACTGGTACTCCCCATGCTCATCCTTGGAATGACATTACTGTACCTGAAATGAAAGCTTTCATTGGAATGCTTATAGCTATGGGCATTGATAAAATGCCTCGTTTAGAGAATTACTGGTGTATATACTCATCGTAAACTATTTTATGCTAAAGGTATTGCTTCTGTTATGCCTCTTGTGAGGTTTGAACAAATCTATCGTTTTTTGCATCTAAATAATAATAACTTGAATATTCCATACGGTCAACCTGGGCATGATAAACTTTTCAAAGTGAGAAAGCTTTTAGACCTTTGTTCGAGTCTGAATATACCCTTCATAAGCCTGTCACAATAGATGAAGCCATGATCCCTTACAAAGGTCGCTTGAGTTTCAAGCAGAATATGAAAGATAAGTGGGGTATCAAGGTATTTTTTTGAGTGATGCAACAAATGGGTATATATACAGAATGCAAGTGTATACTGGAAAGGATATAAATGCTAGTGCAGTTGAGGTCGGCTTGTGTTCAAAAGTTGTGCTGGATTTAGTGTCAGGTTTAGCATAATGAATTATATACTGATAATTACTACACAAGTCCTTCATTGTATATGACTCTATATAATAACTCTATATAATAAAGGAATGAACTCTTGTGGTACCGTTAGAGTCAACAGAAAATATTTTCCAAAGGATCTAATTACAAAATACACTAGGAATAATAGAGGTTTTTATGATTATCGGTCAAATGGTCCCCTAATAGCAGCAGTTTGGGTAGATAAAAGGGTATAATTATCTTCTCTGCACCAACCTTTTCTTGAAGATGGTTCTCTTCCTTCTGTCAAAAGGCGTTGTTTGGATGGTAAACATGTTGATGTTGAGTGTCCTCCTCTTCTATTGGATTACCAGGCTTTTATGAGGGGGATTGATAGAGGGGATCAAATGATTGGCTATTACAATGTTGGTCATCTATCGAAGAAGTGGTGGAAAAGGGTTTTCACTCATATCATTGAGTGCTGCATTCTAAATGCATATGTTTTGGATGGTCACATCCATTCCAGTCACATCTTGCATCTGGCCATAGTAAGAGAGATTTTCTTAGTTTTAGGATGGATTTGGCAGAGGAACTAGTAGATAGTTTTTCATCACGCTCTCGCATTGGTCGACCCCGTAGCATGGAGAGTGCTGCAATGGATAGGCTCAATAAAACCTTAGATCACTGGCCAATTTATTGCTCTCAAAAGCTTGACTGTATTGTCTGTGAAAAACGTCGGGAAAAGCTCCACCTTCCAAGGACTCAACTTTGCCATGAATCTCGTGTCAAATGTGAACATTGTGTAGTACACTTGTGCGTTTTGAAAAGAGATTGCTCCAAAAAATGTCATTCACAAGTAGAATGTTGGCATTGGTTGGCATTAGTTTATTGTACCATCACATTTATAATACTTTCATATTTATAATTTTATTATTGAACTGGATATTGAACTCAAATTGATATAAAAAATGGAATTGATATATTATAATGATATTCATATCACTATAACAACTTTGTGGTCTGTTGCTAGCAACCATTTCCCAAGGATTATTTTCTGTTTCCATTGTACTTTCAGAAAATATATGGTTGCTAGGGAGTTTGGTAGGGAGTTTGGTCATAGCCCCAGTATTTAATGATAAACAACTATCTTATCTGTACAGTTTCAGTCACAAGCTTCTAGAAAGTCACTGGTGAAAGGGTTAAGAAACTCTATGTAGAGGTCATGAATAAGAGGGGGAGAAAATAAACCCAATAGATAATCTGGTATTTTGGTATAGCTGCTAGAAGACTTTGTCGGTTTACTGGATCACTATACACTATGAGAACATGATTCCTGTGATTAACAATCGCCATCCACGGGCTCAGCAAGCCCCACTTACAAGAGGATTAGCCTGCTCCTCATAAAGAAGGCAAAGAAATTCATTATGCCTGATCAAGCATTATACCTGATCAACGACCTAAATTGCCTAAACACTTCTCTAAGAGTTACCTGCACTACTCCTGAGAAGAACTGCAAGCAAGATTCTGTGAGGATTGTGTGTTGTGTATGTTGCTCTGTCAGCTGTATTACTTTGATGCTTATTGTTGATCTAATTTCCAATCATTTTATTTTTGTTGTTTAGACTGAATGTGTATAGACAGCATGCACACGAGAACCTTGTGATGCCACAATCAAAATATTTTCATAGATAAGAGCCAAGAAAATGCAAAATACCTGACCAAATTAATACGTGTGTGTGTAGGTATGTGTGAATGGAAGCGAGGTGCCTTTTTCATAAATGTAAATTAAATGTCGTCATAAACTAATCAAGACTGAGACTGAATGGGCCATCCAATTATGGATGTTTTTATCATTTTCTCAAATAGTTTCCTGTTGGATTTGTGGAAGTCCATGACTTCCTGATCGTGTGACTCCAGTCTAGCTTCAATCTCCTTCAAAACTGCAGACTCCTTCTGTGTAAATAAGGGAAGGGTCATGTTCTTTCTCTCCGGGATACCCTCTACATGGGTAAGAGAATTGACGTGAGCATACAGACGAGGGATCTCGATCACATTAACCACGGTGATGCCGATGATATTGGAACTCTCTTTGTTTATCACAAACGTGACCAACACAGTCCCACACTGAGACAAATTTTCTTCTTTGGCAGGCCTGCAGTGTAGTATTAAGAATAGGTCTTTTAGAGTGTTTCAGGGGATAATAGTTCTACTCTAGGGGACACAGGCTGTATCAACCATCTCACTAGATTGAAGCAGATCATTAGCTTTATGGATATACATTAATATCAATACACAGTGTACAAAAATCAAACAATCATCTGATTTATAAAACTATAGGCACACACACTACAACTCTGGTATTGGTTCAGTGTGTGTCCACATGAGATATTGTCAGCCTACTTCTACCTGCCTCAACCCAGTGTGATGTTGGTCCAGTTTGTGTCCGCATAGAGCTATTGTCAACCTACTTCAACCCGTCTCAACTCAATGTTATATTCATGCGGTCAAGTGATGTCTCTACAGAGCTATTGTCAACCTTCAACCTGCTTCAACCCAGTGTAATACTGTTACTCATTACTCACAGTTGAAATTCCTCTCCGTAAAATGGGTTGGCTGTTCCCTTGACAGTAGATGTTTGATGAATCTTCTTTGCACTCTTTGGAAACAGCCAATCAGGCAGCAAGAAAACCTCCACATATGAAGACAACTGAGCTGAATTAATGCCAAGTCATTAATAACAACATATTTTGCAATATTGAATAAAGTACTGAAATATGATATACTGTAAAAGCTGACAGACATTAGCACCTGTGCAGGGGATAACTTTGACATCATTCACAATATATATATAATACATAACTGGACCCCCCCCCCCCCCCCCCCCATTTTTTTAACCTGCACATGTCCAGTAGACTATTGTAATGATAAAATAGCCATAACTTCTAGTTTGATGCGGTGATCAAACAAAACATAATTGTTTTTAAATAGCTGACATTTGCAACTGCCATCATGAACTATCTCTTCCAGACCGTTATCACTGTTAGGTAGAGGTGCCTATGCTTTCTGGGAATCACATTGAATCCTTTCGCTCTTGAGAAAGGATGTGTTCCTGTTCTTTCCTGTAATTTTGGTGTAGACATCATGCTGTGCAAGTTTTGCTTACCTCATCAACGGTACTCTATTGTATTTGCATTCTAGCGATAAGATTTGAAAAATTCTTAAAAATTCATTATGGCTATGAATGAACATTCATTATGGCTATGAATGAACATTCATTATGGCCATTCACGAGCAAAATATTCCCCCCCTTTCATTTTTTCATTTTACAAGTACAGAGACACACTTTGCAGACACAGAAGAAGTATTCTAATATGAAGCATAATGTTGGTCATGGGTTGGGCGATTAGATGAATCTTGGTTTTCTTGGTCAATTCTTACTCATACTCAGATTTATTACGTAATAATTACTGGATCTGTAAGTTCTTATCAACTTACTTGAGGGTGGCATAGAGAAGGTCTTTTATCACCATAAAAATCCAGAGAACAACTTGCCAGTGAGAGCAATCTAGCACAACCAAGCTCCTACAGTTTTTTCAAAACTGGCCGATGGCAAGTCTTCTGAGCGAAAATATTCCTGTTCCCTTAATCTTCTTTCAAACAGACTATGCCTTTGAATATGTATATAGAGTCTGTAGGAGACAAACGTTGATGCAGAAGTTATAGACTATTAAGCTAACCAACCACACGGCTACCTAATAGTTAACACAAAATATCCATCACCCCCTCCGCCCACTAACCTAACCTTTCCTACGTCACGCCTAACATTTATATTTCAACAACCACATTAGTATAGTTAGAGTGACTGTCTTTGTGTCAATCTCAAATAGTATAGTTAGAGTCACTGTGTCTTTGTGTTAATCTCAAATAGTATAGTTAGAGTCACTGTGTCTTTGTGTTAATCTCAAATAGTATAGTTAGAGTCACTGTCTTTGTGTTAATCTCAAATAGTATAGTTAGAGTCACTGTGTTTTTGTGTTAATCTCAAATAGTATAGTTAGAGTCACTGTGTCTATAGTGTTAATCTCAAATAGTATAGTTAGAGCCACTGTGTCTTTGTGTTAATCTCAAATAGAGTCACAGTGTCTTTGTGTTAATCTCAAATAGTATAGTTAGAGCCACTGTGTCTTTGTGTTAATCTCAAATAGAGTCACAGTGTCTTTGTGTTAATCTCAAATAGTCTAGTTAGAGTCACTGTGTCTTTGTGTTAATCTTCAATGATTCCGAAGTGTGATCCGAATCTTGAATTTGTAATGAGATATGAGAGGGGAGGGACATTTATTCATGTTACAGTAGTCCATTACCTAAACACAGTGGCCAATTGGCTAAACAGTTATCACCTAGTTTATTGGTTGCTCTAGCCACTGTTTGATAAGCATCGATTGAATGTGACTATGGCTCTAAAGTAAGGATTTTTACCATTGGGTGACCAAAAGCAAATCTTAGATGTGATGTCTATGTATGGCATCTCCAGGCTGTGCTCTGTAATAGTCCAACCATTCACCATACCTCTAGCTAGCTCTTTGAGATTCATCCCTGTAAGAACTACTGCACATGGGCACTGCCGGTTAAATGGCTGCTTAATATTAATTGTCTAATTTTTTCTGTAATGCTGTAAGTACCCAGTCTAGCATTGTCAACCCCTTCCTTTCAGTGAAGGTAACTAAATTTCCTAAACGGAATGTGATTACCAGCAGCTTTAAGTGATGGAGTTGCCAGGAACCAAAAAAATTGGTAGGGAGCTGACATCACTAAGTGGAATGAGAGAAGATATTTCTGCATATTCCATTTGGGGTGCGAAGCTCCTCCATACCAAGAGGCAAGAAGGAAACCAAGTTCTGAAACTTTGGCTTCTCCTCCACATGAAATGAAATGATGCAGAACATGTAACGAAGGCTTGCAAAGACCACAAGTATGTATTGATTAATTACCACCACTAGAGTGGTGGTGAGAACAACTTGACTACACTAGTATTCCCAGACCCTCTCCCTCCTGTTACAAGGGAAATAAAAGGGCTTCCACATAAAGCACCTTGTTTATTAACCATGTTCACCATTGTCAATGAACTCATCAAAATTACAATGAGCTTCTCAATAATAAACCTGTTTACTCTCACGATGTTTCGACTAGATGCTCTAGCCTTCATCAGGAATATTCTTGATGAAGGCTAGAGCATTAGTCAAAACGTTGAGAGGGTAAAATTCAGGTTTATTATTGAGAATATCATTGTAACATGTTCACCATATTCTCGTTGAGTCATACTCGGAGCAAACTAATTATTCATGGCTACAAAATGCAAACTGTACCTACAACCACTTCAAAACTATATATATTTTACCTTTTTCTGGGAGGTTTTTTGCTTGGATGATAGAGACTTCAACGACATGCTTGTCAAGGAGGTAGCCAATGCTTAGCTGCAGAGTACCTTGTTGTCCGGTAGATTCTAGTTCAATGCCCTGCTGCTGCTGTTCCAACTCTGAGAGAAACTTCTTGAGAAGGTCTCTCGGGGGAGTTTGCAGCAGATTTAACTTCTCAATGATAAACTATTAAAAAGAGGTAGATTTTGGAAAATCTCCTAATACTTACAGGTGTAAACTAGAATGTCTTCACAATAGACAAGCATATATATTAAATGAACTGTATATGTGCTAAACACGGTGTGTTAAATATTGGGGAGTGCTGTAGCATTCCCTAAACCACAAACATTTATTAATATATCTCAGAAAGAAGTTTTATAAGTATCCTAAACGGCCAATTTTGACCCCCAAAACCACTTCGAGTGTGACTTGAATCCTTTGCAAGCAGTCAAAAGAAGCATTAAAATTTCATTTCCAAAATATCCCTGTCTATTTATCTACATTTTCTACTAATTCCCCCACACACAACTTGCGTATAATATATCAGTTGTCCTTATTTTACTACCGGAAGACTCCAAACTCTTCAATATATTGCAAGACTAATCCGTTTCTTAGTTCAGCACCATCTTTCTATGTATCTTGAACTATTGCAGAGTTGCCAACCGTCCCGGAATGGCCGGGACAGTCCCGGAATTTTGAGCCTTGTCCCGGTGGTGTCCTTGTCCCGGAAATGTCCCGGAATTTACAGCTACGCGCACCTTGTGCCACTGCAGTCTCAAGTTTAGTCCTTTAACACTCGTAAAGCAACAAAAATAGGACACTTTTTAGCAGAGAAAAACTTCAGATAACCAATTACGGGTGTGCGAAACAACCTTTGACCTTGTTTCGATTGGGTGCGGCACTCTACGTGAAACTTCTCAGCACGTTATCTGATAATTGCAAAATGGCTAGTACAAAGAAGCAAGAGGGGGAGAGAATGCCATTTTGACAATAAATGGATCAAAGAATTTGAAAATAAAAAATATATAATGAAATTGATTGACAAAGTAAGTAAGCATGGAATACAGCAAATACAGGATAAATAATAACATCATGGGTACAGTGTGCTGCTTGTGTTCAATGCAATAGTAATGTCAGTAGTCTTGCCTTCACTTTAGGTCACTTGTATGCCCGATACTCTGTGTGCAATCGACTTTGGTGTTACCCATGGTGGCCGTAATGATGTCACATCTCACCTCAAGAGCAAGAAACATAAGGATATGTCAAAGGCTGTGCTATCAACTATTCCAATCACCTCTCTCTTCCAACATCAGAGAAGTGATCAAGTAATCGAAGCAGAGGTCAGGTGGGCTACATTTGTTGCTAAGCACAACATATCCTTTCTGTCTAGTGACCATGCCACCAAGCTTTTCAGCAAGATGTTCCCAGACTCTGAAATTGCAAAGAAATTATCCTGTTCCCACACCAAAACCACCGCCATAGTGAAGAAAGCTCTTGCTCCTTACTTCACACAGAGAGTTATGGAGTCAATGTCACATGGTCCATTCTCTTTGATGATTGATGAATCCCATGACAAGAGGGATAAGTCTTGCATAATACTTTTGAGGCTTTTCGATCCACAGGTAGGTGAAGTACGGATGGATATGCCTGTTGTGAACATTGATATAGCTACCAACTTGTTTCAAGCCTTGAAGGAGTCACTGACTAAGAATGGGCTCAGCTTTGACAATGCAGTGTCTTTCATGTCTGATACCACCAATGTTATGAAAGGAGTGAGGTCAGGTGTGCAGAAGCTGATTAAGGATGAGATCCCAACTTTGTATGATGTTGGTTGCATCTGCAATTTGGCTGATTTAACAGTCGAAGCTGGTTTGAAGGTACTCCCAGTGAACATTGACCAGCTCTTCATCGACATATTCTACTACTTCCATAGCAGCAAGAGAGCAGCAATTTGTCATCCTATGGTGTTCACTTTTCACCACTGAGCCAGGGGTGATTTTGAAGCATTGCCCCACACGATGGCTCAGCTTGCTGAAGTGTGTGAATCGTTACCTCAGGCAGTATGATGGCTTGAAGTTCTTCTTGTCTTGTGAGGAAGCTAAGGTCTGTAGCATTCTTTCAAGGCTTGAGAATCCCCTGACGAAACCTCTGTTGTTCTTTTATCTTGCCCTCAATGGATCAATTCAACCGCCACTTCCAGAAATCTACAGAGAATACTACCTCACAGCTGTATGATGAGATGAACCGGTTAGTTAGGTCAAAAAATTGCGTATAAAATTAATACGCACGCTAATTAGGGGGCGTGGTCGAAAATTCGCGCCGTATATAAAATTAATGTCCCGGAATTAACTTATGGAAAGTTGGCAAGTATGCTATTGCAAGGACTAATTAATTTTTTATTTGAGCACCATCTTTCTATGTATCCTTCCACACTTTCCCACACATACTTGCGCACTCCATTCAATATAACTTTACTACCACAAGGCTTCAAACTGTGCAGTACATTGCAACGATTAATCCACTCCTTGTGATTCATTTTCTCTCTATTTCACATAACAACCCAAAATCAGAAAATGTTCATTAGTGCACTTGTCCACAGTCCACATGCTGAGCTGAATAAGCAGGTTATATATCACTGTTTGGAAAAGAACTTGTGTGCTAATAACATTGCAATCTTCAGCCGCTGATGTTGTTTACTAGCCAAGCAGTGAGTGGTCAGTGGCTATAGAGAGAATCTTGTTTCTTCTATGATAATACATATATGCAAAAACAACCATAGAACATTATGACAGCCAGGCCTATGAAATCAAGTGCTGTGACTTTTCTGTGTGTCTTACTTTTAGAACTGAACAGAGCTCACTTGTCCTTGAAGAGTACACTGAACTATGATTGCCTGAATTCAGCCATCATGAGGCATTTCTTTCCCATCAGAGATAAGTGCAAACAAGTTTGCTCGTAGCACACAATTTTTTTATCTGCGATGACCCACCAACATCTACGACTGATTAATCAAGTGTTATATATACTGAGTAACTTCCTGTAGGCAGCTGCTTAACTATAAATAGAAACAAAACAAACAAAATAAATAGTCAAAAAAGAAATGAACAAATGTAGATGACGAATGTTTACATTCCCTTTATCTACAAAAGGCATATTTCACTATTAGGTGCACATTTTGTGTTAGGCGCATACATCCTAATGTTGATTCTAATGCTCATTATCACATGTATACACAAGTCATCTTAATTGAAACTATGACCCCCACAAGCATGAATCTTTTTGCTGACTTGCTGAGCACGAGGGAGAGAAGCAAACTGTTGGCTGAGGAACATGAGGTAGAGAAGCAAGCTGTTGGCTGAGGAACACGAGGGAGAGAAGTAAGCTGTTGGCTGAGGAACACGAGGGAGAGAAGCAAGCTGTTGGCTGAGGAACACGAGGGAGAGAAGCAAGCTGTTGGCTGAGGAACACGAGGGAGAGAAGCAAGCTGTTGGCTGAGGAACACGAGGGAGAGAAGCAAGCTGTTGGCTGAGGAACACGAGGTAGAGAAGCAAGCTGTTGGCTGAGTAACACGAGGGAGAGAAGCAAGCTGTTGGCTGAGGAACACGAGGTAGAGAAGCAAGCTGTTGGCTGAGGAACACGAGGGAGAGAAGCAAGCTGTTGGCTGAGGAACACGAGGGAGAGAAGTAAACTGTTGGCTGAGGAACACGAGGGAGAGAAACAAGCTGTTGGCTGAGGAACACGAGGGAGGGAAGCAAGCTGTTGGCTGAGGAACACGAGGGAGAGAAGCAAGCTGTTGGCTGAGGAATACGAGGTAGAGAAGCAAGCTGTTGGCTGAGGAACACGAGGGAGAGAAGCAAGCTGTTGGCTGAGGAACACGAGGGAGAGAAGTAAACTGTTGGCTGAGGAACACGAGGGAGAGAAGCAAGCTGTTGGCTGAGGAACACGAGGGAGGGAAGCAAGCTGTTGGCTGAGGAACATGAGGGAGAGAAGCAAGCTGTTGGCTGAGGAACATGAGGGAGAGAAGCAAGCTGTTGGCTGAGGAACATGAGGGAGAGAAGCAAGCTGTTGGCTGAGGAACACGAGGGAGAGAAGCAAGCTGTTGGCTGAGGAACACGAGGGAGAGAAGCAAGCTGTTGGCGAGGGAGAGAAGCAAGCTATTGGCTGAGGACGATGGAGAGAAGCAAGCTGTTGGCAGGCCAGGAGATGAAAGTGTTTAGAAATGGCAATGATGTCTGACTCGAGCAATATCCAAAGGCGTGTCTATCAAAAAGATTTTCTTCCTTTTTCGCTCACATAGCTTTTGTCCATAGGCCCTCCAGACCATCATATAAATGTGATGCCCTTGAACAACACTATCCGGATTATAGTCCATTAAATCTGCTATGGTTTGAGAGCGAATCGCTAGTACTAGGACTTATCAAACCTTGCTAAACAACTGACGGTAAATTTTGCATGCACTGCTCATGTGTCTTGCGTATGAGTATATATTTGTTAAGCAATTGCTTCTTGTTAGTCTTACAGATTTGTATTATAAGCACATCTGCTATATAACAGTGACTTTTTTACGAGAACGAAAATAATGACCTCAATAATAATTTTTACTCTCTCGAAGTATCGCCTAGATGCTCTAGCCTTCATCAGGAGAAGGCTATGGCATCTAGTCGAAATGTCGAGAGAGTAAAATTCAAGTTGATTATTGAGAAGGTCATTGTAATTTCATTATGTTAACTGAGAGTTCATTGAGAGTTTATCATAATAGTAAATCTGAATTAGGTAACGGGTCCTGTAACTGTTTGTTGTGATTGGTAAATTCTCGTTTTATTTCTTTTTTGTCTAGTTAATATTTCTCTCTCATCTATCTACCTATGTACCTCTGAATCTACGCATAAGTTGCAGACAATCATTTGTCGTAATTTTACTGCAGAAAGAGTCCAAACTATTCAATGCATTCAATATATAATCTGTTTCTCGATTCATACTAATCGTTTATCTACTTAACAAAACACCCATAAACTGGTAAAAGGTGAACTCTGAGTAAGAGAACCATTATTCTAAAGAAAACAGAAGTACTGTATAAGCTGAAAAGTCAGAGCACTTTGCAGCTGATATTGGCTATTGTATGTGACCTCAAGAAGAAGGAAGACAAGATCCTTATTTTTGGGGGGAGGAAGGGGTGGGTGGGTGGGTTTGCCTCAGTGTCGGCATAGGTATTTCCACAGACACACTCGAAATAATGATATACATAATATATTGAGTGGTTTCAATTAAATTCATGACCTATGTTATGAATGTTATAATGAACCACAATCATCTGTAATCTCCATAAGGTGGTTGGTCACCCTAGCCTTATGGATAACTGAGATTATATTGTTTTACTGTTGTAAAATCTGTATTATATTTGGAGCTCATTAGGGGTAAAGTGTCCTGCAAATGTTTGTTCTCTACATTGTTAAATTTATGTTTCATTTTTTTTTGACCAATAGAATATAATTATATTGTTTTTAACTAAAACATTTCTGTCTTGTATATATGCTATAAACTTTGGTTGTTTAATGCCCCACATCTAACCCCAACCTGCAAGAAAACGGGTGTTTAACTGGAATAGGCGCCTACTAAACACTATTGCTAAATAATGCACACACACAATTTTTTTAACTTTTCATAAAATATTTAGACAGAGAGCCGAGGACCCATCTTGCGAGTTAGTCGACAGAGTAGCTAATTTCTCGAACCAGACAAAGAAGGACCCAGTCTCTTGAGCAACTAAGAAGGAATTAGCAATGGCCATTAAATTTTTTCCTCGGAAACAGATTTGCTACAGACACACTATATACATGGCAAAAGGCTCCTTTTAGCCAATGATGAGAACAATTCTTGTAATAGGTTCTCTATTGGCATCTCTCACAAGCCAAAAGTACAATCGTTGGTTATGTCTGAAAGTGTTTTGGGATGGTTGAGCAAGAAAAAAATAATTAAATTTAAATAATATAATAATTTTATTATTATTATAGTAATAATAATAATAATAGTAAATAATAATAACAACAACAACAACAATAATAATAAATAATAACTAACAACAAAAATGTAAAACAAATAAATAAACAATGAACAATTCCAACAAGAAATCTTCCATGCCTTTACTGCTGTTTCTGGAAGCTATTCTGCTGAGGAAAGCTACACACAAGCATTATGCTTACCTAAATCGCTTCACTATTGAAAAAGGAGACACTCCTGGATGGATTTTTTTGCTGTAAGTTTTGTTGTAGACATAGAGAGTGATGTAGTCATTTGTTTGATTACTTCAATAGAGCTCATTCTTATACCAAACTGCAGCTTATTACATTTGCACTCTTGAAAAAAGTTTGAAAATTTGAACAAATGTTATAATAATAATGTCCTAGTCAATTAGGTTTTACCAAATTAATCTAATATTACTCTGTGAATAAAATAAACAGGGTTTTTTTCTCAAGTACTTATTATGTTAAACCTTGACCTCAAGTTGTGATGCTGGTCTATAACATTCTTCTACACTGCGCAATCTTAACCCTTTCACCACTGCATTTACACAGCATTTATTAAAAATAGTGACACTATTACATTATTCAATCAGGAGTGCACAGGCATCCTTAGCAGCAATTCAATTATTAGCAATTTTTTAAACTAGGTTTGTATAAGGACAATGTGAGATAGGCTAGTTGACAGTCCAGCTATACCATAGGTCTGTAAGTCATTGCATTTCTGCTAACCTGGTAGGGCTCTGTCCCAAGGTCGGAGAGACTCATTCCATTTCCATCAGCATGGAAGAAGTCCTTCAGTTCAAACATGAAGTACTCCAGCCTCTTATAGAGATACAATGCTGATGGTCTCTTCGGTATGACTGCCAGTCTGGCCTGCACCACACCTATCACCACGTTCCAGAGTTTGTGTAGGATACTATAGGCATAAGGTCACATGATCATCAGATGGTCATGTGCCTGTGCTATAGAACACATCTACATGATAAGCACATTTTTTCCTATTTCAAATGACATATTTCCACCTGATGAAAATCAAAGGCTCATGTTTATAGGTATGATGGTCACATGTATATGACATGGAAATAACCTGTTCAAGTCAATAGATATTGGTGCAGGTTTCTTAAAAATAAGTTGGCAATATATAACATGGCTTCATAGAGAGGAAGGTGGGTGGGAGACCTGGGCTCCCCCCCCCACCCAAAATAAAATCCTAGTTGAAACTCCCGCAGACTCTCCTTGCTTAGTTGTTTTGTGATGAGGTAAATGGGAAAACTTTTACTTATATCCATTTCTAGAGATGACTACAACCATTATTGTTATGGCAATGACATAGTGTTAAGAATGAGAGATTTCAGACAGTTTGCCCTCAAAACGCTAAAAAACGTCCCAATTGGAGCTTCTTTCGGTTAAAAAGGGGATATTTCTCTGTTATCTGTCATTTAAAGAGTAGAATAGTAACAAACCAATTAAATACAGGAGTGAGAAGATAGTCTCCAAGAATCTGCAAGTTGCTGGACAAGTACTTTAGCAATGGAGCGATGGCCTACAGAGAGAAAGAAAGAAAGAGAGTGTGTGTATGTGTGTGCATGTGTTGGGAGAGGGGATGGAAGAAGATTTAAATATGTATTTTCATTATTTACGTACATCTTCATTTGGCAGATGTTCATCGGTTTCCCTGTGAGAGGTACAGAGGTAGGGAGGAAATTTTTCATCAAGATCACTAACATCAAATAGAACTCTCCAAATGACCGGCTGTGGTTGTTTTCTTACTTGTTTTGCCAAGGCCAGTGGATTCCTTGAGAGGTACTCTGAACAAGCAAACAATACAATACAAAGATCTCATGTATTTGTTAAATGTTTAATTTTCCCACACCCCTCACACCCCTCACATACTTCAGTATTTGTGGAACGAGATCTCAGGAGATTACCAAGGTGCTTGCAGCGTTGTCCTCCGTGGGAGGCAGGAACAATAAACTCAAAGAAGTGGCTGATGTCAGGTGAGAGCTTAATAAGTCAGGGAGAGAGATGAGAAGGAAGTGAGTGGAGGGGGGGAGGAGGAAAAACAGATGGGAAAGGTTGACGTGAGGTGGTCGAGAACACGATAAGAAAATGGAGGGGGAAGGGGAGAAGATATAGAGAAGTGATTAATGGAGGGAAGAGTGGAGAAGGGAAGGAGTTAATTCAGGAAATTAGGAAGGATTAATTGAAGGAACAGGAAAAGAGTTAGGAAGTTAATGAAGGAAGAGTGAAGGAGAGGTGCTGATGAAGCGAAGAATAGAGAAGAGGAGGGGCTAATGGAGGGAAAAGAGAGAGCGCTGGGAATAAATGGAATGCTTAAACGAACATAACATGATGATAATCAACATATCTGACACACCCTTTCAGTAATCCTGTCCACAAAGTAGGATATCTTGTTTTCAATGTCTTCATCATGGCTGGAGAGAAGGGACTCCACCAACTTCTTGGCCTATATAATAAGAACATGGTTATGGCTGGAACTCTACGGTACAGACTACTTCATTGAAGAGAGAGCGAGTTTTCTCAGTCCAATTAACCTGTGTGTACAATTCCAGGGTAATTTATATTCTGGAAGAACCAAGTTGTTAACCATGCATAGTTTTTTTCCTACCATTTTCTGAGTCATTGCACTTAGGGCTGGCAAAGTTTAATGTGTTCTTTGTGATAGCATGCATTTTGGTGGCTGTGGCACAATACTCTTAGCTAGCTGGTCCCTCAATTTTGTTCATTTCAATACCTCCTCCACAGAGGAAAGCAAATGAATCCCTCCATGTCGTTCTCCCTCAGAGTAGTTTCTACTGACACTGAAACAACTGAAGGGATATTGTAGCAGTCTTTAAAGTTGTGAAGCTCTCCATTTTCCGACTATTCATGTATGAAGAAAATACTCAATTGACTGGATATAGAACATCTTCACTGCTTCTTTTATGCGCATACACAGTAGACCCTCACTAATCCGAATAGCCTGAGCTTCAGCCACTTCAGATTAGTGAAATGCGAATATCCTTATCTTTATTGTTTCCTTATTACAGGTCACTGCATGGCTGATACTTACTGGATGAATGAATATTATTACTGAGGCATGAATATCCTTATCTTTGTTCCCTTATTACAGGTCACTGTATAGTTGATACATTTACTGAATAAAAATAGAAGTCACAATGTGCAGCATATAATTGGTGATAGGCAGCTGCATGAAATATGCATTGGAAAAAATCATAACGTGCCAAAAAATTGCTTCTTCCAACTCCTGATCTTTCCCAATCCTCATAGTCTTTGCTTCTCTGCTGCATCCCATCCCTGTCAACTCTTTTTGTAGGCTCTCAACTCACTGACCTTTTTCTTTACATCTGAAGTAGACGCAACTTGTAGCTCTTCTTTCCAACCTGATCGAGAACCTCGACTTTCTGCTCGATTGTTAGGCTCTTGTGTGCTCCATTTGCAGTGCATTTGGTGCATGCGCAATTGCAATAGTGATTCAGCTTCAGATTAAAGGGATCCGGATAAGCGAGGGTCTGCTGTATATATATACACAAGGCTGATTGGTTGTATAGGCACTACTACTGTGATGACCTTTTCCATTTTGAAGGTGTGTTTTTAAACTGAGGATCTTCGCTTCGACCATTTGCCTTTACTGTTTGCCTTCCATGCACTCCATGAGGAAAGTAACATCTAAATGCTGCACAACTCAGCAAGCACATTGGCACGAAGCATAAATAGGAACCTTCCACATTACATTAATCTGGCTCAGTGTACAACCCTAACAGCTACATGCCTTTGTTCCTAGGTCATTGCACTCGTGCTCCAGCCAGCTGTAGTGGCTCTCCAGCTTCAGAGTGACTGGCATGTCAGACAGGGTCTTCCTCACATGGTACATGTTGTTCAAGATGGTGCACAGCTGGAAAATAAATATCTCATTCACACACATGAGAAGCTTCACACAACAATGTGGATTGGGCCCTTTAACCCCCCTATCCTTCCCTTTAACCCCTGGATTTTCTCTCTTTAAATTCTGGTTCCTCTCCCCTTATTCCCTGGCTCTTCTCTTAACACCTGCTTTCTCTCCTTAACACCTGGCTCTTTCTCCTTTTAACCCCTGGCTCTTCTCCCTCCACAAGCATTACTTCCCTCCCAAGTGCATATGTCCCAACTATGGGATGGATTCCTTGGCCCTGAGTATGAGATGGATTCCTTGGTCCTGACTTTCGCCTTACTCTTTCTGATGACTGGAACCTTCCAGTTTTGTCATACATGATGGAGGAATCCATCAAGAGACACTTGTACAGAGCATCCACGTAGAAAAGGGAGAGCTGGGAAATTTGCTGAAGACAATCAGCAACAAGCAAATATTATTAAATGCTCAATGAACTTTCAGTTGACATAACAATAACCTTCTCAATAATCAACTTGAAATTGTATTCTCGACTAGATGCTCTAGCCTTCATCAGGAATAACTTCATCAGGAATAAAGATGAAGGCTAGAGCATCTAGTCGAAATGTCGGGAGAATACAACTTAAGTTGATTATTGAGAAGGTTATTGTAACAGCATAAAACTCTCTGAGTTTCTTGGGATATCCAAGAACATACATACACACTGAGGCTATAGATCAACATAAGCTTTCTCCACAAGATAATTTACCTCTGTAATAGTGCAGAGAAAGCCAAAGGCATCTGCAGCCAGTGGCCACTCCAAGTTCTTCCAGAAGTTTCCAAGTTGGAGTAGAAATCCGCCAGTGTCCACTGCCGAGGAGGAGAATCTAAGCTGGTCCAGCTCAATGTTCATCCTCTGTTCATGAGGAGGGGGAGTGGTTTAGAGGGTGTGGGAGAAATGGGAGTGGTTTAGGAGTGGATGGGAACGGGGATAATAAGGAGGGGGGTGGGGCAAGGCAAGGAGAGTGGGAAGGGGTTAGGAGGGATTGGGAAAGGCTAGAGGGGATGATGGGATTAAGGGAGGAGAGGGTGTTAGGAGGAGTGCGAGAAGGAGTGGAGAGGGGTGAAGGCAAGGAGAGGGAGGGACGTCGAGGAGACTTACTTCATCCAAGCTGATTGCTTTCTCTATCTTCTCTTTACACTTGTGTGTGGCCAGGTCTATCCAGCTCACCGGTTTTCCAACAAAGGGCTTGTAGAAGTTGGTGATTTCCATTTTATCTCTCTTTGAGCTAGAAAGAGAAGTGTAACTCTCACTGATGCGAAGCCATGGCACCAGAAACAAATGAGGGTATGGAGTACAGAGGTTACAAGAATACTTACATGCAGACATGCTGCACCAGATCAGCCAAGTCCTTGAAGACGATGTAAAGTTCGTAGACAGCTTGATCATCTAAACACTTGGTCAGCATCTGCATGCGAGGTATCATATCTCCACACAACTATGATGATGGCAGGCACAATGGGGGAGTGACAGTCACATATTAGCACACGACTAACGTGATTAGGTTTTTAATCTTACTAGTTTGTCGAGGACGACGAAGAATGAAGAGAAATAGTCCACACCAACACTAGCACACACACACACACACACACACACACCAATTTCAATAATTAGAGTTGCCTTAAGGGTGGTGGTTCTACAGATGGATTCAGATGGATTCATAAGATAAGCACTAAGCATAATTTTCAAAATTTATTTATTTATATATATATATATACTTGTATATATATACTTGTCTATTTATCCATTCATCCATCCATTCAATTAATAATAATAACAAAACAACAAAATAACAATAAAATGGCTTTCTCAATGATCAACTTAAAGTTCGACAAATAGTAAGTTGATCGTTGTGAAAGCCATAATGTTAGCTTAGGGTGCTTTCAGAGAGCAACAATAATTAATCATTCAAGTTAAATCATGTTTATTATAGCTGAGATCACTATCAAATATTATTTTAGTGCTCCAGAAATAATGTCAGGGTTCTTTGAATTATAGGGCATTTACCAGATATTTCAAACAAGCCATTCACCATGCATAAAATTCTTGGTCCAGTATTGTTCATCCTTTACCTAGTGTCTTTCTGATTGTTCATCCCTTACCTTGTGTCTTTCTGTAATAGAGGAGCAGACACAATCCTATAGCTACAGGTGGAGGGTGGGGTTGGTTCAGGGTGCTTTTCGTTAGGAATAATACTTGCATAAGATTGAGTTCAGTGCTAGCTTTTGAATATTGCCATAAATATCAATCTTTGCATGGGTGCTTGGCATTGAAAGAAGCACATTCACCTCCCTCTTGCCAGGCCAAAAGTTCATGTTATCGAAGTTTCCCATTACAAAAACATCTTCCAATGCCATCGCTAACAAACAGTTTTGTGGCATTTCTGTGCATCCATTTCTGTGCATCAATTGGAGAAATATCATAAACTTTGAAAGATATGCCCTTTAAAAAAGAACACATTTAAAAGCACGTGCCATGTACAAGAGAACAATGTACCTTTGGAAGATTGGGTTCATGATTTTGAGAGCTCTTTGTGCATGTTTGAGGCAGTGCTTGCAAATGCCCCTCAATGCAACCAACTCCATGTCACCTCCAGCAGACTGTGACAATAACAAAACAACAACAACAACAACAACAGTGCTCAGCATAAAATGGAAACATTCTCCACTGCTGGTGCAGCTGTTAAAGCTTACGCTGATGGATCCTATTTGGTTTGTCAGCATATTCTTGGACAATTCCAAGAACCAGTTTGGGACAGCCACCTGAGTATTTATGATCGTTACTAAAATAAATGATTGAATAAAAGTTTGAGGATGCAAATACGACAAATGACGGGAGAATTGGACATTGTGAGAAAACACTAACAATAAGAAGATTGAACAAATATTGAAGACCAAGATAGGTACTCTGTCTCATAGTAATTTTGATTAAAAACTAGCTGCTATACTCTGTTAAAATGAAAGGAAACATGGACTTATGTAGACCACAAGCAGTTAGATGATCCTTTACCATTTTAAATCATATGCACCAATATTACATTTCTTCTTAAATGATCGGTGCATATAATTATATATGGTAAGGGGTCATCTAAATGGGTGGATGGGTACAGTCTTGTTTCCTTCCTTTTCTAAGAAGTCAATTCTTTTAATTTTGGTTTTTCTTGGTATTATTGTTGTTTTTGTGTGTTTGTTTGTTGTTCTTTTATTGTTGTTATTGTGGGGTGTTTTGGGGGTGAGGAGGGGGACTACACAGAGTTCTTCAAAGTCCTACACAGAGCTTTATTGCTGTTGGACACCACACATATCAACAGGTCCATGTCTTGTTGCTGTTGTTAACTGTCCCTGAGTACATCGTGTTGTCCAATACACAGAAATCAGCACATGCCTTATCTTGTTGCTACTGTTGATCTAGGGTTATTTACAGCCTCCTTCAAAGATGTGGCAGCAGTTGCACAGAAGAACTGCAACAACCAAGCAGCATCTTTTAGTGGGGAGGTCAGCTATAGTCTCCTAAGGACGTGGTAAAAGTTTCCCAGGAGCAAGAGCCACAAACCAAACAGTAGAAGTGTGTGCAAGTCATTCGTTCTGCTTATAATATAGCACATAGAGTCTGCACTCAATTCATCAGCATGTGAGCTAACTTGATTGCATCATCGACAAACACCTCTACCCATACCTTTTCATAGCAATTGAGAAACATATTAGTTGTTGAGATGCACTGGGGTCTTCTGGTCAGTTTTTATAAATGGACTTATTCTGTGCAAGTAATGCATTGAAATAGAGAACAAACACAAGTCCGTGAAGATGAATCTCAAGTTATTTACTCTCAATGGTTCTTTGTGCTGCATGTTTACTTCCTTAGTGAAGGATTCAAGGCATGCTAGAAGTGTTTAGGTCTGCTGGTTTACTACCTTAGTGAAGGACTCAAGGCATGCTGGGAGTGTTTAGGTCTGCTGGTTTACTACCTTAGTGAAGGATTCAAGGCACACTGGAAGTGTTTAGGTCTGCTGGTTTACTACCTTAGTGAAGGATTCAAGGCACACTGGAAGTGTTTAGGTCTGCTGGTTTACTACCTTAGTGAAGGATTCAAGGCATGCTGGAAGTGTTCAGGTCTGCTGGTTTACTACCTTAGTGAAGGATTCAAGGCATACTGGAAGTGTTTAGGTCTGCTGGTTTACTACATTAGTGAAGGATTCAAGGCATGCTGGAAGTGTATAGGTCTGCTGGTTTACTACCTTAGTGAAGGATTCAAGGCATGCTGGAAGTGTTTAGGTCTGCTGGTTTACTACCTTAGTGAAGGATTCAAGGCACACTGGAAGTGTTTAGGTCTGCTGGTTTACTACCTTAGTGAAGGATTCAAGGCACACTGGAAGTGTTTAGGTCTGCTGGTTTACTACCTTAGTGAAGGATTCAAGGCATGCTGGAAGTGTTCAGGTCTGCTGGTTTACTACCTTAGTGAAGGATTCAAGGCATACTGGAAGTGTTTAGGTCTGCTGGTTTACTACCTTAGTGAAGGATTCAAGGCACACTGGAAGTGTTTAGGTCTGCTGGTTTACTACCTTAGTGAAGGATTCAAGGCATGCTGGAAGTGTTTAGGTCTGCTGGTTTACTACCTTAGTGAAGGATTCAAGGCATGCTGGAAGTGTTTAGGTCGGCTGGTACACTACCTTAGTGAAGGATTCAAGGCATGCTGGAAGTGTTTAGGTCTGCTGGTTTACTACCTTAGTGAAGGACTCAAGGCATGCTGGAAGTGTTTAGGTCTGCTGGTTCACTACCTTAGTGAAGGATTCAAGGCACGCTGGAAGTGTATAGGTCTGCTGGTTTACTACCTTAGTGAGGCATGCTGGAAGTGTTTAGGTCTGCTGGTTTACTACCTTAGTGAAGGATTCAAGGCATGCTGGAAGTGTTTAGGTCTGCTGGTTTACTACCTTAGTGAAGGATTCAAGGCACGCTGGAAGTGTTTAGGTCTGCTGGTTTACTACCTTAGTGAAGAATTTAAGGCATGCTTGGAGTGCGTTTGGAGCTACTATCGACCAAAACCACCATCGCCAACTCCTGATACTCTGTTTCTCATTGCGGTTTGTAATGATTATCTGATGAGACATTTCAAACTGCCATCAAGCTACTGCACGTGCTGTATCATAAAGCAGAATGAATGGCTTTCATTCAGGTCTGCTGTTTGGGTATAAAATTCTCACTCCAGGGAAACTCTTACTAAGTTCAAAGGATGGAGCTGATCCTTTATCAAAACATATGCTATTTAGTTGGTGGAGTTCTCCTGTGCAACTGTTACCAAGTCCTTGAAGGAGGCTGTAGCCTGCCGTACATTGGCACAGTCAACAATAGCAAAAAGATAAGGTATTGGATGTGTAATGTGTACAATAACAAGAAAAGGGTTAGAAAATGTGTTTAAAGAGTCAGAAGCTCCAAGTTGGACTTTGAGAACCATGACTTGGTATAGTCCTCCTGCTCTACTATAATATATAAAAAATATTAAACTAAAAAAAAAATTAAAAAAATATGAAAAAAATAAATAAATAAATAAATAAAATTAAAACAAAAAACAAAAAATTAATACACATTGGATTGACCTGAAGGAAACAAGACCACACTCACCCATGCTCACCCATGTGGACCACAAACAGTTAGATTACCCTTTACCATTTAAAATTGTGTACACCAACTACTTTACATTTTAAATGGTAAAGCGTCATCTAACTGGTTGTGGTCTGTATGCTTTCCTTTCTTATGTTTTAAATGACATTCCCTCCTCCTCAATCCCCTCCCACTTTAACAGTCATGATGGTGATAACGATGACAACATAAACAGCATTGAAACTTACCTGTATACTTATTTCTATTGAAGTTTTCAAGTCTTTTTCCATCTCTTTAAGTTTTTTCAAAAAAGGTGCAAAAGAATACAGCAGCTTCAATATTCTAATAATAGCAATAATAGCAATAATAATAATAATAACAACAACAACAACGAATGAAAAGATGAGTAATAAAAATTACCACATGGAAAAATTATAAGTGCAAGGAGACAAGGTGTGAAAGGGAGTGTGCGAGTCATGAAACCCTGATTTTAAATTTGGGTGGGAGGGAGGGGGGATGTTTTCTAGTGCTCTGTATGCTCTGTATACTATATATAAGGAAATAATTAACTTTTCGCTTTGATAAAATATAAGAATTCATGCACTTGTAAATGACTTCAAACATGTACAGTTAGAGAGGAAAAAATGGGGGATTATGCCTCGTTTAGGGATAGGCGTAGAAGGTGAGGTTGCCCACATGTGCCAAGGAGGGAACCTTCAAAGTCCCAGCCTTTATGGTGCAGCTCATTGCTTGACTTACCTCACACTGCAGGCTATCTCTCTGAGGTCGGCCGCAGCTTTGATGTTGAAATTGACCAAGTGGCCATTGAGCAGCTCGAGTTGGAAGGAGTGCAGAGTTCGCATATCAAACAACAATTGCTTCACCTATGGTAAGAAAAAAAATAGCGATGATATCTTGATGTTATTGTTGTTGTTGTTGCTGTTTACCCATAGCTGGTCTCTCTGGTCATCTGTTAGAGCTGGCTGGCAAGCTATAATGTCTTCCACGATGTCAGCCAGGACTAACAACTTGACATGGTACAGCTTATGATACTCCAGAAACACATGCAGCCGACTACATCAACAACAACAAAAATGACATCACCACCAACATCAACAACAACAACAATGACATCACCAATATTTCATCACCAATATTTCAGCAATGACCTCCTAGAGAAGTTTGTCTAGACACAACATACACTACACATACAGTAGGAGAAAATTAAAATACCATCAGATCGTCTGCTTGTTAGTGCTCCTGCGTATGTCCAGAACTGCAAGAAGCTAAGCAGCAAATAGGTGCTTGCAATGTGGTTTGCTTGCAATGTGGTTTCTAAATAAAACACACCCATTCATTGTTCTACCTGAATGATTTAATCTTGATATTGCTAAGCCTGTTAAGGCAACCACTTATATTACAGCACAGTGTAAGACTATGTAACAGTAACCAACACTTTATTAAAAAGAGCACTGTGCAATTAAAAAAAAAAAGTTAGGCAGAAAAAGGAGCAGCTGTTATGTGAGCCAGAAGAAAAGGGAGCTGGGAACCATCCCGAGCTACAGTCTGCTGCAGCCATGAGTTTTATGCATATCTCTCAAACATCCCCCTGAATAGATGGCTAGTGAGCAGTATTAGTCTCGCACATGAAAGGTTGCTTCTAATACACATGTGCAGACAGAGCTGATGTGCTTCAGGACAAGCGCTTCACAGAGATAGCGTGGGATGTGGGACGCTTACAAAAACAACAAATGCAGCGCCTAACAGCTGATAGGGTGCTAATCATTCAGAACACTCATCAACTAGCCACTTGTCATTGATAATGTGCCACTGATAATACACCTGTTACTAAAAATACATTACTAAAAATACACTTCAGTGAAAATAAAGTTGTACTCTCAATGAACTTTCCGTCGACATACTAACATTACAATAACCTTCTCAATAATCAACTTGAAATTGTATTCTCTCGATGTTTTGACCAGATGCTCTAGCCTTCACCACCAGAATAAGTTGTAGTAAATGTTTCTAGTAATTAGGATGTTAGACATGTTTCTGGTTCCGTTCCTTGACAACAAACAGCTACTTCCATATAGAGACTGAGTTTATTCAAAGCTGAAAGAGTTCAGAACTCTCAATAACAAAGTCATCAACACATGTTAAAAAACAATGCGCAGTGATGCCTTGGACATCTGCAAATTTCTTCTCAAGTGCCCACCTACTATGGCTAGGGATAGAGAGAGAGAGGGCTTGGGATTAGTTGAGCAACAACTTTGAACTTCGGACACTCATGACTGATGTACCAGTTGTCCACAACGCCACTGGAGCAGCCTGTTTTCTAGAATATATTCCTGCTGTTGTGTGTATTGCATCAGAAGAAGATTCACTTTCAGTATTTACCTTGCACTTTACTAATGGGGGGGGGGGGGGAAGGGGGCTAGTACTCTAGCCCATGACCATGATCCTCTAACGAGTAAATCCATCATCCCACTTCTATGCTTAGCTGGATGTTTCCCCCTTGAGATGATTCATTTTGACACGAAAATGACTGACAGTTGTGACTCCATCACATGATATTGTGGTAAGACAGAACTATACCACTTTATTTCACAAGCTTGCACCTTTCCATTGAGAGCGGCTTGGCACTAGCTAGTGTATAGACTTAGCCATACAGTTGGATATTGAGTAGGTGCAGGGAAGCTGAGAATCCTAACCACCTCAGGGGCGTAGCCAGGATTTTAGAAAAGGGGGGACAAAAAGTCTTGATCTCAAACACCAGCTTCCCCCCCCCCCCCCCTAATAATGTTTCTTTTCCTTAACAATTCTATATTAAAGCGCATATATAGCGCCTAGTAAGAAATTCCCCCTTCCCCCCCGTTCACAACCCAAATAAAATTGAGTCTGGCTGTGTAGACTTCCCTTTTAGAACTGACTACTAGTACCCCCAGAATTCCTCAGTTCAGAGTATCCATTTTGGGGTGGGGAGGTGGGGGGAGGGCCCAGACCCCCTAGTTGTTATGTGATATCCATCTCCCTCCACATCAACACCAAACTATGGAGTTTTCCCCCTCCCCTCCCAAAACTCAAAATCCTGTAAAACCTGCACACACACACACACATTCAAGCACACCCCAATACCCCAGACGGCGTTTGTGAAACTTTGTCACATCTTTAACCATCATGCCCCCCCTTAAAATCCAGATTCCTCCAGTTTCCCACCCTTGGACAATTTTCTAAATGAAATTCTGTCTAGCCACAGTAAAGAAAAAATGAAGCAACACAATGAAGAGATAGCTATTGAGAGGAGTCAGTAAGTTGAATTCTCATGGGGTGACGTCTGGAGAACTCATCAATAACTTCTTCAATGTCAATTGGTATGTCTTGATGCATGTGAAGTAGAGTCAGGCTTTAGAGACGTTAATTACTTATGCTAGACCTAAGGATAGTTTTGATACATTTAAGCCCAATGAAAGATCTCTCAGCAGAGCATGAAGTTATGGGAAGGGTGCAGAGAATAATAGTAACAAGGGCTTTGATGTTAGGGTTAAAAGCTAGAGATGTGGATCGATGTTGAGGAGAGAGTCGAAGGAAGTGAATTTGAACCATGATCTTTCTCTTCAGATTTCCACTTGGTGTACCAGTTGTGGATCTCACTACTGAGAGAAGACACATTTGGTCTACAGCATATAGCTCCCCCACTTTCATCACCACACTGGACACAGTTGCAAGATCTTCTGTTACCAACACTGATGGTACCAAGTATAGACCATGAAGAGCAATTTTTTGATGTGAACTAAACCGCTTGTCAAGCTCAGTAAGAAGATGGTCCGAAATTGGAACTGTGATAGTTCTTCTAAAGTATTCAGAGGGATTATATGCTAGTATGCTTGCTCTGTGTTGCTGACGACCACATATCCTGGGCATTGATGGGTCCTCACCTCATTACACATTTCAGAGATCAGAGTTTCAAACCATCTACTGTGGTAGGAGTCAACATTTTCTCTGACTTGCTTGAGGGATGATATCAAAGTCATGATCTCAGACACTGCCTGAACTATGTCCTTAGCCTCCTCATGAAGGCTCATTGTGAGGCCCCTGAGGTACTGTAGACACTCATTGGTAATCACAAGAGCACTGATGAATTCTGTTGTTGTTATAGCCAGCAAGAGAGTACTGGCATCTGTCACTGAGTCGGGAGACCACATGCGAGAACCTTCAGCTGAAATGCTCTCAAAACAGGCAGCAATGGAGGAGTGAAGTTTCTTAATATGATCGAGAGCGTCGACGCGTTCAATCCATCTTGTTCTGCAGAGATCTTTGAGCTTCACCACATTCGATTCTGGCTAGGTGTTCTTTATAGCTTCTTAAAACTTCTTCTGACGCTTGGGGTGTGCAAAAAAGAAGATGGACAGTTGCTTCACAATACCAATCATGTTACGGATGCTCACTTCTTAGAATGAAGCCACAACTGCCAAGTTCAAACAGTGAGAAGCACAATGGGTGTAAAGGGCGAGGGGGTACTGAGAAGTTATTCTAGCTGCAGCTCAATTTGTCTTTCCGGACATGTTGCTAGCTCTGCCATAGGCCTGACCATGCATCTTTGATGGATCTAGGTGATTTCTGACAAAACCAAGCATCTTGTCAGCCAATGCTTTGCCAGTAATGCCACTGTCACATTCTACTCTCTGATAGAAGCAGTTTCAGGCTCAACATACCTTATGACAATGCAGAGTTGTTCCTTGTTGGAGCAATCAGTGACCTCATCTGCAATCAAAGTATAGCAAAGACTGTTACGAACCTTTCTTAAGATTACATTACGAATGTGGTCACCAAGTATGCTGATCAACTGATTCTGAATATCAGGGGATGTGTATGTGACATTTCTAGCTGCACTCTGAAGGTGATTCCTCAAGATCGTGTTTCCAGCTGAGATACGGAAGTTGAGCAAAGCACAAAAGTTACCATGGTTTGTGCTTGCTGCTTATGCACCTTCCATATCAGTGCCACTATCACGATGACCACGGAGAGCAATGTTGTGCCGACCACACAAGACAATTATCTCTATGATAGAGCAGAGCTTTTTTCTGTTGTTCTGGATTGTTTCTCTTGTTCCTTCTCTCAGTTGAATTAACACTCACTTACCACTCATCCTCTCTACGAAAGCATCACAGACAGCAATGGCATCTTTGTGGTACTCTCTAGCTGCATGGAGATCACACACTTCACACATTTTCTTGAAGTTGGTAAATTCTGTCTCAACAAACACTCCTTTCCTTTTCCGTACATCTATGCTCCTAGCAAAGAGCACACAAAGAAGACAGTACCGACCATTTTTTTGCCAACTGTGAGTCAACCAGCTGTACTTTTTTAAATACCGATGTAGAAAGCCACGACCACCTTCACGTGGAAACTTGTAATCGATATCAGGAGTGAAGTGGTTACAGTAGAAGTTGTACTTTTCATGTTCGGTCAAAGAACTTCTTCTCTTGGCCAAGTAAGCTACATCTATATTAACTACCTCAGGCTCCTGCTCAATACGAGGATGCTTTGGGGATGTTGGAAGAGTATCAATGCTCTGATCAGATTCTGAGTTATATTCAAAGAATGGTATAATAGAGGAGGTGGCTGTGGTCTCTACTTCAGAAGTTGAGGGACTGGGTGATTCAGGGACCACTGTATTATACTTTATGTGTACATATTTTTGATTGTAGCTATTATGAATGTATTTTTATTGTAGCTATTGTGAATGTATTTTTATTGTAGCTATTGTGAATGTATTTTTATTGTAGCTATTGCTATTGTGAATGTATTTTTATTGTAGCTATTGTGAATGTATTTTTATTGTAGCTATTGTGAATGTATTTTTATTGTTGTAGCTATTGTGAATGTATTTTTATTGTAGCTATTATGAATGTATTTTTATTGCAGCTATTGTGAATGTATTTTTATTGTAGCTATTGTGAATGTATTTTTATTGTAGCTATTGCTATTGTGAATGTATTTTTATTGTTGTAGCTATTGTGAATGTATTTTTATTGTAGCTATTGTGAATGTATTTTTATTGTAGCTATTGCTATTGTGAATGTATTTTTATTGTAGCTATTGTGAATGTATTTTTATTGTAGCTATTGTGAATGTATTTTTATTATAATCATCATTCAAGTTTATTTACCTTGAGTTTGCAGGTGGTCTTGAAACTTTCTTGAGAATCTAGTGTTTGAGACTCTTTCATGTAGGCTTCTTAGCCAGCTGTTTAGGCTCCACCTGGTTGCAATAATAGCATAGCTGTGGTCAACTGGGAACAGCCTTTTTGCAATTGACCTCCGAACTCAAAAGTGTATGAGCTCGAAGAGTACGAGCTTTAAGTTAGTGAAGTAAAACTTATTGAGAAAGAAATAGCTTTATAATCAGCTTTTCTACAATCTTTGGCAGCATTAAGAACGCTAAAACATCAGTCATCAATACAATTTTCTGGATAAACAATACTTTAGCTAACTCAAAAAAAAAAATTCTTTCTTTTTCTGGAAAAAAGGGGGGGGCATTTTCCCCCTTTGCCCCCACTGGCTACGCCCTTGGTGCACACAGCAAGACACCACAAGGATGCACAACAAAGGCTGCACACAGTGAGACGCTGTAAGGCCTCCCAACAAAGGGTGCACACACTGAGACACTGTAAGGACTCCCAACAAAGGGTGCACACAGAAAGACACCGTAAGGACTCCCAACAAAGGGTACACACAGCAAGACACCGTAAGGACTCCCAACAAAGGGTGCACACAGTGAGACACCATAAGGACTCCCAACAAAGGGTGCACAGACACCGTAAGGACTCCCAACAAAGGGTGCACACAGTGAGATACCGTAAGGACACCCAACAAAGGGTGCACACAGTGAGACACCATAAGGACTCCCAACAAAGGGTGCACAGACACCGTAAGGACTCCCAACAAAGGGTGCACACAGTGAGATACCGTAAGGACACCCAACAAAGGGTGCACACAGTGAGACACCTTAAGGACTCCCAACAAAGGGTGCACAGACACCTTAAGACTCCCAACAAAGGGTGCACACAGTGAGCTACCGTAAGGACACCCAACAAAGGGTGCACACAGTGAGACACTGTAAGGACACACCCGACAAAGGCTGCACACAGTGAGACACCATAAGGACTCCCAACAAAGGGTGCACAGACACCATAAGGACTCCCAACAAAGGGTGCACACAGTGAGACACCATAAGGACTCCCAACAAAGGGTGCACACAGCAAGACACTGTAAGGACGCCCAACAAAGACGGTTTGAAATGACAAGGAAATGGACGCTCAATAGTTTTGTGAGTGCTAAACATAGAGAAGCTTAACAACCAGACACACCACACATTTATCATATCATCAAGTCATTTCTAGTGATTTGATTGGCTAAGAACTGGGCAGATAATATCCCGTATCCTACCGCCTAATCTGGTCGGTAAGGTACTATGCATGTGTGAGTCACGAGGTTGTCAAGTGAACATTATATAGATCATTATATGTACATGTGTTCATACTTGACGGGATGATGAGTTCATTATTAGGCGAGGTTCAGGGTGGGACATGGTTATCTCTAGAAAGAGCTCGTATGTGGCGAGGTGTGCGTGTGCCGACCATGTTCAATAGTCCATATCCCACCCAACTTTGTCTAGTTACTATCACTATAGACGTATATTGACGGATAACTCAATTACTTTACGTGCTTTTTGCCATGAGCATGGGGTAAATATTATCCTATGGGTGTGAGGTAAGTAGGATTTCACGGCAAGGGGTAAGTAGTATTTTATAGCATCGTATAAGTAGTATTCCACGGCATGGGGTAAGTAGTATTCCGGGCATGGGGATGAGTAAATATGATTCTTCCTCGTCCATATTAGAAAAGTTGTACAAAGGGAGAAGGGAGAAGAGAGAGAGGGGAAGCCTTCAGTGAAATTAGAGTGTAGAGTCCACTACGCTGGAATACTAATAATGCCTTATAAAGGAATGGCGCTTGTGAGGACAGCGAGACACTGTAAGGACTCCCAACAAAGACGGTTTGAAATGACAAGGAAATTCACGATTCCCTCCTCTCTAGACCTCAATATCTTGTCCTTGGAAGAGCTAATACCTTCAGAGCAAGGAACTTCTCTGTCTCCTTACTAGTTCTATATACCTGTGACCACTCCATTAAAAGGCAGAGAATAAAATTAAAAAAATGCACAGAAATAGTCCACTTCTCTCTTTTTATCAGCTTAATTAAAATGATCTTTGCTCGTGTCTTGTTAAGTCATTCATTACTAGTAGGAATAGGAGGGTGGGGGAAATGGAGCTAGAGATAGGGGTGTGGCTTCCCTAACCACCCATGGAACTGCTCACATTATGGTGGCTGTTTTTACTAAACATCTGTACACTGCTCATTTAATCCGAGCATGCTAGTTAGTTCTGACTGTGTTTGGCTCTGTATAAATGACAGAGATGGGGTACATCTCTCCTCTGGGAATCTTGCCTTGACTCTAAGTCAACTTGAGACAACAATGTTGTTGCAGCTATATCATCTTGTAGTTAGACAAGGAGAAGAAGGAGAATCTTTTTAAAAGACTATCCTGTTTTTCAATTCAAGGCTGAAACCAACAGGGGTGAGAGTGCAGAAGCCCATTCCAGGGGGGAGAGTTCAGAATCCCATACCAGGGGGGAGAGTGCAGAATCCCATTCCAGGGGGAAGAGTGCAGAATCCCATACCAGGGGTGAGAGTACAGAGTCCCATACCAGGGTGGAGAGTGCAGAATCCCATACCAGGGGGAAGAGTACAAAATCCCATACCAGGGTGGAGAGTGCAGAAGCCCATACCAGGGGTGAGAGTGCAGAAGGAACATGAGGCCCCTCCCATGGGAAGACAACAGATCAACTGGGACTGGAATAAATCATGCTTCTATTTAGTTTTTTTTGTTCACAAAAAGTTGTCCGTTAGGCCAAAACCTGAACAGCCTTTCCAGTACTTCAGGCCCTGCAGCGTCACGCATGCACACAGCACGTATAATTAAGCTAATGATGCATGCAGTAATACAGGCAAATGGGCGCTAATTTGATAAATGTAGAGTTAAATAACTGCATAAAGAGTAATCCTCCTAAAGAAAATTGGCCTCACCCCATCACCCTAATTAATAATGGGGTCATGTGAATGGTGATTAGATTAATGAGAGCTGGGTTCGAGGTTCAAGGAAACCTTAGCACATACAAATGAATGCTTACTTACATGCACTTCTCCTGAAGGTGACTGACCCCAGTAAGCTGCTCCATGTGCTTAGACAGAATTTCATTGGCCGTCTCACTCAGCCTCGCATCCCATGACATAATATAGCCATCACTCTGGAATACAGGAATGAAGCGGGAGGGGAGGGGGAGGGGAGGGGGAGGGGGGCGGGGAGGGGGGAAGTGGTAAATTTGCGAGGTGGGCACTGTCATGAATAATGAATGATGTGGGCTAGAATAACACCACACCTAGTTCCAGCATCACTACAGTTGTAGAGTGTATAGCAATTAAGCAGCAGCTACAAGCAACTAGAAGTTAAGGGAGGAGCCACAAGTGGGTATCGAGATCTGACAATACCTCAAGCACATGTCAAAAATTCCAAGCTAATTTGTTAGCAGGGAAGTTATTTAACACAGGACAGTTAAGCATCAGCAAGAAGCTAAAGAAGAACTGGAGTGGAGTCTCGACATATCCAAGTCTCATGCAGGGGCAAAGAAGGGGGAGATGTGGAGGAAGACATCCCCTAACAGACATCCCCCCTCCTTCACCCTAGACCAGTCGAGTAGCCAATTATTGTTAGTATTGCAATGGCTGTTGAAAACCTCCAAAACTCTTCAAAGACGTTTCAGGTCCTTCCACCTTTTTGACACAGTGTTGCCTTTGCAGAAGCAGGTGTCAAGAAAATAATTTGAACACATTAAACATCCCCCCCCTCCCCCCCAACCTCCTCCTCGCCCCCCTCTCCCCCCCTTCCCCACATAAAAAACAAACTCCTGCATGAAACGTTGCTTCTACTCCAGAGAGCAAAAGAAACGTAGGAACGTAGGCACTATTTAAGTGGTCAACTTCCAGTCCACATGCACTTGTACTCATGCAGCAAATATGGTATTATTTATTTATTTATTTATTTGTTTGTTTATTATATTTATTTTATTAATTAATTTTTTTGTTGTTTTGTTTTTGTTTTTGTTTGTTTGTTTGTTTGTTTGTTTATTTATTTATTTATTTATTTATTTATTTATTTATTTATTTATTTATTTTTTTATTTTATTTTTTTTTAATTTTTTTTAATATATATTTTTTAATTAATTTATTATTTTATTTTTTTTGGACCGGCCGGCAACATTGTTGAACGTTGAATCTCACGTATTCGGCCATCTTTAGCTGAGCTAGCATTAACTCACAGTTATATATAACCCAATCTGGGAATGAGTGGGCAGGCAGAGCTAGTTTGACGTATAGGGCATGAGCACGAATATTCTTCCTGCCTCACCCTCTCCCCCGCAATCATTTTGTTAATCACACTAAAAAATATAACCTTCCTGTCTGGTGGGAGGGGATATTAAATATTTACAGTGATAAACTAAGTTAAATGCCACCAACCTCTATACTAATATCAATAGGCTACTACATGAGAATAGAGGACTCAGAGACTGTGCATGACTACATGAGAGTAGAGGACTCAGAGACTGTGCATGACTACATGAGAGTAGATGACTCAGAGACTGTGCATGACTACATGAGAGTAGAGGACTCAGAGACTGTGCATGACTACATGAGAGTAGAGGACTCAGAGACTGTGCATGACTACATGAGAGTACAGGACTCAGAGACTGTGCATGACTACATGAGAGTAGAGGACTCAGAGACTGTGCATGACTACATGAGAGTAGAGGACTCAGAGACTGTGCATGACTACATGAGAGTAGAGGACTCAGAGACTGTGCATGACTACATGAGAGTAGAGGACTCAGAGACTGTGCATGACTACATGAGAGTAGAGGACTCAGAGACTGTGCATGACTACATGAGAGTAGAGGACTCAGAGACTGTGCATGACTACATGAGAGTAGAGGACTCAGAGACTGTGCATGACTACATGAGAGTAGAGGACTCAGAGACTGTGCATGACTACATGAGAGTAGAGGACTCAGAGACTGTGCATGACTACATGAGAGTAGAGGACTCAGAGACTGTGCATGACTACATGAGAGTAGAGGACTCAGAGACTGTGCATGACTACATGAGAGTAGAGGACTCAGAGACTGTGCATGACTACATGAGAGTAGAGGACTCAGAGACTGTGCATGACTACATGAGAGTAGAGGACTCAGAGACTGTGCATGACTACATGAGAGTAGAGGACTCAGAGACTGTGCATGACTACATGAGAGTAGAGGACTCAGAGACTGTGCATGACTACATGAGAGTAGAGGACTCAGAGACTGTGCATGACTACATGAGAGTAGAGGACTCAGAGACTGTGCATGACTACATGAGAGTAGAGGACTCAGAGACTGTGCATGACTACATGAGAGTAGAGGACTCAGAGACTGTGCATGACTACATGAGAGTAGAGGACTCAGAGACTGTGCATGACTACATGAGAGTAGAGGACTCAGAGACTGTGCATGACTATATGAGAGTAGAGGACTCAGAGACTGTGCATGACTACATGAGAGTAGAGGACTCAGAGACTGTGCATGACTACATGAGAGTAGAGGACTCAGAGACTGTGCATGACTACATGAGAGTAGAGGACTCAGAGACTGTGCATGACTACATGAGAGTAGAGGACTCAGAGACTGTGCATGACTACATGAGAGTAGAGGACTCAGAGACTGTGCATGACTACATGAGAGTAGAGGACTCAGAGACTGTGCATGACTACATGAGAGTAGAGGACTCAGAGACTGTGCATGACTACATGAGAGTAGAGGACTCAGAGACTGTGCATGACTACATGAGAGTAGAGGACTCAGAGACTGTGCATGACTACATGAGAGTAGAGGACTCAGAGACTGTGCATGACTACATGAGAGTAGAGGACTCAGAGACTGTGCATGACTACATGAGAGTAGAGGACTCAGAGACTGTGCATGACTACATGAGAGTAGAGGACTCAGAGACTGTGCATGACTACATGAGAGTAGAGGACTCAGAGACTGTGCATGACTACATGAGAGTACAGGACTCAGAGACTGTGCATGACTACATGAGAGTACAGGACTCAGAGACTGTGCATGACTACATGAGAGTAGAGGACTCAGAGACTGTGCATGACTACATGAGAGTAGAGGACTCAGAGACTGTGCATGACTACATGAGAGTAGAGGACTCAGAGACTGTGCATGACTACATGAGAGTACAGGACTCAGAGACTGTGCATGACTACATGAGAGTAGAGGACTCAGAGACTGTGCATGACTACATGAGAGTAGAGGACTCAGAGACTGTACATGACAACATGAGAGTAGAGGACTCAGAGAGAGAAGAGGGCCTAAATGCTGGTTCACAACACAACGCTGGCGAAGTGTTGCGTTGCGTGTAGTCAATTGACCTTTGAACCTCGAATCGTGCTCAACAAAGACGGACACTGATTGGTCTGATGCCACGTTTCAGATGCTGGATTAGAATCCAGCATCTGAAAAGCAGCGTCAGACCAATCAGAACATCGCATGTCGGCGGTGGCTTGGGTCAAAGATCAATTGACAACACGCAATGCAATGCACCACTCGGCCAGCGTCGAGCCTTTAGGGACTGTCTGTTTGATGTGTAGTGGTGCTTGCAACGCATCGTTGGTTGGAAGTTACCTTGTTCGGGGA
The DNA here is from genome assembly GCA_028752905.1 of Cladorhizidae sp. MBARI D1340-BT2. Classification (NCBI taxonomy): domain Eukaryota; kingdom Metazoa; phylum Porifera; class Demospongiae; order Poecilosclerida; family Cladorhizidae; species Cladorhizidae sp. MBARI D1340-BT2. Next base: position 31,497,463 of record JAQNBH010000018.1, read on the forward strand.
TCAATTGATACACAGTGGCACTGGTCCATTAGTCAAAACGGAAGTGATATGGCTGTAAATATCCTTCCCTCCAGGTCGAACGTCTGGAGATTAGACCATGTTAAGTGCCAGACGCTCCACATGAGCGAGGAAGATTAATTATCCTGTTATTTACCACTGCATAAAATACTCACCAGGTGGGAGGCGTAACAATAACTGCCCTGGTGGATTCTGGATTTTAATAGGGAGTTGCAAAAATAACCAAGCGTAGTCTCGCAAACCACACCCACATACGCCTGCCTACAGGACTAGGTTGCAGTGTGGAAAAAGCTAGCATGAGTCACACCAAAAACAAGGCAGAACTTGCATTGCATACTGATTTATTAAAAAGCTAGTTTAAAAATTGAAGGGATTCGGCAAAGCTAGAGAGTGTCAGAAAGGAAGGTCTGCTACTGGAGTCTAGTAGTAGAGAAGCCAAGCATGCAGTGTTCCTGGCAAGATGTCAGAGGTTCCTGGTGTTTATCTCACCCACCATGCAAGCTGGACATGATACAGAGGCCACTAACATCTTTGCTGTGTTTAGCCAGCCACAGTTCTCCATGTGGAGATGCAGTGACCAGTCCACTTACAGACCTCTCAGCTTAATTAACCAGGAAGGATCCAAGCTGCTCGTCATTTCAGAGGAAAAATGCTCTCTGAGAAGTGAGGGCTAGGGTTGGGACTAAGCAGTAGCAGCAGTGCATTTCCCTGGCATCCTCCTCCCCTCTGGTGAGTTCAACGTCAGACAAAACCCATGAATCAAGTGGCAGGAATGGTTCATCTTGACATGCCTTGGGGCAGTGGCTGTAATGCAACTGCAAGTTGAATTTCTGGAGGGGAAACTGAAGTTTCAGTATCCAGGGGGCAATGTCATGCAACAAAATGGTCTGTGGCATGCTATTTTTTGCCCCAGTTCTGGACCCTGGCCCTAGCTCTGATTCTAGCATCTAGCCCAGCCTCAAAGTGACCACTGCTGGAGGGTGCCAAGACTCTGCTTCTAGGTATCCAAGATGTTGAGTTCATGGGTTCTGCTTCATAGGCAGTCAAGCTGCTACCTGGGTCCTGTTCAAAGGGAGCCAAGCTACTGGGTCCTGCTTCATAGGGAGCTAAGCTGCTGAGTGCCTGGGTCCTGCTTCATAAGGAGCTAAGCTGCTGAGTGCCTGGGTCCTGCTTCAAAGGGACCTAAGCTGCTGAGTGCCTGGGTCCTGCTTCATAAGGAGCTAAGCTGCTGAGTGCCTGGGTCCTGCTTCAAAGGGACCTAAGCTGCTGAGTGCCTGGGTCCTGTTTCATAGTTAGCCAAGGTGCTGAGTGCCTGGGCATGCTTCATAGGGAGCTAAGCTGCTGAGTGCCTGGGACCTGCTTCATAGGGAGCTAAGCTGCTGAGTGCCTGGGCATGCTTCATAGGGAGCTAAGCTGCTGAGGGCCTGGGTCCTGCTTCAAAGGGACCTAAGCTGCTGAGTGCCTGGGTCCTGCTTCATAGGGAGCTAAGCTGCTGAGGGCCTTGGCCTTGCTTTATATAGGGAGCTAAGCTGCTGAGTGCCTGGGTCCTGCTTCATAGGGAGCCAAGCTGCCAAGTGCCTGGGTCCTGCTTCAAAGGGAGCCAAGCTGCCAAGTGCCATGATCCTGCTTCATAGTGAGCAAAGTTGCTGAGTGCCTGGGCATGCTTCATAGGGAGCTAAGCTGCTGAGTGACTGGGTCCTACTTCATAGGTGCTGAGTGCCTGGGTCCTGCTTCATAGGGAGCCAAGCTGCCAAGTGCCTGGGTCCTGCTTCAAAGGGAGCCAAGCTCCTGAGTGCCCGGGTCCTGCTTCTAGGTAGCCAAGCTAGTGCCCACTAGGCACCTAGCTGTGAGTACCTCGATAGCTACATGACAGTAGATTGAAAATCAATCCCCAGACGACAACAACAAGATACTTAATTATAAGGGGAGCTTGGATTCAATTTCTAGCCAGGCAACTAGGGGGCTAAGACCTGCCAACATTTCATTTCTGCAGCAAATAAAAATCTTTAATGGAATATCCCAAAGCAAGGTGCTCTCTCGTGGTTTTTAGAAAACCACCAAGGTGGCTATGGTTTAGAAGACAAAAATCTTGCAAGCTTCATCATTCTCTTTATGGACCAGTGAAAACTCTGCACCAAGGTGGCCGTGGTTCGGAAGACAAAATCTTGCAAGCTTCATCATTCTCTTTATGAACTTGTGAAAACTCGGCACCAAGGTGGCCGTGGTTCAGAAGACAAAATCTTGCAAGCTTCATCGTCCTCTTTATGGACTAGTGAAAACTCGGCACCAAGGTGGCCGTGGTTCGGAAGACAAAATCTTACAAGCTTCATCGTCCTCTTTATGGACTAGTGAAAACTCGGCACCAAGGTGGCCGTGGCTCGGAAGACAAAATCTTGCAAGCTTCATCGTCCTCTTTATGGACTAGTGAAAACTCGGCACCAAGGTGGCCGTGGCTCGGAAGACAAAATCTTGCAAGCTTCATCGTCCTCTTTATGGACTAGTGAAAACTCGGCACCAAGGTGGCCGTGGTTCGGAAGACAAAATCTCGCAAGCTTCATCGTCCTCTTTATGGACTATGAAAACTCGGCACCAAGGTGGCCATGGTTCGGAAGACAAAATCTTGCAAGCTTCATCGTCCTCTTTATGGACTAGTGAAAACTCGGCACCAAGGTGGCCGTGGTTCGGAAGACAAAATCTTGCAAGCTTCATCATTCTCTTTATGGACCAGTGAAAACTCTGCACCAAGGCGGCCGTGGTTCGGAAGACAAAATCTTAACCTTCATCACTGTCTTTATGGACCAATGAAAACTCTGTGTGGGGCATTACTCCCAGAGCACCTCCAATACTGTTGCCAGCCAATATATCCCCACAAAGCTCATGGCCTAGTTAAAACCTAGTTAATTAGCTCTCAGGCAAACACACACTTCATTCCTTGGCTCATATTTTATTTGTGAAAATTGATTTTTCAATACTGTCCACAGATAACAACTCAGAAGATGAATGGAAGGTGACAATATGATAGAATTGGATGAAGGAAAGAAACTTTTTAAAAAATGGTGTGTGTTTTTTAAAATTATTTTATCGAGTCGGTGCACAGTGCGTCTTCAACTACTAGAACAGACACAATAAAACAATAGGAACAACAGATCTTTGCCAGCGGCAAAACTCGTAACCATAATGAGAAATTTGATAACACCATCTTTAATATTGGCACTATTGCTATAGCCTCGATAAGATAGTGAGTGTTCTTCGTGACTTTCCTAGCTGCATGTGTCATCCAAGGGCACACACAAATGGAGGTCTCGACCACGCGACAATGGTTGCTGTTTGTGTGACTATTTGTCATCAGTTTCCCCCTTCCTTGAAGGCCAGCCTTGTTCCTTGCGAAGGTTTCACTACCTACATCTCCAGTTCTCCATTGTGCAGTTTGGCTGTCTCACTGGTGAGAGTTGCCTCTGCAATGGCTGCTGCCTGCCGGGATTAGAGGAATACTGTCATCTTCTGAGCCATCTGTCTTCGCAGAATGCCTCAATGATGTTCCACTGTATTGGATGCCCCCCACTCAGATGACATTTCATAATGCCAGGCCAGATTATACTTTGAACATTTGCATTGCAATGAAATTATAGGTGGGCGTGTTCAGTCTAAAAATGAGGCACATATTTCGCTAAAAGTAGGTTGAGGACTCGAGATTATTGAGTCTGTGGTCTATTTGAGGTCAGGATATAGGTTGCAGTCTTGAACACAGACATACATACCATACACATGCACACCACACACATGCACACCACACACATGCACACCACACACCACACACATGCACACCACACACCACACACATGCACACCACACACATGCACACCACACACAAAATAACCTTTGTTAGAACGCACACACTGCAAACCTCACCAGTCTTGTCTCGTGGTGGATAATGAGCTTGAGGAGGAGGGTGTGGTCCCTGATGCACACATTCACAGGGACCTCCTCTAGCTGGTCCGTGATGGTGAGGTGGAGGTCAACGCTACCACGCTCATGTTTGCCCGAGTGGGAGTAGAGGAGCAGAGTCTTGTCTTCCCCATCTGTGGGAGTATTCTTCAGCAGGTAAAATGCCCTCCCAATGAAGTTATCTGACTTCTTGTAGTACCTGAAATAATCACAATTGTCAGTGAATTGGTGACACAAACCGATGGTATGCCATGTCTAAATAATGCACACCCTTGTGGATTTGATGTAAGTCCAGTCTAAATAAGGCACACTCTTGTTGAATTGGTGCCGTAAGTCTAGTTTAGGCTCTAGAGTCTAGACAGAGTGAGAAGCTAAAATAAATCAAGCAACATTCAGGGTTGGCTGTTCCGTAGGTTTGGCATGGCCAGACCAACAATATGACATACCTTTCCAAAGCAACTACCTCTAAAGATAAAAAATGGATGGGTAATTTTTTAAGGCTTTTCTTCCTGTGTACCAATCATTACGTACGCTGTCACTGGAGTCCATTGGATCACATTGAAAAAGGTGGCGCTGCCACTGACATTGTTGTTGCAGTTGATGTTGCTTTGGTTATCATTAATTTTTGTTGATGTAGCTTCTCTTAGTGTTACTCTCATCTATTGTTGTTTACTGTTCTTGCTAAGATTATTAGCATACATTCGGTTGAAACTCAAAAGACCGTTTTTATGAAGTCAGTTCCAAATTGAAATATTTAATGTGATGCCCTACACACACATCTATGGCAAGAAATGGGAGACCTCCGTAATGCCATGCATGCCAGCGCATGCGCAAGGTAATGTAATATGTGTAAGCATTGTGGGTCAGGCATTCATCTTAAAAAGAATGTCTGTGCATGCAACACTTTCACAGCAGGAGATGGTCATTACCATGATTCCAGGAGGAGAGAGAAGGGTCTAATAAGTGACAGAGTACTGGCTGCACAGTCAGTAGAGGAGTGAGAACTGGCTGCATAGCAATAGAGGAGAGAGAACTTGGTGCATAGGCAGTAGAGGCAAGAGTAGTAAGTAGAGAAATGAGAACTGGCTGCAGTCAGTAGAGGAATGAGAACTGGCTGCACATTCAGTACAGGAGATACAACTGACTACAGAGTCGGTAGAGGCGAGAGAACTGGCTACACATTCAATAGAGGAGAGAGAATTGGCTACACATTCAGTAGAGGAGAAATAACTGGCTACACATTCAGTAGAGGAGTGAGAACTGGCTACACATTCAGTAGAGGAGATACAACTGGCTACAGAGTCAGTAGAGGAGAGAGAACTGGCTACACATTCAGTAGAACTGGCTACACATTCAATAGGGAGAGATAATTGGCTAAACATTCAGTAGAGGAGAAATAACTGGCTTCACATTCAGTAGAGGAGTGAGAACTGGCTACACATTCAGTAGAGGAGATACAACTGGCTACAGAGTCAGTAGAGGAGAGAGAACTGGCTACACATTCAGTAGAACTGGCTACACATTCAATAGGGAGAGAGGATTGGCTAAACATTCAGTAGAGGAGAAATAACTGGCTACACATTCAGTAGAGGAGTGAGAACTGGCTACACATTCAGTAGAGGAGATACAACTGGCTACAGAGTCAGTAGAGGAGAGAGAACTGGCTACACATTCAGTAGAACTGGCTACACATTCAATAGGGAGAGATAATTGGCTAAACATTCAGTAGAGGAGAAATAACTGGCTTTACATTCAGTAGAGGAGAGAGAGCTGGCTTCACATTCAGTAGAAGAGTGAGAACTGGCTTCACATTCAGTAGAGGAGAGAGAACTGGCTTCACGTTCAGTAGAGGAGTGAGAACTGGCTACACATTCAGTAGAGGAAAGAGAACTGGCTACACATTCAGTAGAGGAAAGAGAACTGGCTACACATTCAGTAGAGGAAAGAGAACTGGCTACACATTCAGTAGAGGAAAGAGAACTGGCTACACATTCAGTAGAGGAGAGAGAACTGGCTACACATTCAGTAGAGGAGAGAGAACTGGCTGAATAGATGAACAGAAAGAAGACTCATGCTAACTGCAGGCTTGCCATGTGCATTTAGAAGCTAGGCTCTGCCTTGAGATATTTTCACTTTCTAGTGGTGTAATCCAACATACTCCTTAGGCTTCTTGGCAGAAGAATGAGCGGCATTGCTTTTTCTTCCCCTGAGATAAAGGTAAAGAATGTAACTAAAAACTCAAAATGCAGCCATGATTCCCTTACCATACTTCAGCCACAATCATCTCCTTGGTGGGATCTTTCAGCGTGCTGTAGGGAAATACATCTTTAGAACGACAGCAATAACAACAAAGAACAACAATTGATAACCATAACAGCAATAACATGACCACAACATCAACAACAACATGACAATAATTACGACGACAACATGAAGCAACAATATGATGATGACAGCAACAATATGACAACAACAGCAACATGATGGCAACCAAAACATGACAACATGAGGCAACAATATGATGCTGACAGCAACAATATGACAAACAACAGCAACATGATAGCAACCAAATCATGGCAACTGCTGAAGCAACAACAAAATTACCACAACATCAACAATAACATAATAATGACATTGCAACAACATGAAGCAACAACATCATGCTGACAGCAACATGACAACAACACGATAGAAACCATCACATGACAACTGTACCAACAACAATGAAGCAACACCATGATGTTGACAGCTATAATATGAGAACAACGGCAACATCATGATAGCAACAAAAGCATGGCAATGGTAACAACGTGCTAAGAACAGTAACAATGTGACAACAATGGTGACAACGTGAAAAAATGGCACAACAATGTGACAACAATAGCAACATGACAACACAACAACAATAACACGAGGAAAACAACACGACAAAAACAACAGCAAAACATGGCAACAACAAGAAGAAGAACAACGACTGCTTCTTAAAACTTACAACTTGAAAGTTTGATTCCAAACTGGAAGCAGAGTAGCCGGAGCAAACCGGGTCCTCTTCAGGACGTCGATGACTCCGCCTTCCTTCCACTCTGTCATATTTTGGGAATACAGAGACACATCTGCTTGCGTTTTACTTTGGAATATCGCCACGTGACAGATAACATCAGGAAGAGACTTGGGATCCTTCGGATGGAGATTCGCACCTTTCACTGTTTAAAAAATTATAATGTGAAGTGTTCGAGTAACAAACGCATTCCTCTCTTACCACAAGTGACCAAATGCAGTCCAGTCCTCTAAAAATTAAAATAAATAACTCATAAAGAAAGGCAGCAATGGATTTGCACTGATTGCAGTATTGTTATCATACCTCTCTCTGCCTGGCTCTATCATGCAAAGCATCGAACTTGGCGTCAGGAAGTTGGAGAACCTGATGCAGTCCGCAGATAGAAAATACATTATCAGCAGGTGACACTTGAAGGACAAAAGTGTTGAAATAGAGAGCCAATGCCACTACATCAACTTCTTAACTGTATGCATTGCCATAGGCCCGAGGTCAGCTCCTTCTCATAGCCTCCCACAGGCAAACTGAATGGTGACTTCATTAAGACAATGCAGGCCAACAAAAAAGTGCTCTTACCCACCCACCCCTCCTCCCACTCCCTCCCCACACACTGCATACATCCCTCCCCCCCCCCCCCGCCTCCCACTTTCCTCCCCTTGTCCTTTCTTGCTGGAGTCCTTGAAATGCTATCAACTCACCGCACAAAAACCACATAAAAATGATGTCATTATAAATTGCAAACTTGTCTATCTTACAGTTATGGCATGCCAAGCTGCTCTAAATCTTCACTATACCAGTCATCGCTGCGTGGCTGGTCAAATTTGTCCTCCCTCTATTAGGGACATTTTTGAAGGCCTGTCCACACACTATGCAACGATGGAAGTACATCATAAGTGCATCCAGTCTGAACAACCTAAATTTGGACCACTGCATGTTGGTTGCGTCCACACCAACATTTCAATAAACATTTCAATAAACAACATACACAGCAAAAAATAATAATAAAAGAGGAAGCGAGAGAGAGAATTTTTTAAATCCTGGGGACGGGTTATCTACAGACCTGAAGGAGCTCTACGCTGCAAAACAGGAAAAGGTTAGAGTAGATAAGGGAAAGGCAGTACCATCACGATGATGGTGCTCCATGAATCCCACAAGGAAAGGAATCAGGAGGTAATCGTTGGCTATATCAGTAGCTACGGTGTCAGTAGCTACAGTGTAAGTTGGTCTGGATCTAGTTAGCTTTGGCCCTACAAATAGTTTCTAGCAATAACACCAACTTAGCACTCTAGTCTAGC